>CANUEZ040000207.1:1777500-2137500 GCA_948099385.1 Fasciola hepatica
ATGACGGTGACCCTCAGAAAGTTGATACAAAACAGCAAAAAGTACCTTCCAAATATACACTTCGATATTCTGTCTTGCTGTTATTTCGAAACTACAAATCAAGCAAAATGTGAGACAACAGAACACGTAGGTATTCCGTCACAATTTTATTGGAAATTGGAATTAATCACGCTTCGTGCAGCTGAACGAAAAAAATCGACCGGCCAGAGAAAGACAAAGAGTATAATGGAAAGTGTTCCGTGGGTGAATCATTTGATAACACCCATTCACAACCTTGCTAACCGGATGAATGATTTTTCAGCATCGTAATTTATAAATGTTCTGTAACAAATATCGACTTGTGTTACCACAAATGAGAGTGCGCGTGACCAACCCGACGAACTTGGCAAGCAAACCAAGACGAATGAGGCAGGAAAATATCACATTGGCGAAAAATATGCTAAATGAGAAAGAGGTTTGTTTGAATAATCCTATGGTTGAACTGCACATTCGTAACCCAGACAATGTCTCGTTAGCTACTCTGTATTCACCTATTTGATGATCAGTAAGATCGATGTCAGAAATAACTGAAAATAACTGCTGACTGTCTACTGTTCGTGGTCTTGGAATGTAAGTGTGGGACTGATAAGATCTTATGAAGAATTCAGAGAGTAAGCGATTTGTGTCAAATCTCCCTTACTCAGAAAGTCTTCTTATAAGCCAATTGATTGGGTTGTTCTCTGAACCTGGGTCTTTACATGGAAGCGCTTTGCCATCTGACCTCTGAAGTTTCGATACTTTCCCATTGTTGGAATCCTCAGTGCAACCTTTATCAAAGACTGTGAGATTCCACAGTAAAAATCTCTGTCCTAAAGTTCCAGAATAGTTTGCATTTGATCTTGTGTCGAACCGCGGGTATCATCATATCAATAAGAGCATCCAGAGAGGAGACTCCTCAATTAATTCCCGCTGGCTAATAAAGGTGTCAGTAGTATTTCAATGGATAAGAAATACCAATTGATGTTCCTTTCGAATTTGTCTGACACGCAGTTGCTTATGACATAGAAGCTGTCAGTTAGCAATGCGATAACTTTTGATGAACAGGATATATTTTCCAAAGATAGGCAGTTGTATCAAGTGAGCTAGACATTTCAAAATCACGTGAACTACCGCTCAAAAGGTTTGTTTTTTGAAGAAAACAGTTTGGCGAACAAGCTCATTTACAGTGATTCATAATCATGCTATTACACCACAATATATTACGACAAGTCAAATGGTTGAACCAATTGGATAACTGGAAAGTGATGAAACTTAATAATGAAGGGGGGTGGGGGGAGGAGAAATTGTAAACTGGGCCTAAATTAAAACCGGATTTGTGTTGTTTTTCCCATGTGTTTGCAGTTTTCATCAGGTCTATGGCCTGTTGTGAGGCGGATGGAGGGCAGCTTAAGGACACATAAATTGTTTTTGAACACAGATAGGGGGGGGGGGGTTGTGGAGGATGATGCTGACGGCCTCAGCTGCGGCTGGTATGCGACAGATTGACGGTCTTCATTGCCTACCCTGAACCTTATGCAGTGCATGGAAGGCCTCAGCCACTTTTTGTTTTTTCTCCCTCAAAAAGGAACAAAGTTCGTGCACTGACCTATAAGCGCATTCTGGAAGTATTTTAACCAAATGCTTGCGGATATTGGGCTTCTTCTTGTACACTTCCTTCTTGGTTCCATACGCCGACTGACCGTTGGAGTTGACAGCTGTGAGGTTCATCGCATCAACAAGTCGAGAGCCATAGGCATGAAAAGGAGAAGTGAGTATCTCCAGAACAGTTTACAACAGACAAAGCTGATCCCACAGAGAAGAACAGCAAAAAAAGAGTGACTCGGACTGAGAAACTTAGAGCAAAATAGGATTCGGTTGAGTGTAGCAAGAAGTGTATATATATGAGACATCTTTTATGCCGTTTTGTATCACACAAAGGCAAGTAGCCCTTCATTGGTTATCACCATGCACTGTTTTTACCGGGGCTTGTTGAGCAAAATCTCACTATCCTACGGATGATTGCACAAGTTAGTAGTTGACTTCTGATTGTTGTACTAAGAAATCGTTTGCATTGTGAATTTCGTCCCCTACAAGGGTTGAGTTCGGTAGCGAAAACCCCTAATTGACTGGGTCACTAGACAGTTGCTTTCAGTTAGAAGATTTGTCACGTGAATGGAACAAAAATGCACTGGTCTGAAACTATTCCGTGAACAACAAAATGTTACATTGTAGATTGAATTTGAATGCTATTTTGCCACTAGACAGTGTTTCACAGAAACATCCACAGTAGAAGCCCGTGTCAGTCTGTGACAAAACCGGGTTGTGCAGCCTAGAGTAGCCAGTGCAATAACGAAATACCTCGGAGTGTGCTTGCACGGTATTCCCAGTTTCAGGGGTGTGTGTTTGTGTGCCACTTTGTGTTTGTCCAAGTAGTTGTAGATGTGGTGCCACTTGGACTCAGTTGCCGTGTGAGCTAGGGGTGCAGATTGTCGTAGTGTACAGACTCAATGCAACAACAACATAATGGAAAAATACAGCACCCGTAACTTGTACAAACTTGTGATCTAACAAAAGTCTATTTCGTTCCCGTACAATGCAATTTTGAAATTATAATAGGCAAAGCCATGGAATGTTGGTATGATTGTCACCCCCCGTGATAGCGAGAATTATTGTCCCTGTTGCATCAGTGTTCACTGGTTCACACCCGAGATGATTTGAGTAGGTGGGAATGCAATTGGTGATTGATTATGTTGCTCAGATTGAGAATGCATCATCTCCAACCAGTCCTCAACTATCCTAGCTAGCTCAATTTAGAAGAAGATAGACTGGAGTAAGGTTGATGATGGTAGTGATGGGGATGATAACCTTTTCAAGAGAAGTATAAATACAGTTGTCTATGTCAGTCGCATTGCAAAGTGTGTACACAGTCGCTTAACAGCGCAGTGCTTCATGCAAAAAATGAAAGTTTTGGTATTTGGACTGCTTTGTCTTCTCCCCACTCTGCTTGCATTAAATGCAACAAAAGAAGAAATGAACCAACTAATGGTGAATTTGCACAACGAATTTATGAGGAAGGTTTTGAATGGCCAATTGGAAGGACAACCAAAGGCCAAGACAATGCCAGATTTGGTGAGTAAGATGTTTGCCATAATGCCATGTCCAATTAAACACCGAGTTGATCACCTGCGTCTTGGCAGTGGTGTCATTGGGGGCTCCACGTTAATTCAAAATGGAATAGATCTGTCTAGAATAAGTCTTGATGTGCCCAAGAATTAAGTTGGACTGAGGTCTGAGCCCAAGTATTCCTGGGTCATAAGTGTATCTTTTTAAAGTTCCTCTCTGTAAGTTGAAAGAAAGATCACTGGACAACAAGGAGAGGCACCAGGACTCACTCAGAAATACTGAATGATTAACGGTACTTTTATGTGAGTAGCCTGATTAGGCTGAATTAAAAAGGTACCTAATACTTACAATGGAACAATGTGCCAACAAACACACTGAAAAATATCAGTTATTACATTTTTTTTATTAAATAGAAAAATAATTCTTTCAACCCTTATAAGATTATTCTATTGGGAACAATACTGGTAGATACCGGAAGCAGTTTAGGATAGACAACAAAAAGGACAAAATTTCTATGTTGCATTGTGTCATGCCATAAAATTATGGCTATCTGTTGGGGAGCAATTGAAGATAAAATAATTTGGTTTAACGTGAATCTGGTTTTACTTGCGGTTGTGAATCCAGCTTAGCTTTGAAATAAACCTTACAAGAAAAGTGGGCCATCTCCTGTGGTAGGCCATTTCCCAAGGAAGCTATTCTGCAGAGAAAGAAGTATTGTTGTGAAAAGTCAGCACAGTTTCTTATCATGACAACGAAGAGATTCCCTGTTCGGAAGAGTGAAAACTTGTCTAGGCTAAAGAAACAGCACTCTCCTAATGCGCCGTGATTCAAGAGGACAGAGATAAATCATGGAAAGGCTGTGACGATAAAGTTATTTTGGCGTACTGAGTCTGGAAGAACTCTTCGTGGACATCGCCGCTACAGTAAATGATGATCATGCTACAGCTCCCTTGGGAAACCAAGCACTTCGCTTTCTCCCAGCAACTGAGGTAATAAATATACTAGCTGGGGACCTCAACCTGGGCAACTTCATTCAAACTACCTGCTGGAACGTGATGATGCTCCTTGACATCCGTAGTCAGGCCATCAAGGTACGCACGTTACACCATTACCAAATAGATATTGTATGTCATCTTCCTAATTCTGGCATACGGAGCAATAAGGTTTCCGGAATAACCGACTACTACCACTTCTACCACAGTGGAATTAATGAAAACTCCGGTCATCACGGGGTCATGATAGCTGTCAGTAGTGGGTCTAACAACGAACGGCTTTCATTGAATCCCATATCCCTTCAATTTGCTGTGGCTCGTTTTTGTTTCTCGTCTCCGAATATATCACTTATTGCAATCTACGCCCCGACGTTAACATCCGAAGAGACAGAGAAAGATGAATTCTACGACGAGTTGCAAGATGTGGACAATATGGTCGCAAATTATGATATACCCTTTATTGCGGGGAGCTGGAGCGCTCGCACTGGTCTTTTAAATTAAGCAATTAGACACATCCTAGGAAAATATGACCATGCGCAGTAACGCGACAATGGTACTCGTCTAGTCAGTTTCGCGGACTACAACAGACTACCTGTCTTTTACATTCGTTTCCAACACCCCAGGCGATAACTTCTGATGTGATACTCAGACGACGGTCACACTTCACGCCAGATCGACTAAGTAGTGGTACAATATGGTTGGGCCTCCTCAATTGAAGACTGCTTGTTTTGTACCGTCCCACTAACTCCACTGAGAATTCAGTTAAGCCTTAAAATCATTTCGGTTTTATTAGTACATAATACATTTTTCATTTAAGATGTGAACTCGTCATTACCAAAATCATGAATACAAACTTACTGGCTTACTGGTAGACCTGAACGGCCCGTCTGGTTGGTTTATCTGGTTGCAACCGGATTGGATGATTCGGCTCTGGTCGAATGTTAACCACTGACTGATCCACTGATCGCCTAACTGGCTCTGATCTTGTCGACCACGTGTTGCCTGCTTCATTGAACCAGACCGTCTATATGCAGCGTGCTGGGCGCATTCTCACAAACTTCCGGTCCTACAAAGTTGCAGAGACATGAAATAAGAATGGCACTAATCACACATTTTCCCGTGCACGCCTCAAGGTCAGCTTAGCTAATCGCAACAAATCCTATGTCTCAAGAAGGACTAACGTAGCTGGCTTAGTGTCACTGACAGCGACGAGCAGTACCAGATGCTATCACCGCCCATCCAGTCAGTCACCCAGTTGGAAGGGAAACGTCGGTAGAACAACAATGAAAGCCGCTGAGATCCTTTGTCGAGCAACCTGAGGTCGACAAAGTGGGCACAATGCGATAACGAGAGAAGGGCTGTGTTTTGTCCCGAATTCGGTAAATGGAAGGATGGCATGGTCGTAGAGATGAAAATGCATTCAATGGCAAAGTACAGCAAGCGCAAGTACAGGCAAGCACGTGAAAACGCAAACATGTAAACAAGTGTGTGAGTAAAAGCCATAAGGCGGTAAAAACGTAGGTCAATTGTGCAATCGAATTAAGTCACGCATGGTCGTTCAGCACTTGATGCGATCTGATTGATCAGTGTCGTCGGGGACGGAGCACAAATAACGTCAACGGAGTACGTGCATGTACGACTGCAGGCGTGTGTTCGAGATTGCAAAATATTTGGATGCCTGTGCTTGTGGATGCGAGAATGTTTGTCTAAGCATGTGAATGCCCAAATCAAACACGAGACTGGATATCAGGGCCGACCATCGATTCGTCCAAAAGCGCTAGAGACGTCCACTTGATTGGGCTCTCTGGCTTTTGGAAGGTTCGACGATAAGCCACCCGCTCGACAATAAATGACCGAAATAACCATTTATCTGTAAACGAGGACAATATGGAGACAGTGATTAATTGTGATGACTTCGCAAAACTCTTCCGTCTCATTTGAAATGCATCCGGAAAGCGACAGCCAGTAGAAGCACTCCTTCACGACGCTACTGGTCTACTGATCCCGGAACAGCGGAAAAAGACGCACAGATGCATAGGGCACTTTAGGAATCTACTGATTCATCCCACAGAAAACGTGGCAGGTAGAATCCCTACAATCTAAAGTGGGATATACAACATCAGTACCAGCCTTCCATCTCTAGTGGACATTGCTGCTGTGATACACAATCTAAAAACCGAAAGGTCCCGGGAGAAGACGGGATCGGGCCGGAGTTATATGATTCTTCTCTTCCGACACTGATAGAGCGCATCCACACGCTGTTCTGTTCAATTTAGGAAAAGAAAGGGCTTCCACGGAATGAGGAACGTCATTTCTGTTCTTTCTTTCTTTCTTTCTCTCTCTCTCTCTCTGAAAGTTGTGACAGGACGATGTGCAACAATTGCTGCAGAATCGGCCTGATCATAGTGGTTGCAAAGATATTCTCCGTGCTTCTACCGAGCCGCTTCTAAACCGTGAGGGACTCATGTACTTGTCCCAATCAAGGAGGCTTCCATTGCCGTGGGGGATGCGTAGACAAGGCCTTCACTCAGCGTCGAGTACTAAAACATTGCAAAACGTTTCAACGACTGACATCAACCTGTCTCATTGATTTTCGCATAGCACTTGATTAAGTTGACAAATACGCTTTATGGACAATTTGGTAAGCAGATAGCATGTCGGCAAAACTTTCGGCTTCGTAAAACTCTACTACTGAACTACGTGTGCCAAAACACGGTACACTGGGAAAGAATCCATCGAGTTCTCCCTCAACTCCGATGTCCAACAGGGTTGCTCGTTGTCTCCAGTCCTATTCAACTACACTATAGACTGGATAGTGCGACAGGCACTCAGCTCAGACGTTTTCTTAGCTGACTCAGAATTTGTGGTTGATATAGTTATTTCGGGGGAATTGTCTGACTATTCTACAGCAAATTCTGTATCATGTAGTTTTTTTCGTGAAAACCATGGGACTAGAAGCTGATAAATCAAATTCTAAAATCTTTTTGACTTGTGCTTCACAGCCCGCACATCCAATGTACGTCAACGAGCAAGGAATTTGAGCACACGCAATCATTCAGATACCCGGGCTCCACGATCCTCCCAAACGGTCAAACCAAGGACAAAGTCGAGTTGCGAATTGACAATATTGGGAGACCATTTTCCTAGATACTTAAGTCACCTTCAGTACGATACCAGATCAGTCTTCGAACAAAAACCGCGTCTTCCGAGCCGTTATCCACACCAAATTGACACACGGTTGCGAAACGAGACCATTACGCGTCAAGGACACCAGAAGCTGGAAGCATTTTCCACTAGTGCCTACGAATGATCCTCGTAGTGACGACAGGATAAGAGAACGATGCTTTCACGTTGAAGAGATGTCGGCATTCCTTCAACGGTGCCGTTTACAGTGGTTCGGCAACATCGTGCGATGCCCAAATACCGATATCTCAAAACTGCCTGTCATCTTTTCAATGTCATGGTTGTCGCTGTCGTCCTGGAAGAGCAGTAGTATTGTTGTTCCACAATGCTTTGGTATGTAGTTGTTTGGATAACACCATGGACCAAGAAGCGGCTAGAAGCGTGATGACTTCATGCGGACCAAACACAATGATCTGAACCAAAGTACACGAACCACACGAGCTCGTCCTCTAACCGAATGAGAACTGAATTATCGTCGACTGTTTTTCGTTGATGCAAATGAGCCGTTTGATTGTATTCAAATTATTTGACACGATCCCAAAGCATAGTTCTGAATAAGCAAACTATAATCCTGCTCGTTTTTGTTGGATTATGACTCCATTGCAACTAATACTCGTACTGATACAATCTATTTACCGGGCACGCCTACTGAATTATAACAATAGGAGTATGCAAAGAAGAAGCCCCGTTATCTGATAATGCGTCTGTGAAACTGTTTCAGCCTAGATATTCCAACCTAGTAGTTAGACAATCCTTTCCGAGTATTGTACTTCCAGGGTTATGGAATCGCATTGTCGTCCGAAAACTCTGAGCAGTGTGATCCCTGAAGATATTCTAGAATCACATCTTCTATCGCGACGAGCCACATGGTTTTCCGTTCACCGTTCCCAGGCCTGATAGGACCGAGAAGCATCTAGCCGACGGCTGTTCGAGCAGTGAACGGATGTTTACTACCTCCGAGTTTTTCTTCAAGGACACAGTGGCTTTCAGGCACGTCCCAGCAGACTAATATCAGCACATTTTTGTTATCGATTTTTCAAGTGGCAAACCCCTGAGTGTGACCAAAGACTGACCATCGAAGTGAAGATTTCTATTCTACTCGAAGGTTTCATCTCTGCAATCACCAGAACCCTTTCGATACCGAAGAAATCCCAATCTATCAAAGAATGAACATGAAACCCAAAGAAAGTTTGCTCTCGATACATATGAACCACTAATGAGGTATGCCATGTCTTTCTAGGCCGGTGGTGTTCAGCACACTGCTGCCGACCAGAGTAGCATCCGAACCTCTATCCACAATTCCATTTTTTCTGACTTCTCCATTTGGCCCCCTTACACGTACCTGGTACGAGACCCAGTGTTATTCCACCTCGTTTTGCCTTAGTACGAACATGCTTATTAGGAGAGAACTCCCTTTACAGGCCGTTCCTCAACTGTGAGATTTAATGCAACAGGCTTTGGTGGTGAGCCCTGTGAGTGTGTCGAGAACGTCAGTCCTCGGATCAGCATTCCCTTGAATTGTGGTTCCCCCTTCCCCATCCGTTGAAAGTATAGGCGTTTTTTATCTTACGAAATGTCACTGTGATTGGCAGTTCACAGTCAAATAAAGCTCACAATTACTCAGTCCATTTTGACCCACAAACGAAATGCAACTAGAAATGTCTTTTTCATCATTCTGTAGTGTTGAATCATTAGTGCATAACTAAATGCAGGCCTGTTTATTCAGTGGTTGAGATGCCGAAATGGTGCTTGAACTACTTTTCCTGATCACTGGGTCTCCTTACCTAACTCACCAAATTTGCTGTTTGAGATTCTATCTCCAGATGAACTAAATTTCAAAAGATCCAAAAACCTCGTTTTCCTTTCTTCGCAAGTCAGTCGATTGACCAACTCAGCCCATTTTCGCTGCATCGTGCTCGACTATTTCTTGACAATCGTCTCCAAAGTCGTTATGGAATTTAAGTCTGACTCGTAGTTTGCTCGACTAAGGTCAATCACGCCATTCTGAATTCTATTAGCTAACCCAAGAAGTCCATTTGGAGAGTGTGAAACGATTACTCCCTGTACCACGTTGTCAATCACAAATCCAGTTAAGGGATTCCCGTTTGATTAGAGACAACTGGTGGAAGTATCGCGCACTATTCTGTCACCTCGCAGTACCTCTCTTTACAGTCATGAAGCGAGTAGAGCAAGTAATCTCCGGCCGCCATCGGCCGTTTTCGATTCAACAAAATACTCCAACTGCCTTACAAGTCACCAGGATAATTGTTGTTGAAAATACCTAGACATCATGGTCGGTCACATTCAAATCAGGGCTGTTATCAGAAACATTCGGATCATTGGATCATAAACAATTCTAGTGGTTTCAGTACTGTAAGAACTGATAGCAGATGGATGGATTTATCCATGACTGTGAGATGAACAGCCTCATGTGAGACGTGACTAGAAGATTATTCCAAAGAAGGACAGTTTTCAGCGAAGTACTCTTGGTCTAACAGACAGGGAACACTGGACATTTTTGAGCCCAATGAATGCTTCGTTATTCAGGTTATCTTTGATAAGGCTCCAATAACAAAGTTGATAGTGGTTCGTAGCAGCCCTTAGCAAACAGTGTGGTGAGTTTTGCAACCTCAACGTCACTAAAATAAAGTTCTTCGCAAATTATGATTTTACAACTGACGTATTCATCAGCCTTTAAAATCTCAACACAGGTTGTTCAAAGTAAATCGATGACCAGAACTATTTACGATGCAAGTCAGGTTGTTTCGAGGTTGCAAAATGTAACCACCTTCGGTTTCCGTATAATCACTGATTTTCGATCTATTGAGTGCCAAAGCAACGTATTTTCCTCCACTCTTGTTTGCAGTGAAATATGAGAATTTATTATCAAATCTTCCTCCTGATTATATACCTGCCGATCTTTGCAAGTCATTTCTATCACAGTGCAGGTAAAATTATTATCCAATTTGGATATGCTCATGTTCCGCACATATATTCTGTTGAAACACCATTTTCACATGAGTAATGCAAAAGCGTGCTTTCACTGACAAAGAGAATATGAGCTGTTTTTCACAGGAACAAGTGTTTGATGAGCTTCCCATTGTCGCCCCTCCACTTTTCCGGTGTCCAGTAAAACTTTCTTCAAAATAGCGAAAACAAGATAGATGATGTCCAGGTCACGCATTACATCCAAACCAAACAAAATTGTAGCTAGTAGGATCAGCATTTATTATCGATGGTGAAAACAACTCTTGGGGAATTATGCCCTCGTTTATTTGGCAATAAATCATATTAGTTGCTTAACCAATGTCGGACTTCTGAACATCAGATACATTTATCATGGTGAACAAGGTCACACAAATCCAATCGCCAACAGATGTACTGTTACTGATTTTGGTACTTCAATCTTGTGCTATGATGTACTGCAAAAATTTGAGGACACAAGGATTAATTACGAAAAACCTCTTTCCAACGAATTGCAGAAGCACCTTCATGTGTGGGAAATCCCGTCAGGAATTTTGAGATCCATTCTTGGCACTGATAACTAGCCTAATTGTTTTATTGATTGGTGAATGGTTTTCGCCAGAAAGGGTGATTGCATCGCTATTTTCGAAACGGTTAGGTGGAATGGTACTGGTAAGAGGGTCGTTATCAGCGACATGTGAAGAATTAGGTATATCTTCGGAAGGTTTAACTCAATGAACTTCCCTTTTGCCTCCCATAACTGAAGTATGTGCCGATTTTTGTCTTTGAGGCCTACAGCCGTAGTTCCCCTTGAAATGCTTCATCTTAAGATCAGTAATCAATAAAGTGTACCTAGAAGAATCAATGGTGCGATGGTTAGGGTGCTTGTTTCCATGAAAGCACACACCAGGACAAATAGGGCAACTTACTTTTCCCTCGCGGTTTCGTCTGACTGAATCTCGACTTCTTCCAAATCCGAAACCATACTCATCGTTACGGGCATTATCATGAAACCAACTTGATTATTGTTGAGTAGAGTGGCTTCCAAATTGATCTAGATGAGTTATGCTCAGAATCGAAGCGGATCCAGTCAAGAAAGGAGAACTCGGTACGAATATGCGATGTTGTTAAAGGAAATATGAGTGTTGAAAGATGAAAGTGCAAACTCCAGCAGTTACACAGAACGGGGTCAAACGACTAAACCCGGTCTACTGTCCGGTGAGTGAGACCAAACTCGAACAAGTCAAACCGTTCACCTTTAGAGTTCGCGAGGTCGATAGTATCATAAAATCTATTGCGTATGCTGATTTGTTACAACAGAACAAAGTGGGAGATTCCCTTTTTAAGTAATCTCCTGATTCGGTAGGGAAAGATAAATCCAAAGTTCTTTTCAAACCAGGCGAGATAAAGGGCGGCAGATTCCGTCATCTAAAATGACAGAAGAGAGGGTTAACATGGGTGATTTATTGTTGAAATAGGAATCATATTTGAAGTGATTTGACCAAGTCAATTTCTGATTGATAATGACGCATAAACACCTCACAGACCTTTACCAGATCAAATCGTTCCCACATTTGTAGCAACCTCGACCATTTTCTAGCAACGGTGATTTTTAGCTAGCCATAAGAACTTATTAGAGTGTCCTTTTATTTAGAAGCTTAATCACTTATGTTATGAGCATTGGGTTAGTCGAACGAATCAGCTAAATCATTTTTTGAAATTAGATAAGATGGTGTCAGACAAGCAAATAATCACATCGAAGGGACAAAAAAAGATACATACGAAAAAGAGAAGATTCAGAATGACGTTTTGAAAAACACCTGCGGTTGAAGGCAATAATGAAGAGTTTTAAATGAGGTGATATGTGAATGGTTCGCTATCTGACAAATAATCTGGCGGTAGCCTCATGGCTCATGATTGTACAAGGTGATCATAAATTTCCGTTCCACTTGAAACCTATTCATGGATGAGCAGTTGAGTAAGATTGTTTAGACAGCGTGAAAATTAAATAAGCAAATCTAACTTTACTATAAAACTGATTTAGCTTTGGAATTTGAAAGAGTTGGTGCCGCAATTTTAGCACACAACTGACAACATGAGACGATCAATGTTTAACTTCACTCCTGGGAGCTCCATTGATTCAACTCTGGGTAGTTGAATGGTCGGCAGAGTAGAAAGATCCTTCTGGAAATCTGAGTAAGACAGACTGGATAAACATTCAGAACACCGTTCAGAAACACTAGTAGCCTTGTGAGTGACAAAATGGTTATTAAAGTTCCTTTCGATTGATAAAAATATTTGGACATCAGTATACCCAGTTATAATCCCAAGAGATCTAGGAGAAGTTCTCTAACATAAATGGACTAAAGAAATTACAAATACACAGCAACTTGAACAAAGTTGAGGTTATTGATTGGGAAACCGGATGACTAGCCAGTAAATCCAAAAGTTTGATTATGCCCCCAAATATGGTCTGTAATCCATTTCAGTAAACTATGCGGGCGACCAAATGAATGAAGCTTCTGTGGCAAGAGTGGTAAAGAAATAAAGGCAAAGATCGAAAAAAGTCGCATAATATCCACCTAACAGTCAATGCTGTTTGTTAGAAATCCATGGACAGAATTGTCTAGATAGAACAAATAACGTTCTATCTGGCTGGTTTTCCCATTGTGGGTGTATGTCGGTTTCATTCTCTAGCGCTACCTTACTGTGGTGCTCGGATTCGTGAGCCACGAAGACACCGAGGGCTATGCCAACTGGACCACAAGGTGCTCCTTCTGAATCACCCATGTCAAACAGGTCGACGGTGAGTGACCAGACAAATGCAAAGCAATGTCGATAGCAAATATTTTGCCTGTTAGCGAATTCGCCACCTGACAGCTACATAGGGCCATAGCCAGCAACATGATGTTACCCGCCACTAAATAGGGTCATTGCTTCTTGTCACCTAATTATCTAAGATTCACTGGGGAGTATTCGGCATCCTCGACTGACAGACTTCCATGCAAAAGGCAAGTGAACGGCAAGCTCTGTCGCCGGCTTCCAATACGCAAACTTCCTGTTGCTCGAGAGGTCACACCTTGTTGTGCACAGACAAGATTTGCTACCTCGAACAAAAAACCGAATTACGCTACGGACAACTCTTAGAACCCGACTCCGAAGGATCCTCACGAACAGTTTCTCTAAACGCAGTGTTCATGGGCAGGTATGATTCAAGATAAGCACAAAGCTGGCCCATTTCCTTGCAGGAAGCACTCGCATAGGATGTCGGAAGTTGCCGAATAAAGAGTCATTTGACTTTTATATTCAATGCAGTTCGCAATTATTTCAATCAAAGAGAACAGTAAATGCACAAGCATCATTAGTCACAAATACGGTATGGTTATATGGACGTACTTGTTCATTCATCTGGAAGACTGATCACATCCGTGACGTCATTTATCCCCGGTCGATGAAACTTTGTATCACTTTTTCCAATCTATGGTGTCCAACTGAAATTAGGGTACTTGAATTTGTCTCAGCAGTAAAGACTGAAATTCGACTGGTTTGTAGCCAAACCGGAATAATTGATGAGACTGTGAACGACCTAGTCACATTCAAACTAGTGCTAACAAGAATGTACAAATAGAGTTATTGGATATGAAATTCAAGAATTATTGGGCTGGGAAGTTGAGTAACCCTACTATATCACTCGTATCTGTAAATTACAGAAGTCATTCTACTTTCAGATTTATGATTCCGAATTGGCTGTGCAAGCCCAGGCATGGGCGAACGAGTGCGAAATTCGTACAGAAGAACTCGACTATCGGTATACCGGAAAGAATGGACATTTCGGCCAGAATATTTTTCGAAGTGTTTCCTTTGGGCAGTAAGTCCAGACACGATTGTAACTTTGCACTCTGAACAAACATTTCGAGGATGAATAAAGACGGTTTTGAAAATTGTGCTGAGCAAGAACTGAACAACCAAGTCATCTCTTCCCAACCCCATTTGTTCTCCTCGTTCCTCAGTGCATTCGAAAAACGGACCAACGAAAGTATGAACTATAATTTTTCTGTAAACACCTGCAAAGAGGACACCAAATGTGACGCATACACTCAGGTACGATTATTGGTGATTATCGTATCATTTCACGCATCTACATTCTTACATTTGTTTCACAAGAACTCAGGGGTGATCTTTGGTATTGGGTCTTTGCATTATTCTCTACAACCCTAGTCAAACAAATTTATAAACGAGATCCCATCCCTTGAAAAGAAGCACAGATTTCCTCAACATGAAAACGATGGAAAGCATGACCAGCAGTCGTATTAAGCACGGTTCGTAGAAATTTCGTTCAGTCGTTTTCATTCACGGTTGAGCTGACTCGCCCGCATATCTGTCATCTACGTTATGTTCCCGAGCATCAGCATTTTGTCATTTGATTAGATCAAAAACAACATATCTCGGAAAACAATGAACAGGACTCCATTGATGAATTCCCGAGAGGTAAAAGATGGACATGCTTTAACACGACCGAGGATCAAATTTCATTTTGTGGTTCTGCACCGATATTCAGTTGTGATAAATGCTTCCTTCACATATATGTCAATGGATTTTTTACAGGAATATTCCACGCTAAAGAACACAGGCTGACCTTACCACATGTACCGCATTACAAAGTTATCAAACAATGAGAGTGAGGTACCTCAAGGGATTCATTATTTATGAGAAGCGTCCTACTAATCAACGTCCAGCAAATAGGCAACTACTTGAGGGAACACACGAAAGAGCGTGGTGAAAGACAATCGCAATAACATGGGCACGAGAAAATGGCATGGGCCAAGCAGAAAGGCCAAATGTCAGTGAGAGAGAGAGAGGGAGATAAGTGCGCCCAAGCGGTGGGGCTCAGTCAAGTAACACAGATAGGTATGTGGAAATAGCTGAGTGGTTAGGGTGAGATCTGACGTGTGAATGAGGAGTGAGGGGGCGGAAACCGCAGCAACGACGGTGTCGTCGTGGTAACCAGTGGGTCATTGAACAGAGGGATACAATTGAAATAAAAGATTACGTGAGGGGTAGTATGTGTTAGGAACCGGGGTTCATTGATGAGCGGTAGGATCAGATAAGGCCAACAAATGGACCGAGCACAGATACAGATTAGGGCCACAAATATTTATCCAGTCAACATTGTCGTAGAAACAAGACTGAAACATGCTTTGTGCAGTGGGACTGGACACACAAATTATCACGCGAGCTTGAAGGCGAGAGTGCGGTAATCTGCGTGGATATTTGAGGTCCAAGCATACGAGAAACAAAGAAACTGTTTGGGAAACGCAAGAGAGAAAATCCATGTGAACAGCATGGGATCCTGACTGAACCATTGTAGAGGCGTTTCTTAAAATGGCAAGCTTAGTTTTTCTGTCTAATCTCAATAAATCTTTACAGATTCCGTCATCAGACACTATTTTGTGAACATAGAGAGGTATACCCATCACAGACCGCATCTATATATCAGCATTATTTGAACTCCGACTAACAAAGCAGAAATACCAATCGTCCCTTATGGAAAACTTATCTCTCACTATATGGTGGAGATTTTGCATCCCTTGTGGCTTTTATTATTATTCAGCTAACAATGCCAACCTAATGGAGACTGATAGAATGGTCTTCCGTTTTTCCGAAAATGTCCCATCACAATCCTAACTGCCAAGTCCTCCAGACCAACCGACTGAATACTTTGTACATCATCCACGTCAGTGGTCCCAAAATGGAGTGATTCTTGCATGCATAGCCTCATCGATCAACACTGATGTTTTGTAATTCTGACTTTTCGATAAGCTCAGATTTTTCTTGGGCCCTACACCATTAGTCTAACTTGCTCCCCTAATGATCACTCGATGAGTGTTGTAATGATATCAAGTGGTGTGGAGCCGTTTAAACCACCACCACCGCCTCTGATGTGGGAGGTCCCAGCCCTGACACCTCCAGTCAGTGCCGTGTTAGATAGCAATCTACAACCTTCCGGTTCGACACCACATCACCGTAACCCATTGGGACAATCCTTGAGTGACTCTCAAATTCTTTCTTACCACAAATTATCTCGAATGGCGTACTGTGTCATTTAGGCCATGGGACATGTCCCTTCCGCTGTACTCACGCGCATGTATACAGCAACAGTTGTTCCATAAACATTTATTACTTCAGATTGTGCGGGTGACTGAACCTTATCCCTTTCAATTACCACGGATCACAGGAACAAAAGCAATACTTTTGTATCACGAAGAGATTTGGAAACGGACAGTCGTTGAGTTGTGCAAATTCGGAAAAATCAGACAAATTCTCTGATCACACTGAGTTCACCTCGGTTGACATAAACCAAATACAAATAATCTTTTAGTAGTAAAACACTACACGTTAAAACTAATATAATAAAATGTATCAACTCAAGGATTTCCGGAATCTCTACCTCTACACATTCTTTCTGTCACTGCAACCGCACAGATCGTTTGGGCCAAATCGGAAGCGAAAGGATGTGGCTACCAAAACTGCGAAAACATTCCGGATGTTTCATTGACTATAATAATAGTGTGCAACTACGGTCCAGCGTAAGTCATTTCACATTGTGTATACATTTTGATGAGTCCATCTGCACATTTGAACATCCACTCTACCATTTGTGAAAATTCAAAACTTGTTGGTTTCCACATGAATAACTTCCAACCCGAGATGTCCAAATCCTCTTTGCCAATTTATTAGGCTGTCTAGGTATGTTCTTCTGTCGTATTCAGCATACCGTAGTTTTTCTCAAAGATTAGACAACATCTATCCTACTACCCATAGCAAATAGGGTGACATGACTATCTGAGCGAACTACAAGGGTATCAGCCTCATCGATTTAGCGGTTGGGTTATAGGCTACCATTCTGTTAAAATGCTTTGCTGCTGTTCTGGACGCGCTAATACTTCCCAATCAGCGTGGCTTTCATCGAAGAAGAGGGTGTATTGACCAGACCTCCATGCTAAGTTGAATTCTAAAACATGGCTTTGAATTTGAGCAACCAATCAGAGCGTGTTCCATTGATCTTCGGACATCATTTGATTCCGTTGACAGACAGTCACTCTGGAACTACTGCGAAGCCTCAGGATGCCCCAAAGGTACGCCAGATTGTTAGGATCGTAATACTCGGCAACACAGGTGCGCTCCGCACATACGGCGAACAGTCTACAGAGTTCCAATTTGACTGTGGCGTCCACCCAGGGTGCTTTCTATCACCAGTCTTGTTTAGTTATGATGTAGATTAAATAATGCGTCGAGCCCTCGGCAAATTTTGAGGGCTACAACTTAGCCACATTTCTGGGGTTGCAGATCTGAAATTCGCTGACAAAATCACCATTCCAGAAGAGGATCGTTGGTTTATGCAATCGGTTCTCGACCGCATTATAGGCGAAGCTGTGGCTGTGGACCTGATCTAGAGATAAACGCTTCAAAAACGAAGTTCTCCACAACTTTTGCAGGGCCAATCACATTCTATCAGCGTAAATGGCAAAACTGTCGAACAGGTGCACAACTTCAAATAACAGGATTCTACGATCCAGTCAAATGATCGGGTCGGTGATGAAGTTAAATTGCGTGCAGACTGCTCAAGGAGAGAGTTCCTATAGTTTCGCATAACATTGTGATCTCACAGTGAAATAAGCCTCCACAGAAAGCTGCTCGTGTACCGACATGCCGCCCGCCTAGAAGCTACCTACGCATGTGAAATCTTGTTGTTGACAGTAGAAGATAGAAGAAGACTGAAAAGCTTTGACCACTGGTGTTACTTCCTGAATTCGGTAAGCAGAACGAGGCACGCTCGTACGAATGAATGTGTATGCATTGGCAACGGTAAACGTAAGTACAAGTACTCAAGTGAAAACGCAAACAAGTAAGCACATGCGTGAGTCAGCGTTGTATGCAAGTGCAAGCTTAGGCCACGTGTGGAATCGGATTAAGCCACACAAGGTCGTTCAACGCGTGGCATGATCTGATTGGTCAGTGCTATCCGGAACGATGCACGACTGAAGTCAATTATTTACGCGTGCGTGAGACTGCTGGCATGTGTCCATGAATGCATGGGTTTGGGATCAGGTGTGCGCTTTGTGCGTGCGTGTGCAAGAATGCCTATCTAGACATACGGCTGTTCCAGCCGAACACAAAACTGGTGCTTCCGCTACATAGCCAAAATCAGGAGGTTCGTCTGTCTTTCGCCGACCCGAAAAGGAACTTACGTAGAGGAACCTGTAAGTATTCCGAGATTATCCTTCTCTTTTTGTGTTTGGTTTCTCGTGAGTAGTGAGTATGTACATCGTGAACCTTCGACGATCGTAATGGATTTTCTCTCTCAGATTTCGTATTGGTTTATATTCCATCTCACGGAGTCCGTTGCATGAGCAGGTCACGTATTTATTCATAGCATTGTTTCCTCAAATGTGTACTATTCCGGCGTAAGATAATCTCTCTGAGTGTTTCATTTGTGTCACAACAAGCCTACCGCTATAGCATTGCTCAGACTGGAACCGTCGCCTTGGTAATCACCTGAAGACATGGGTTAGCATTATTAAGGCAGATATGGAGCACCTGAGTTTTATATGGGTCTTCGGAGTACGCGACTGGAGGGTCGACTGGATTTTATGGTATGCAGATCATGCCGCAGACAGGAACACGTGGACAGCTACCAACAGATATATCGAAGAAGCCAACTTGTCCCCTCGCAGGAGAGATGCCTATAAAAGTAAACATAAAAGAGGAAACAATATGACTGAATCAGTTCATACCGATAGTGCTAATACCAATTTATGGGAACCGTCGTCGACAACTTGTAGCCTACATGTGGATTTGAAGGGACTTGAGACTGACTGGGATTTTATGTGCATATTCACTAATAAAAATTGGCTTAGATAAACACGACTAATCAGTACTTAACTCTAGGCACCGCCTATGTTTTTTGATGACACAGGGCTGTTTTTTGTTTGCTCACTCGCAAAATAATTGGTTTTTGCCAGATGAAAAAAACACGTTTCATTACTCTGCTTGAAGAGTGCGGGAACCTAGCTTTCTTAGCCCACTTTGTGTCCAGTTTCATTCCAACCGGCTGACGTGATTGACAAACTGTGCCGCACATTGTAGTTCACCTATCCTACCGACTTCTCTTCATCTTTTGGTGACCGTTGGAACTTTGAGCTTGTTGCCCATTTCCTAGGCCATTATCGAGATCTGGTTAGCACACGGTAACTCGGAGTACTAAAGGTATGGCAGGATCGCCTTGTGTATAACTACACTAAGCCCATAATTGAAAGTGTCCACAACCCGTTTCACTATTGGAATTTCGAGGAGATTAAAATAAGTTGAATGGGTTTTTAATTTCTTACCAATTATGCTTTATCATACTGCATTTTCGCAGGGGAAACCTTGAAGGGGAACGTCCTTATGAAGAGGAAACTATGGACCAACGTACACTACCGGAGACAACAACAACAACGACAGAGACAACGAAAGAAAGTGTAGCACCAACGATTACGGTACCAGGTACAGCCAACTCACCCAGACTCCAGTCTTCCGTATGGTTACAAATGAGCGCAGCTTTGACATATTGGTTCACTATATCCCATGGAGTATTGTGACTTGTTTTAACCCTGTTCATTTATTCCAGTGAATAGTCACAGCTGGTTCGTATTAAATTTCTATCATGTTTTGATCCCAAGGATCCATTTGTTGACTAATGATTTCCAGTTCGTTATAGTTTATCTCAAGAGATCGAATGATGTCTACAAAATCGAATTAGGACTGGGTAATCAAAGTTGGAGATGTTGGGGGTTTGGGAAATGGTGGGAGGTGGTTTGTTTGTGGTTGGGAAAATGCGACGTAGGAAGTGCATCTGACTGCTTTCTGCCATGACTGAAAAGAATCGGTCAAGATCACCTTAATTTCGTCTTCCAGTTTCCTATTGCAGCTGGGGTAGATGAAGGGATTCGACAAATTGCTTGTGTGAAACAACGCAATGGATATACCAGCCTTATCGCCACTGCCTCCACTGTTTCCAAATGATTTTGACAAACGGATACAGATGTACTTTGTAAATTGTTTTCAAAGCTTCGTTTGCCACCTTGGCGCCCAATGTTGGCAAGGTGTGCTTTGATTGCAGCAGTCACGGTTCTTATAGTTCCTGCCCTCAGCCAAATCGGCTTGTGTTCTTTGGGTCTTTGAGACAGTTGCCGTGCTGTTTCGCCTACATAGTTTGACGAACATGAGCAAACAAATAAATAGGCTGACATGGAGGAGGAAAGAACAAGCTTTTTGTCTTCGAAATTCACAAAACTCATTGACGGACTAGTGAAATAGGGTTGTAGAGTGGCGACGGCAAATGAGCGAGTGATGGTATCTCCAAGGCACCGAATTAGTAGCTCACTTTCACCAATTTTCTTTTGAAGGGAAGATACATGTAGAATTCTTTCTTCTCGACAGCGATTATCCATGGTCACTTGGGTACTTCTGAAGTGTTCTTGTGAATGAAACATTCCAGGTACCAATTGTTTAGTAAAGCTTGTTTCACAACCCAATTCCTCACTCATTGTTTGCTCAGAACAGATCTGTCGTATGCGAGGAGCTAGGGATCGAACTAGATTCCGTTTGCGTTTTAGGGGCGTGAAACTGGCAAAATGTGTGTGCTGGCTTGTCCATAGTTTCTCGAGATATATAAAGCCGACGAGCTTCCCATCTTCCTTTTTCGTGAGGTTTACATTCAGAAAATGAAAGTTATCTCTAACTCCACTTCAGAAGTGGAAATGAGCACACCGTGAGCCTGAATAAACTTTTCCACTAACTCATCTAGGCGAGTTTTTGTCAATCCAGATGAAACTGTTGTCCACATACCAGAAGTAATTGGGTTTTCCTCTTGTGGTTGCGCTATTTGTCACTTCCAATGTTCTAAACTAATGCTGACTAACAGTCAATGGATTAAATCAGAGATATTTTAGTTTCCGTGGTGATCCTCGTTAACTGGATAGGTCACAGCCATACTGGTATTCGTTCTGCCAATTTATGTACTCAATCCAGTCTTGTTCTTTTACCTCAATTCACTGAAGCAACTGACTATTCATTATCATCTGCAGGAAGCATGGCACATAGGCAAATAAAAGAACCAGCTTTTACAGAATGCGTGAATTTTAGCAACTCATCGTTCAAACTGGGCCCACTTGATCTATCCCAAGGTGTGCGTCTGTTTCAGTGAGTGTGTACCCACGATTGTACATGAAGATCGGCTTTGGGCAAATAATTTAGTACAATAAAGGACTCATTCTTTTGAAAGGAATGAGCATATTGTTTCTAGTATCATTTCCTTCATTTGATACAAGAAAGGATGTGTGGGGATCATAACTAAATCGTTGCATCAAAGCTCACTGGTTCACTGATATTCCTAAACGGCACTTCTAGTTTGTTTGCCCGGTAGCACCCCGATCGGTTCATTTGGCTTCGGTCGGTCCAGACAACTGATCGCCGCTGATTCGTGCAGTGATCCACTTGACTGGCTTCACTCTTACCATCGATTCCGAACAAGAGGTGTCATGCTCTCAACCAAATGGACCAAACTGCAAACAGACGACGTGTCTACCAATGCCCTCACCACGTTCAAGTGAGGAACATTTTGATCAGCTTTCTTATCGAACGAGCTACCGTTTATTACCAGTACAGTATTGAAATCATCTTCAGTAGACGGTAAATCAGTTGAGAGAATGGATTTGGATTATGACAGGGAGATGGTAACCAGCCACAAAATTCCATTGAATAAAATACGCTCCATGCTGTACTAGTAAGTTTATGAATATTTACTACTATTCCCATTAGTTGAAATGGAAAGGACTTCGTGTCATTTCTGATCTGGATGCACACCGATGAACCGGTTTCCCAGCTTGTTCCATTCATGACGACGAGACGTTTACCGGTTATTTCCCATACCGTTTTCATCATTGAGTGCTGCTGATGAGAGGCTTTTTTGAAGTCTGCTGTTCCAGTTGCCATTTTATTTTATCGCTCCATTTTCAAGATCGAATAACTGAAACCTAAGTGGAATGAACACGTACTTGCCGAACCATAATCGTACTAAAGCATTATGTCTAAAGTGTATTTCCCAGTTGGTCATGGAACTGCCTTGATCATGTGCACAGCATTCCCAATGATATATGGGGTTAGGACCAAATTCATGAGTGGAAGCAATAAAGTGGTCAATATCGTATAGATATGAATAAATATGTGGAAGATTTATTGAAGTTATTTAACCTGAATGATTTCACTTGAGAAGGATGTTATTAATTCAGTGCTGAAACTGGTGTTTGATGAGTGGAACTGTATTGAACTGTCCAACAAATTTGAATGATAAGATTATTTAGTTTTTGAATGGCCTCTTTTTAGTAAACAAAACGGGTAGTTTATATTAGAATTTTAGGTGACCACAGTCAACCCCATGATACGAAGCGCGTTGGTCGACAAGGCTTCCCACAAACAGGTTCTTTGACTGGCTCATTAGGGTCGGTCCCCGATTGGCTGAGTTCGTTCTGGTCGGTTGAAACAACAGTTGGCAGTTCATTGGTTTATTTTTTCATTCACCTAAAGCATCTTTGGTCAGTGATCGATTGATTCTGTTTCGTTTGGTTAAAAGAACTCTTGGTCGCTGATTAGTTGATTCCATGTAGTTCGATGGGAGCAACAGTTGGCGGCTGGTTGGATGATTTCCTTCTGTTTTGTAACAACTTAATTGGGACATCGATTTTGGGCAGACAATGGTTGGTTGCCCACAAAGGAATTAGGCCATCTCTCGATTTATCAGCCAGCACTCTCACAAACATACTATCTAATTATTGATTCCGTGACCCTGTATTTTTTTTAAAAAAATACTGTCAACTCATTAATCATAGCAGTAAAGAAATAATTCGAAGAACTGATGATGTTTTTCATACCACAACTAATGATGTGATCTGCCTGTGCACATCAGACACAATCGGTGAACAATAATGTGAACCTTTTGATAGAACCATAAATGCATCAGATGAGTTGCACAAAGTTTTCAGTTTGAGGAAATGGCAAAGATGAAAGGTTTGTAATTTTACTTTCAAGAATTAGGCTCAAGCTTAAGGGAATCTGCTCCTAACTGCAGCGCACCAAGGATTGCGAGGGAATCATGAATTCTGTGTTACACGGACCGATTTGCCTAAGATCAAAAGTGGTGTTTTTCTGTCTACCTCTAGGGTTTATTAAATGGAACAGGGGCAGGGGACCAGAGCTGGTTACCTTTTCTTCAGGCAACCGACAACAATGCTGTTCCGACTTGATATTCATACAATAGAGTGGTGCTTTGTTGGTGATGTGAATAATCTTTGTCAAATGAGAGCTGAATGATTGCTGGGTGAACAAGATTTGTATTGATGATGGAAAATACACTTACTATTTTGTCATCCAAAAGTCCCTCTCTGCAAGCCGAATCGAACCGGCGTCTTTGGTTGTAAAAAAAGAAAGCGGAGTTCTATTGTCTGAAATTCAGGCTCTTCGTGCAACGAATGCGTTTTGTGAATTTTATTGATAATGGGACATTTTGTAATTAAAGTGAGAGCAAGTGCGCACTGCAAACAACCATGTGAATATCTTTTGTCTTACTCAGTGATTTTTATAAGATGCTTGCGTATGAGTGCAGTGGATGTGGCACACTGCATAGCCACAGATGCCTGCTGCACTATCAAAGATAATCGGCAACCACACTCTGAAACTTGGAAGGGAAAACCTTCCAAGGTTCCAATAGGACAGGTGTGGTAATGAGTCAGAAGACAGTGGACTGCTGTCTACCACCAAAGTAACCGGTGATAGCGGAGATTCAAACCTCGGACCTTCGAGGTGGAAATAAAACACTATTAACAACTCGACCAGCACCGAACATTGTGTCGGAATTCCCCGTCGAGATAAAATATATTTGGTGCACCAGCGAGACGAGCGGTTTTGTTTACAGAGACGTGATTGACTGCTGAATCCAAAACTAACGTGGTTCAATTTTTAATACTCCATCAGCATCAGAGTAGTTCTCGGGATGATGTACTCTTCTGCACATCGGACAGCGTTGTGTCTTGCATATGTGCTGTGATTCATCCCAGTGTTTTATCCGGCTTTGGTGTAAAGTCTACCAGAATTGTGTTGTTTATCTAATTGTGTAAGTGTCCATTTTGTTACGGGGTTGATTGGTGTTGGACAAAGTCTGGTGTGAGTTAGACTGGTAAAGCAAGACTTCAATTCGATCATTGAACAGGGGTGTCGAGAAAGCATTTTGATGAGTAACTGACTATTCCATTGGTGAAATACACTTAAGATAACTGTTTGTGCTAATATTAGGCAAACTCTCTGAAATATCAAGACCAACATCGGTGGATGAAATCCGCTCGGATCCGCTTCTCTGTGGAGACATAATGCTACCAAATACTGGTAGGAAAAGGCCAGTATACAAACAATAGTCCCCATAATCATCTGAGTTTTTATCGAGGTGACCAGGATATTGGTTTGATTTCAAACCGATTTTGCCGAACAGATTGAGCTCGAAGTTCCACAGTGTCAGCTTATGCCACTGTGGAGTTTGATCACCACACAAATTTCGTCTTTTTATTTCCCAGCACTGTTGTGGATTTTTCAACGAAGCTTGGTCATGTCCACTCTAAACCTTATTATTCATGGTTACTGCATAAAAAAATACTTATATCCAGATGAGTTCGGTAATTTTTGGGTTGTTCTGATGAAGGATGTGGGGTGGGTGGCAGATTCGTTTCCGAGCATATTCGGGTGGTTTTCATTGGAGCCTAGTCGTGTGCATGCTGTTTGTTCTCAAGGTCAAATAATTCTGGATTGCAACAGTTTCGAAAAGTGTAGCATCACATAAGATGTGACATATGCGGCTGATCAGTGAGGCCTGCACGATTTCCTCAAATTCTTACTGTTTATTCTCAGATCAAGTGCATGCCTCTAATTAGGACACTATAACCACACAACCGTCAGAAAACCAACTGTTTTCAATGGTCCATTGATACTGTTGTCATTTAGCTAACAGGTTCAATTAGTATGAATAACTAAAGCAAGTAGCCCCGTCTCGGTATAGTCGAGTTTATAATGTATTCAAATATATCCTTGTGGTCTGCTTTCCTCCGCCAAAAGTAAGAATTTCTATGACGAATTGCCTCCTGTACTGAGCGAGTGCATTCCTTCATAACCCGTGCCTTTCAGTTGAAAGTATCCCACAATGTCATCGAACATTATCCTTCGAGTGGATTGTTTTCACAAGTGCCTTCTTTGAATCGGTATCGAATGATTTCTGATGCGGCTAAAATGGTTGATGTGTTAGGTCTTTCTAGCGTTGCTTCATCGGACACGTCAGGAATTATCAGTGGTCCATGTTTACCAACTTTCGTCTGGGACTCAAAACCGTTGTTCAGTATTTCTGTTCTGTTCTGTTCTATTCAGTTCTGCTCTGTTCTGTTCTCTTTTCTTCTCTTCTGTACCAATCTACGCATCAGTTTACATGAACAAACTTATTACGACTATCTATAAGACGATGGGAGCTGGATAGGTTCATAACAACTCATGATATTTCACCCTGCTCATCTGAATTTGAAATAGATTCGGGCAAATGTGTTGCATTTGTTTATCATAGGTTTCGATGGTGTGATTACAAATAGTACAACAAAGTTTGAAATTACCCATCATCATGAGAGAATTGGCCCGACTCATCATTAAATCTGCTTCGACCATCAGAAATGATAACACACGTCGTTCATCTAACA
This sequence comes from Fasciola hepatica, assembly GCA_948099385.1. NCBI lineage: Eukaryota > Metazoa > Platyhelminthes > Trematoda > Plagiorchiida > Fasciolidae > Fasciola > Fasciola hepatica. The sequence goes on from CANUEZ040000207.1 coordinate 1,803,605, forward strand.
GTGTCGTTGTTCTTCTGTTTTGTTTTTGTCTGTAGCCTGACGCGTTCGTCACCTGTAAGTGCATCAAAGGTTTTTATTCTGCGAAATCTAATCTTATTCCTAAGCCATAATTTAGTTGTCGCAGGAATTGCCGCCACACGATGATGGCTCACTTGCTTACCGCTCAAAAACGAATCTGCACTGATCCCGCCCTAAAAATTATTATGACGAAACTATACATATTGCTTACATCTTTAATGTAAATTTCGAAGCAGTAGAATGTTTTTACTGATCCCATCTCCACATATGATTTAAATAAAGATGCATATGTATATGTGAGGTTACTGACCGATATGTCGCTTACACACGGCCTAGATTAGTTGCCATTACGACGAGACCGCACCTTGACATGGTATGGTGGCTTGCGTGTCTCTATAACCCAAAGAGCTATACAGGATGGCTTCCTTAATCCGGAGAAGCCTTCACGCCTGAAAGGTTAATGAGTAGAGGCTAGACAAAGTCCACTCTTCTGATCCTCCAGATTGGGGGTCGATCTAAACTGCGACTCAGTCGGCTAAATCAGTGGAAGAATTATTGAACCAAGCAAACGGGCTTCTACTTAGCCATTCCACTGCCTTGTAGACAGGTTCTTGTTAGAACCGAAGGCTTTGATTGTGAACCCTAGTTGTTCTCTTGTTTTGTGGCTGGACACTCTAGCACTATCCGTCCAGCCTCTCTCGTAAGCTGCACTTGGGCAGTAGGTAGACAGCGTGCAATCAAGAGCAAGATTGGGACAAGCGAAGTGGAGCAATGAACCAATCAGCGGTTGAAAATTTGTCTCACCCATCAAAGCCGAATCGCCTAATCCGGGTCCAATCAGGCAAACTAGTAGATGGGCCGCTTGGGACTATCAGTGTACTAGTGAGCTTTATTGCAAATTTTGGTTGTGATCACCAAGCATCTTATATAGAGGACAAGTTCCAGGCCAGTAAACGGAGATAGTCTGTCGTGAGAAGAGTCTTCTCACTAGAGCTAATGGGCGGGAACAGAATATTATCTTACTTTAGAATGATATTTAAAGATGGGCTGTGTTATCCGTAGATGAAATACTGAAGGTTGGTTATCAGGTTTTCATTTTACCAATCCTTTTCTAATACTGTGATAAGTAGAGGTCTTGTGGGTATTGGGCCACATTTTCTCGAAGTAAATGATGCCTTGTGTCTGTACACTCCCGTATGAGATTCAGCTGAAGGATATTGCTAATTCAGTATTTGGTGTGAATTCACTCCACGGAGAATGCATCACAGCTTTATTCCGCAACGAAAAAGAGAGGGGAAATATGGGTGGTGATTTCACCTCTTAGTCAAACATAACACAGTGAACCCCATTCAGATCAAATGCGGTAATTTCAAAGTATGGCACATAGGAGAGAAGCAGTAAGGTGGATGACGTTGAGAGCATGCTGCACGGGAACAGTATTGCATATGCGTGGGCTACGGTTCGTTTATTTCCGTTCATAGAAAGTTTCCCTGGAATTTGGTTGCATCAGGGATAATATGAAATCCATACTAGTGACGATCCGACGGTGTGATTATTATTTTACAAGGACGTGCTCGCTCCGTTGAGATCCCTGTTACTGGACCTGGCAAAACGAAGCGATGAGGTTTTGGGGAGATCCAAGCGTCAATCAACGATGCAAGAGAACGTGCAACTAACAGCACATATTTCACTGTCGTTGGTGCAACATGCTGAGCCACCGAATCGGTGGTTTCATATCAGATTAGCAATTGCACAATGCATCGCTAATTAAAATCTTTCTTACAGGGATCACATCTGCATAGATTTATCAATGCCGTGTTGCTGAAGCCAAACTGAAGGATAAAAAGCAGGTGGGTGGACAAGTGACTGGTAGGAACAAGGGTCACGTGCACATTGGATACAATCAAAATGTTCGAATACTGACAACCACATTGATTTCACTAGTTATGACAATGACACATGCAGAGATATGTGTGCGTAGTTTCATATATTTCACTTAAGGACAACTTTTGTCTAATGTGTTCTTGTGGGTGGCTATCATCCTACTGTCCTAACCCAAAATGATTTTCTTCAATAATATAAGCTCTACGGAGAACGATCTCGACGCTGATCTTGCGAAATAAGACCGAATTTTGATGAGTGAAATCAGAGCACAAAGAACATAATAAATCCGTTCGTCTCACTTTATATATATATATATATATATATATATATATATATATATATATATATATATATATATATATATATATATATATATATAGATTTAAATTACCCCGCGAGTAGTTTGTGGAATTGATGATAATTTGCTTGGTTGACTGTCCTTTGCACTTCACGTTTTATGTACAAACCTCAGTTCATCCGACCAACCCTGAACTTGAAGTCACCAAACTCGAGTTTCACTCTTGTTAGAGCTCATCACTAGTGCATATCCTCCGCCGCACCCAGGGTCTACTCCCGCGCAACAGTCAGCAAAGCAAATGATCTGAGATTAGTTTTGAACAAAGTGTGATTACGTTAGGACTGGTATAGATGGTGAAAGGGAAATTTGGTTGCTTAGAAGGAAAATAATTAATTGTGACTGCTAGCCAAATGATATGCACTGAGTTGGCTTCTCATTTAAATCAATAAATCAGTATTCACCACGAATTAAGTCTGAGTTGGCAAATAATCGATTTAAATGACAGAATGAGTCAAAGATTCTGTAGATAGTGTCCATCATCAAACGACCAATCCCGGCCACGTTCACGAACTACGATGCTCACATTTTGTGCACTTGTTTTCGGCAAGCAGTGTGCACAAAAGCTGTTGACGCAAAACGTGTTTGCCATGGCGGTAGCCAATAAGACTACCCGGAAAGTTTCCATATCTGTTCTACACAGTTCGTGCCCCTTTGGAAAACGAATCCGCTTGCTTTACGTACTTGGAACCTTGAGACTGTTGCTTGTTCTTCGTGCCCACTGAATTCTAACCCAAAAGTGTCCACGTTTGCTTCAATGTTTGTAAGTGTGTCCACGAGCACGACGGTTAGTTGTAAATCTGAATCCGTTCAACACTGAACTGAAACACTCAGTGAATAAGAGGTATGTTCAGTCCTTAATGTATCATCCAGTGTCCAACTTATTATTCATTCACATGCATCATACAGATTTTTAGTCAACAATGCTGACTGTGATGCGAGTCATCATCCAAAGAAGTGGTTTTTCAGAACTTTATTATTATAACATCATTCTCAGGCCTTAAATTCCAGACCAATTCGATCTTTTCTGACACGAATGATTGTGAGTTCGCGTCGGATGACGGTGCACTTACAGAAACTATGTCTCCAGAAATCATCCAAGGATGTATATTGTTCTAAACCTCTTTTATTGTACAAGGAATAGTAATAGACTGATCTTCATTCTAACGTGAAAATGAATGAAGTGCGGAAAGTCACAATTCTGTGTATTTCTGTGTCTGCTCAGTACGATTCGGCTTCCTTCAGTTCATACAAGCAATGCAGTTGTAGCTGTTTCTATCTACCTATTTGCTGTTCATTGTGTTGTTCAGAAACTGTACCAGATCTAGTTATTACTTCATAATAACTCCAATGACCATTGTTAGGATTTTAATGCTATGAGCTCCATGGTATGAGTTGAATGACATTGCTCATTCTACCTCGCGTGATCACCGAATGCATTTTGTGCTCCATGGAATATTGACTGTTTTAGAAAACTATTCACACCTTTTGAAATGCTTCGTCTTGCAGTGCCACCGTTCAGCACATCGCTGATAACCGATCCGAACACCGATTTTTGCTCTGAATTAGTGAGAAGCGTGTGATGCAAACCAAGGGAAACCTTCTTACATGTTCGAAAAGTTTTAAGGGAAAATATGTATAGTTGAATGTTTTAACAATGCTTAGTTCTGTAACCTCAGAGCGAAACAATAACAGTCCATAAATTGTTGTCTGACTTTAAACAGATCAATGTGACCTAGGCAAAGTAGATGATTTTTTTCCTTTATATCATCGGGAGCATAACGTGTAAGGCTAGAAATACGGATTAAAATTGAAACTTTTGGGCATGAGAGATTCACGGTACTATTGGCTAGAAGCGCTGCAAGTCGTACTTCTGAATTTACTCCTGCCACTTGCTAGCATAAATCTTGGTGTCACAGATCACTCGAGTAATGTTGTTGCTGTTCCGTGAGTTGAAATAACGTCTCACTGTCATCCGTCCATATATACATATGGCGAACCTTCTTTGTCAATCACTCGAGGGTTGCAGAAGTCTGTATAAACATTTTCAGACAAGGAATAAGCTGTGGAATCAGTCTAAAGAAAATCAAAAGTTGTTAGGTGGGACTCACTGTTAGTGAGAATCAAATAGTACTGCTATTCTTTGGTTCCTTTTGGGCACCTTCAGGTGCAAAAAGGTTTTTCCAAGAAATCGGCTCTCGTTTAGGAACATGGAAGATCTAAACCGTCTGCATTGGGATGATCATGAATCAGTACGGTTATGAGACTAATAAACCAGGAAGATTCTGCTATCGATCAGAATGTTGTTGCTGTCAAATATCACGAAACCCCGTCTGTGACAAATTAATCACATACAAAGCGAAAATATTGGTTTCAGAACTCTAGTTGACGGTATTCGTTGTATTTTCGTTGACGTATCAAATACCGACGCTGTACATTTTAACACATGAAAGTTGGCCGGTTTCTGAAATATTTGTACCTTGTGAGGATGCGTTGAATTGACTATCTTCCTATCATCAAGTAAACGAGCATCAAAAGGCGATAGCTTAGTTCAGTTCTGGTACGTAATTTCGTCCAAACTGTGGTAATTCATGCACGGACAAGGGCTGCGGTCTCTCTTCTTTCCTCGGAACCGATATACTCTCCACTGGGCGTGGCCACACATTCTACGGATCTGACAGATTGTAGCTGCCCGTAAAGCATCACTTCCAAAAGAATTAAAATTACTGAACACGTTGCACCAGCCGATTGTCATTCAGAATCCATCTTAACTAGAATATTCAGTCTTGATAAAACTAGATAACTAGGGTTGAATAAAAACAGAGTAAGACCAGAGCTATACTGTGTAAAGAACGTATGTACTCTCTCATTCTGATTGCTAAAACTGGCACAACAAGGTCATACGGTGGGAAACGTTTCAGACCGTGGTGCACCTTAGACTGTTTCGACGATTCAGCCAGCTCAGAGCAGCAGTCATCTTCCTTAATCGGTAGTCTGAGCATTCACTACTTCTTACAGTACCTGCAATGAGGGTCGAAAGCACAGGAATAAAGATGCGATTAAATTAAACGCATCAAGGCCTTTTCAGTACCTCAAAAACCCCTCAATGAGTTTGCTGAAATAAGATAGTACAGGTGTTGAAAATTAGTTGTCCGTAATTTGTATTCTGATGACATTCTCACTTATTCTACAGATGAGTAGCGTCCACGTGTATCATGGATATCGAGCAATTATGCCCTAATTCTCCGTTTCTAATAGGCTGACGCAGTTCCGATCCACGTTTTTATGATGTACAGTGCATGTGCACTCTACATTTATATTTCTGACTCTGTTGTCCAATGACTGTATGTTTACATAATAAGAAAATTTCACTGAGATTTTCCCCGCCACAGCCCAGCTGCCCCCACACTATATCGTTAGACCACCGAGCACACCCTGAGAGCACCTTGCACCTTGCACCTTGCACATCCGGACCGTTTTCTACATATGCACAGTGTCACAGGTACTATCCACCTGTGTATCACAGGATTGCATTCGATTTGATTAGCAAAACAGACGATATTTATTTCTACTCACAAAATACATGCGATTACTGCACCAGAAGTAGAGGTGCTGCAAATAATTCTCGCCAACCGAGCAAGGACAATGACCGAAAGTACATTTAAGGGTGACAACAGATTTTTTCGTGATTTTGGCTGACTCATAACAGTCAAGTTATTTTTACCCCATTCACTTAGATTTTTATCAAGAGCAATCCTGTTGCTAAGCCTCTAAGGGCTCCACGGTTAGTTGCGTGTACAAAATTGTGTAGAAGTAATAATAGATTGACATCAGCCCACGTAGTGTTCTCATGAACCCCAATTTATTCGTAGGAAACTGCTAATTGGAAAAATGGACTGTTCGTGCATAAGCACATATGTTGTCGTGGTGAAATTATTGGTTCACGAATTCCTACGATCAATAACTGGTTACTACGAGGAAGCTGCTATAGCTTTTAACCACAATGGCACATCATACAAATTAGAGCCATGTTCACAGAACACTCCGTGACTTCCTTTCATCCTATACGACTTGTTGTGTCCAAGACTCAGTGAAGAGAACGAAAATACGTATGCACAGCAGAACTTGTGTTCCGGATCAGGGTACAGCACACGCAACCGTAAGCATGTGTCCATTGGTCGAAAGTGGTTGATCGATATAAGTCACACGCGGAGCTACCTGCTTGTGATTGGTAGAGAAGGCCAGAGCAGAGCGTAATGCAGACAGACATCGAACGTGTGAGCGCAAAACGAATGTGGTTTGAATGAACCACGAACGAAAGTCCATGCTACATGAATCAGCGTCACAACACGACTGATCAGTTGCATCAAACAGTTTAGAGTAATGCTTGAACCAGTTGGTCAGTTGCTGTTCTTAAGATTTCAGACTGCTGCACTGTTCCACACATTGTTGGTATCATGCGTCTATCGCCACCTGTCAGCCAATAGTATTTCTTGTACGGTGAACCGAACGAATTCTATCAGTTACAAAGTGGTTTCGTTGGAAGCAATAAGAGCTGCTGGAATGTCGATCTCATTGATCCACTTAACTGCAATTTTGTTATCCCTTTCGCATTCCACAGCGCCATCTGTGTGTAATTTAGTTGGATTTATTTCTAAACTAAATGGACGAAAGATACACAAGTATGAACCAACAAACAGGTACTTCTGCAAGTTCAGAATAAGATGTGTTGATTTCTGTAAATTGTTTGGTAAATGCATTCTGCGAGTTGAAAATATTCGGGAAAGTTTCGCCTGTGTTGCTTACCAATAAATGTAGAATTTTTTAGCACTTTCACATAACTCATAGAAGCTGGTGGCTGTGGTTCAGCTCGCATGCCCAGTGTCACCGTGGCTGTAAATGCAAACCAACACTTCAAGTCTCATTAACCAAAATTACAAAAACACTATTTAGATTACAGTAGCCACGCTTGAAAAGCGAAATACAATCCACTATGGCCTTGAATAGGTGACCTGTTACGGCAATCGTTAAGAATATAGACTGTTTGGATTGATCGAACATAGGAGATCAAGAGGTTGAATAAAATAGCTTTGTACGGGCGATATCGGTTGGGAAATTTCGTAGTGCATTGTGAGATTTAAGATGGCGGGAGATGTGCCACATAGATGACTATAACTAACCAACAAACGAAAAGGGGAAATTGTTTTTGAGAACAAAAAGGTCACAAGGCAATTTCACAGTTTTTTGGAAGCAATCTACACGGAACTAGTTCGGACGTCTTCCTTGACGTCTATTTTATTTCAAAACAATGTAGTTTGGAGGAAATTCTGCAGTTTTTCTTTAGGGTCATTAGAGGTGATGAAATCCTCAAGCTGATGCTGATATTTATGGAACAAACTGCTGGCTGGTTGGCATTTAGTTGTCATATGAACGTGTTTGTTCTCAAATGGGTAGCAACATGAAATATTTCAAATACAACTCTTCATCAGTCTGTGTTATTTGTTGAGGGGACAACAACGATAGAAATCTGGTACAGGAACAAAGTCTTTGTGATCTGTGCGATAGATGTAAAGGAAAAACGGAAAGGTCATTGATCAACGACTCCGTAGAACTACACACGCGAGATTATTTCGGGAGTCGGCTTTCAAATGTGCGAGCCATGAAGCTGAAGAAATGACTCAAGTGCCATACTGACTGAATTCGCTTTTTCTGAGCAGCTTTCCTAATGGATGCATGATCAACGAGCAGATGTAGTAAAACGATAATAGTAGTTAATGAACCCAATGAAACGCCCGAGACTGTTGGATAGTTGAAGGTCGATGTTTTGGATAATACCATTACCTTTGTTTGTAATGGAAAGCACGCATTCGAAGTCGGGATAGCTACTGAGTAATTGAACATTTTCGGCTTCCTCAGGAAGCGTCTCTGTGAGGAGTTCTCAGGAAAGTACTCCCAAAGAGTCACAAGTAAAACTCGAAAGGAGTCAAGATAACAGGAACACTACATGATAGGGCAGCGAAACTAATTTACGCCATTTGTCCCGTGAAATGAAAGTGAACATAGCAATATTCCTCCAGATTATTACTCTTCACGGTGAAGAACTATGAAAATCTGATAAGAATAATTACATTATGCTCCGATCGTACTTGTCGAATACATTGGCTGAGGGTTTCGGAATTTTATACATCGTATTCAGTAGCATATGCAGTGAGAGTGTGGTCTGATGAATTGTTCGATAACTGGCTTAGTCTTGATGACAGACTGCGCTTCAACGCCTGCCCTGTACCGAGCTCAAAGCTTGGGACAACGAAATCTCGAGCGACAGTATAACTGGTCAATGATGTGGGTCGATAGAATGTGAGGTGAATTCCATCAGAGGTGTTTAAGTCTCAAGGTTTGGTCGCCCATATCAGTCAAAACCAAAAAAACTGTTCAACGACTGGATACACAGATGAACATCCTATATACTCCTTGTGTTCAAGACTAATAAAACGAGACGGTTCCAAGGCAGAAACCGGGATGGATCGGAACATGTACAGTCTGTCAAATAAGGATAAGTCCGATGACGGTCCAAATGCATCGAATTTCAGTTTTACTATTGATACAATTCTCAGTAGCCAGAAAGCAGATAGCCGCCCCGGATTAGGGACAGACTGAATGGAGTGTACTCGCGAACGGATAGTCAAGTATACAATTGTGCAATGCCTTTTTTCTGCCACTATCGTCCTCTAGGGGGATAGATAAATGTGCTGAGATGTTCCTACCGTGGTGAGGCTTGAAGATTTTGTGAATTTGTTTGCTAATTCAATAGTACACTATTAGGCCAGTTGTGAAACACCGAGAACAATCTTGTTCTCCACCGAGTGTTCTGATAAATCAGCCGCGTACTTTTATTTAATTCTGCATTACCCTTCATAATCAATTTTTCCTGTCCTTCTTAGCGAACTATACGAAACTGACTTTGTTTCTTCCTCGTAATATTTTTGGTGTTATCAATGCCCCCTAATTGTATAGGCATTTAAATAAAGATACCAGAAGAAAGAATAAGAAAATTGGTAATCATGATGACAACAAATAACAGTTCCGCATCCGCATAGCTATACTGCTATCTGTGCCACGACAGACAGTGTGTGTCCATGGCTGTCATGCGGAACTGGCTAAGCCATGGAAGATGAAAAGTAAGTCAACATAATTCGCGCACAAAATTGACATGAGAATATCAGTACTTACCGTCACTCCGAAGTACCTAATGGATTCAACTCCGTGTAGTAGGATAATGCTCTTATTTTACTGGTCATTTAGGAAAGATGGTTAGAAGAGGCTGAAGATGCTTTCAGGAAGTTCGAAACGTTTGAGTTGAAGATTGTTCAGTTCCGAATAGCTAGCAATGTTTTGATGATCATCAGATAGAATAATACATTCCTCGTCGGTTGATGTAGTGTGACAAATAGTTACGACATCAGCATGGTCAATTACAGTTTCAGAAGAACGATTCTTGAGGTTGCTAACCTGGACATTGGAAAAAGGGCGAGAACAAAGTAACTTGGAGAACGCGAGCTTTTTTAATAAGGAATCTGTACGGCTTGTAGGCCAATCTAGTTTTTCAGATACATCCCCGAAATAGTCGGTACATCATGACAATAAACTAGCTGAGTGACTAGTGTAATGATGCTTCTGAAATAACAGTAATCTTAGAATGAAGTCAGTGGTTGAAGAATGTTTGTGAAATATGCACCCAGCAGATTTAACAGAATTGTTTGACTAGAGAATGATCCAGAATGGTAGTATTTTACAAGGAATATCATTTTTCATTTCTACTCGAACACATTTTTCCAAACAGTTTGGTTGGTGATTCCGCATATTTTGACGTCAAACCAGTTGTCCGGGTATGTTGGATATGCTGGTGAATAAAAGATTGTTGAAAGTTCCATGATTATAACTCCAATAATGCTTCGACATCTTTCAAGTCGGGGAAGCAGCCGAAAAAAGCAAAGAGGCATAGAATGCATCTGAATCACGTGGCATATTCAGAATAACAGGGACACACACGGAACCAAAAATGGAGTGTCAGTTTTGTGGCAGACTACACTTCGCGGGAAGAGATAACTGTCCTGTCCAGGATAAAAACCTGTGATAACTGCAGGGAGCTCATCCTTTTCGCGTCAGAAAGTTTCCTCAAGAAAACTGTGGACAGAGAACAAAATCATCAAAGCACAGATCGAGTGAATGGGGTGCAAATGCCGACTAAGCGAAAAGGTGTTTTCGCCAAAGTGTTGGTGAAAGCAGAAGAGGTGGATTTCCAGTTGGACACAGGGGCGTCGGTGAATATCAAACCTACGAAAGCTCTGCCTAGCATTGCATGGGAACCAACACATAAGAGACTGATTATGTGGAACGGTGAAGAGGTTCATCCAAGGGATGGGGCAATGCTGAAAGTCGTGGTTCCCAAGAATGGCCAGTTATCGCACATGAACTTTGTTGTGGTGTACCACGGCTAGCTTCCCATCCTCGGATGTGATCCCATCGAAAATTTGGGTTTGGTGTCATACCAATATGGCTCAATAATTACCAATATATTGGATAATGTCGAATATTACTTAGGAAAATATGCCTCCGCTTTCGATGAGAAATTGGGAAAGCTTGCTAAAATCGCGATATTACATGTACAGGTACATGAACAAAACCTGTGGCATAACCCAAAAAGCTTATTCCATACTCAGTTAGGGAACGACTTGAAGGTTGGACATCCCCAAAATAGAAAGAAGTCCCGGTTAAAGTTTAGGAGCCGGCAAATTGGGCGAGTCAAATTGTGATCGTAACGAAAGCATCCGGGCACTTCGCATTTGTGTTGGTCCAAAACCATTAACAAAGCATTCAGCCGAGAGGACTTTTCGTTACTTGTTTTCGACTACATCCTTACTGATTTAACAATCGCGCGTTGCGTTATTTGAGTTAACCCGGATTCAGCGTTTTAGTATTTAGAGTTGGATGAGGCCTCAAATTATTTGACCAATTTTGAAAAACTGTATGACCTCTACTGTTGGAGGCGGTCACCTTTCAGTCTGAAGGTATCGAGCGAAGTACTCCAAAAGAGGATTCGCAAATTAGTAGACAACTTACTTGGATTGTTCTGCGTAGCTGATAATATTCTAATTTTTTGCCAAAAATATCGGGGAACAGAAAAGAGGGTTCGATTCTTTGCTGCAGCGCTGCTTCCGTGATGGAGGTAATCTGGAACACGACAAGCTGATATTTTGTCAAACAGTAGTCAAGTTCCATGGCCACATTCTCACAAGCAAAGATGTCAAACTAGATCCGAAAAAAGTAAGTGCGATTGAAGATATGTTGCCCAAACCGATATCAATGCTGTCCCATTTTTAACGGGATTATCAACTACCTGAGCAGGTTCTCACGGGAGTTAGCGGGAAATCATTGTCAAACACGACCTAATGGCACCCGGATGCCGGTGGGCGGGAACACAAAAAAATCACAACCGTTTGTCTGATTCTGGAAATAAGATTTCAGGGTCGAACGTTTAATTTTTCGTACGGCATTCTGAATGGCAATCAATTGCGTTTTCATAGCTAGAAATTCACCACTGCACACAACTGGGTTGACGATGTAAAGCTTTTTGAACAACACCGCGCTCTACCACATTTTAACGGTATTCACAATGACCACATTCATTCGGTTTCTCAATGCTTCCATGGACAACCAATGGGTTCGTACATCATGAGAGACAGCACTTAGATGGAAAGCAACCAGAAGCGTAACTTAATATATCATGATGCAAATAAAATATGATAAGAAGCGGCTTCTCACTGTTCGCTGAGGTTATATTTAGTCTATTCTTGATCACGGTATTTGCTAAGCCTCCAGGACATGCACTTTCTTTAAAAGGCGTTTGTATAACAGCGAAAACGAAGTTTTTAGTACCTAAATTGAGACGTTTGCTTGCAAACAAACATCCGCTTTTCTATTCGTGGCATGTACCTATTTTTACCCGTGCATTGGAGACCGGTTGAAATGTAATCCCCTTTGCACGGCGCAGAGATTGGGTCGCTTTTCGCGTTCGGTAATGTTCTGACTTTCTCCCCCTTCACTTGTACGCGGTTAGCTTGCTGGAGAGGATAGGCTGGCTTCTCGGATGTCACGAATAGCACCTACCCAGGAGGAGTGCTCGGGGGCGAGATCAGAGGACAGCAGAACTCATTCGCGTGCTTCAAGTTGTACAGGCCGTAAAAAAATTGGAGCTCTAATCACTCAGCCTCTAATTCTCCGGTACAGACCAATGTTTTCAGCTACCGCCAAGGCGACAGCGCTATACAGGACATTCAACGGGAGGGAGGCACTATGCTAAGTTCTCCTTATTCAAACGTTTTATAATAATCCAAAATCACTGTGATCATCGGTGCTGAAGAAACACTGACAGATTTCTGATTTCAAGACGGTGTTTTATAATAGCACCGTTTGAAGGCTCGTCGCAACGAGTCACTTCAAGGACTAGTCGCTAACACCAGCGGGTAAACATTTACAGTTTTCTGAAGTCTTCTACGCCTAATAGTCACATTTCGCAGACCTTTGTCGGGATTCTGTGGTTCGGAGATTGACCTTGCTCTGTAACCAGAGTGCATTGAGTAGCTGTAGAAATGCCTCCCTTTGAATCGTCAATTTGTAGAGTAACTTCGTGTTTGGCATGACTGTTTGGGAGGATCAAGGAGACCAGATATTTGAACGGAGTGACTTGTTCGATTCGTTCTACTTTGGAGGAAATGAGTTTCGCAGTTGCACGCGGGCAGGGATGCCATTAGGTGCGAATACCATTTTGCACGAGGTTTGAGGAATAACCTGTTGGGGCTTTTCAGTGGATACTTCACACACGATGGAATCGTCATCAAACGGAAGTGGCAAGACATTTACCACTAAGAATGATGACTCACAGGTATGGAGGATTTATTTTTCTATAATTTGGGTTTGGGTTATCACCGACCAAGCAAAAAGGGCAGAATTTTTCACCTGATGCAGTCCAGGGAGAGGCAGAACTTCAGCCAAGAGGTTTGGGGACCCTTGAGTGTAACGGATGTTATTTAGGAACTGCCATATGCAACGATCACCTTTCAAAATTAGTGCATAGATCAAAGACTAGTGGTCATCACAAATAATATAAAGGCTGTCTTCTAGAACGTGGCTAAAGTGTTCGTTGTAAGTAGATTGCAGCCTGACGTATGGAATTGGGCTTGTGTGAGTAGAATGATAGTAGTTGTATCACAATTTCAAGTTCATTGCTAGATCCCTTAGGATTTTATCATCTGCCAGTGGTACACCCCGAAGTCGTTTTGGTCACTTTGTCATATTCCAACATAGCAAAGCTGGCCAAAAGCTGTTTACAAAGATTCTCACTGACTCTGCTCATCCTCTTCACAAAGACCTAGCGAAATGCACATTTCCTTCTTTCACCCGTTCTCAATTCGAACATCGTTACACACGCACTAGGGCTTATAGCAGTTCTACCATTCCCAACCTGGCTAGGTATTTGCACGATCCAGGTTTTGCAATCTCAGAACTAACTTAAAATTTGGTATGGCAGCGAGGCTTTCCACCCACTAATCCGGTGTTGCATTTTACTTTGTCGTGTATAATTTCCGTTTTTTGAGGACGCGTACATGGTTATGTGAAGACTGAATATTCACACCTGAGGGTGCGTAAGACAATTACTTGATTTGACTTGACTTGAATTAAAAATCACTGATAACTTGCTGCAGTCTACTTCTAGCATTTTTCAATATATATGTTCGTACCAGATGCACTCGACTGTTGCCTGGTCCCCATAATAAAGAGCGCTGGCCAAATCAACTTCCTGTGTCATTCCTTGACTTGGTCGATTGGGCTTATAAAGAATACACATTACACCACGAAATTGGTGAGCCCGGGAATTATTTGTTATACACATCATTCTCGTATTATACCCGGTAATAATAGAGACAGTGACTCCCTTCATACCCATTCCATCATTACTGAACTGCCGGGTTTTGCTCCTCATGACCTAAGAGATTGGTTTCGGCAGGTTGAGGCTGTATGTACTCCAAGTTGGATTACCAGTGAACGTACCCGCTTATCCGGTGTGATTCACCCACTCCCTTTTGATTTATCCGTAGCCGTTGAAGACCTCTTTCACCCTGCGGCACCTTGTGAATTTCGCACTTTCTCTCGTATTCTTCTCACTGAATTGTACATTCAGATTTTTCGTTTTATCAAATTGAAAAAAACATTTTCAACCCTTCCTCAAGCGGTTATCGCTGGTCTTTCACCACTGGCTGCTTGTGGCATTAAAACCAAACTCATACAGCCATAAAAACCAGTTTTTAGCGTATCTACATCTATGTAAGAAACCGCAATAAAGTTCTTGCATTCCCGTTGGAAAGAAGTATGGTTGCCTAACTGAAACCTGCAATCTACTAATCCTGAGGATTACCCGCATTTGCTCGGCTTGATACCAGTTTGCTGGACATGGGGGACGAACTGTGGGTTTCAAACCGTTCCCATAACGTCAGTGAGGAGTCTATTCCGCCCACGAATCATCTCAGTTTATTAACACAAAACACGTTGTTTGTAAGGGAAGAAACAGTCACTGACACCAGTCGGTGCAACACGAACCAACTGATTCATCCTTGTATCGGGTATCCTGTCCTCTGATTGGTTGATTGGTTACACGATCAGCTACCACTTGACGGGAATCCGTTCCAGTCTCACCAGTCCACTACCTTGTCTTTCGGGCATCCACTGGCTCAAGCTTTGATCTGGATTCTGGACAGGCACTGACACGCTGGTTGATGACGGGACATAGCAGATTATCGACCACGAGTTACCACATACCCTCGTACTAAGGTACCGCTATTATACAGTATTTTTATGTGCTAGCATTGGTTAGCATACATGATTTTCGTTTCCTATCTTCATCGGGCTACCAAAATCCTATCCTGGTGGAGTGTACCTACGCTGAACTCAAGGTAACCGTTATCCTACGTGCTGGTACATCTACCAGCAAGATACTGCGTGAAATATCTACTTCTATAAAACTTGGCCACAAAATACCTTCACAACCTACGTGGCATATGGGTCCCCTTCTGAAAGATTGTAATAAGGATGCTATTGTCTTTCATGATATTTGGGTAGACAAACTGCCGCCACCAATGCAACAGATGCCCTCCGTGTTGGATTCGGCTACTCTTTTGAAGAAATTGGCCGAAAACATGAACCGGAATAACGGAATATTATTCTTCTAATTCCACAAATCACTATTTAAATGCGCTCAGTGGGAACGTCCCCACATCATCCATTCGTGTCACCGGTTTCTCGACTCAGCAATTCATCGACGGAATCCCCCGCTGGACCCAGTGACATCCCATGTCACCCATCGATGTATTAACTCCCCGTCTCGCTCATTGTCCTGTGACAATGATCCAGGTACTCTTCAGAAAACTACCCGTATGTTGTACACTCAGATGAACGGTTTACGCTCTGCGATTGCTCTTTTATAGCCGAATGCACGCTAAAACCATTGTCATTTCAGATTAAGATCTCGTAACTAGGGGTTTTGGACATGGTGTTGGTACTACAGAATTTTCGGCTCCGAAGCAAGGTAGTGTGAATAGTTTTGCAACCTTCAACGTCATCCATCGTCATCGAACGCAGAAACCAGCCAATTAAGGGGACAACAGCAGCCGCCTCGCCACTTTCTGGTCATCAGTTGTGAGGGTATTGGCTGACGCATCGATAGATGGCCTAGCTTTGCTAGCTGACGACACATCATTATCCGCCGAAAGTCAACGGCAAATCTCAGGCCATCGAAACGGGTTGATGGCCAAATCAGGTCGTGATGATCCCTGCAACTTTGATGTATGTAGCTATGGTATTACGACAGACGACTGATATGAAGTCATTAAAGACTAATTTGGAAGCAAGACTGGTGATTGTTGTGCCCAATTTGAACAATCCCGCATACTATACAGAGGACTAATATTCCGGCCATACCCAAACAAACGGCTTCTTAGCGTTGCTAGTTCACCATGCTTTGGCCAGTGCTGGATTGACAGATCGATCTTGCTATGCATCCACTGACCGCACTTGCTTGGTGGTGAAACTACATAAAATTCCGCTGAATTACTAACTTGGTTACGTCCTTGCCTGATTGCTCAAAGGCTAAGGTCAGGCTGTGTTTACCTTTTTGCAAACAAATAGAGTACAAGTAAGAAGCGGAAGAAGCCACTGAAATACCCAGGACGATCAGACGTTTTCGAAAGTACACTTACTCACGTCGTTCCAATCTACTTGTAATCCGAGCACCAGAGTAGTTACTAACAACGTACGTAGTAGACTTGTGAGATTTAAAGTCAAGACAGACATGGAGCCGCCCCACCGGGACGTGTCATGAAGTAATACTGTCCAAGTGTGTCTCTCGACTAGGTTTAGAATTTCTTTTTCTCTGAGCCGTCTTTGTTTGCCTTTAGGCGATCGTAGATCCTTTGTGAAGAAATTGGATGTCGCATCGATAGGAGGCCTAGTTCCGTTGAGAGACAGAACGTCATCTTTTGTCCAAAGTGTAAGGCAAAGCTGGAGCCAGTAAGCGAATCGATAGCCCAGTCTGTTCGTGACTGTAGGGAATGAAATCAGTCAGTCAACTGTCAACAGTTGTTTTTACTGAACCCAAAAGAAATAAACCGACCAGCGGCCAAGAGTTGTTCTAACCAAATGGAATGGAATTAACCAATTAGCTATCAGCTGTGGTTTTAATGGAATTGGACGGAGTCAGCTAATCTGGTATGTTAATAAAGACTCAGTCAGAAGACGATGTTATGGAAAACATTTGGGACAACTGAGGTTCGTACATTTATTTGTCCGTGGTTGCTAAGCCAGGATAGCAGTAGCATAGTACACCCGATTGGGTTAAATTTCAGCATTGTTACCTTATCTGTGGATACAGAAATACGGAGTCGGGAAATATTTTACATTATAGTGATTCTCACTTAAGTAAGTTTGTGGTGACTTTGGCTTGATCGACAAGCAAACGAGCATGTTACGGCTAAACAGAATTGTCATTTGCAGAAATGCGAGCAGATGGAATTACGAACTTCGAGCGCACAAATATTGAAGACAGCTTATGAAATCTCGTTATGTATAGGATGATGCATGTCTGAAAGTACTGTGGAAGTAAACCGGCCACAAACATTTAAGTGTATTTTGGTGATAGCATCAGAAAAAGTATCTCTGGATATGTCACTGCATTTAGGGACGCGTTTTAGGAATCTTATCATGAGGTTAAAATTCTCTTCAATAGGCCAGAGTAAATAACTGGAGAGCAGTATAAACAGTATGGGAGAAGGTATGGAGTCACAAATTTAGAAATTATTTTTTGGGACTAAAAGTAATCTTAGAAGGGGAAAAAAGATGACAGGTCTCTAACTTCACAAAAAGTCCGTTGAACAGGCGTGGATTATGAAATATTGTGGGATAGTGTACCACTAAGATGTTTAATCGTATGTGATCTTTGTCAGGTAATTGGAAATCTTCCTGAAAACGTCATCAGCAAGGCTGCAGTCCGCATTCTTTCAACCCACGGACAGGGTGCTTTGTAAATACTAACCAATGACAATGCTTGCATATCCGACATGGCAGTGTCGTCGTGACGCATGTACACGTGAACCAGTCAGTCCATCACATGTCACTGTTCACATCGAGCACTGACAGACAACCGGCTGCCTACCCTTCAAGCCAACCCGCCAGTCTACCAGACTTATGATATACTGTGATCCCACTTTACAATCACATCTGTTCATCACGTTGGGCAATCAATAACATCATATACGTCCATGAATTCCTTTCTTCACGCTACATAAAGTGTTCATTTTTGGTTACAATGAAATGCAATTTACGCACTTTGTTTTTGGTTACTTTCCTGTTGGGATAGAAGTATTGAGGCATCGCTGATCGGAAACGATCCAGGGGTTTGTGTGCTGACACAACAATATTGGTATGGGCTCACTGTTTGCCGATAGGGGAGAAAACCCGTTGGTGAGAGCTCCATGTGGTTCACCAGCGAGTTGGGAGAATGATACTTCCTGGCATTTAAAAGCTTTCACTAAAAGGGAGCTGGATGAGAACCAAATTACAACTTCGTTTAGTGTGATATGAACTTGTGAAGTTCCTTCGGGTGCCGGTAGTCCGAAACCTGACGCTACATCTTCGGCGCACTTGCAGCACATGGATGTCGAAGGGATTGGAAGTTGTTTCCGGTACAAAGAAAAAAGAAGGAAAAACTGCGCCTTGTAACACTCAAGAGTCAGCTGGGAGAGAAAAGGAGTTTTGGTCACTGAAACAAGAGAACTGTCTTCTATCAGTGAGGTCGTCTGAAGTCAGTTTACAAACATTTTGGTCAACACTCATTACGGAGAGCTTCCTGAGCAACACTTATCGACGAAGGTAGCCGAATGCATTTTTGTTCATCCAAAATTACCACTCTGACAACCTTACATTTTGTTTCTAAGGCTGAAGCTGTTTAGTGGATTCGGTAGGCTACAGTATCAGGTCAGAAGCTTGAGGGCCGATAAGCAAACCAGTGTGTATTTTCTTCAACAGACCTCAAGTTAGTCCACTGTAACAAAAGCATCTTGAGGGTTTTGAGCAGAACCAATAAGCAAGTAATGGAGCATATTTCCCATTTATTTCATTGGCGACTGGCTTGGTCGTGGGCGGTCATTAATTTTCACGGATATCTTGCTTGTTAGACAATCATTCAAGGGATAGGACATTGGAACCGAAAGTGCATTAGCACTCTGTCTGAGTGCAATAGGTGATAGCTTATCTGGGCCAGGAGCATTATTTATCCTCACTTTGCGCGGCTGTTAGAAGACCATAGCGGTTTCGATAGTTGGTTGCTAGGATTATTTGATGTGGACTGGCAAGGACATGCACTGAATACTGAGCTGAAATTGGAAGTGAGTTTTCGAACATCAAAGGCTTCTTCCTTGTTCTTGGACTACTGACACATAGGTATTTTATGGCTTTTCGCATGATACCACAAATGGTCTTTCCTAAGATAGTCTCTGTATACAATTTATTCAAGCACTGAACCTCTGATTTGATCAAAGCTGTGAGGTTTTGTCTACGCTTTCTCTGTCCATGTCTGTAACCCTGCTCTATCTTCCTGTGCGTCCGTCCAACTAATGGTGCAAAATATCCATCATTTTGAACGTAAAATGTTCCAAATGGGCGCGAATGGCTAAAGCAAGAATTAAAGTAATCAGTGACACGTTCACTGAAGACAGAATGGTTAGGGTCTAAAAGTAGGACGAAGTAGGTTGAGGTAACCGAACCCTTAACCGGACCAGAATGTCGGGTGAACAGTTTGCTGACACATCTTTCTGGATGGTTTTCCCAACGTCGAGCACCGACTGGTCTTGTCGTACACTGTTGGACAAACTTCCAAGATGCAGTGATCGGAACTGTTCAGGAATGCACATTTTTGAACACTAAACAATGGTGGTCCATTTGTAAAATCCAAACCTATCTAGTCTTCGTATTCCGAAAAGTAACATGATGCCTGCCAAGGTCACCAAAATTATGCACCCGGGTGTGCTCATTCGCGCGGTTACTGGAGTAGAAAGAAGAACATTTACTACAAAATCGGCTGGTGATATGTTGTGTGGGTAAAATGTTTCCAATGAAAAGAAAGCGAAATCCACTCTGGAAAATTAGCTCACAGTTTACGACGGGACGGCTAGTCATTTCAGTTGAGTGTGTGAAGCAGAAATTGGGTGATTTGCCCCAGTCGTTGTTAAAATAAGGGAGGAGACGTCGGCAAATACAAAATGAACATATTTGGAGAACAAAAATTTGCGAACAAGCTCGTTTCCAGTGATTCACAATCATGCCATTACACTGCAATATATTACGACAAGTCGAAGGGTTCAACCAATTAGATAAGTGCGAAGTGATAAAATGTAATAGTGGGAAAGGGTGTGGGGGCGACGGGGGCGGGAGGGGGGTGGAGGGGGCGAGGGAAGGTTGGAGGGGGCGAGGAGGGGGGGGGGGTTGGAAGGGGCGAAGGGGGGAATGGAGGGAAGGGGGAAGATAGCAGTTTTAATCCGGGCTCGAATCAAAACCGGATGTGCATTGTTTTTTTTGTGTGTTTTCAGTTTTGACCTGGTCTATGGCCTGTTGTAGGGTGGAGGGACGGTCAGGGAAACTTAAGGGCACATACAAATTGTTTTTGAGCACATGGAGGGGGGTTGTGGAGGCCGATGCTGACGGCCTCAGCTGTGGCTAGTGTGCGACACTTTGCCGGTCTTGATTGCCGACCCCGAACCTTATACAGCGCACTGAAGGCCTCAATCACGTTTATTGCGTGATTAGTCTGGTCAAAGTGTGAAACGACAGCGCTAATGAGTGACTTAAATGCTCCAGTGTTCAACCATACAGGGTGGTATTCGCGGATGCGTTCAGACAAACGCCTGGTCGTGCGGCCGATATAAGTTCCACAGGAACAAGTGAATGAATAAACACAAAACGAGCCTGCAGAATCAGGCACTTTGTTTTTTACCGTAAAAGCACTGCCGGCCGGGATTCGAACAAAACCCGGAGCTTAGCTGTGTAGAAAGTTTTGCTGATTACCCCTGACAATCTTCTCTGCACAGTCTCTGCCAACGTATTACCCTTGAATGGCAAATCTATGTGTTTCGGCTTTCTTTCCACCCCGAACTTCCTTGAGGTTTCCACTTTAACTCGCAATATCTTCTCAACTAGCCGGTCCTTTTGCCGTTTTGGATGAAGATTGTTCGCACACATTTGCAGTTCTTCTTCAACGATGTCCTCCGAACATACTCTTCTTGCCCTGTTTGTGAGGCATCGAATTAGATTCTTCTTAATCATTAGAGGCACAAAGCTGTGGAAGTGAATGTATTGTCCATTCCACGTTGCCTTTCTGTGTACCGACCGGCTGGCACTTTGGCTTCAAATGCTTAATGAGCGTGACATCGTGTGTAAACTTATTGTGGAATTAGAGCGAACGTTTATGATATCTTCTCGTGTTTTGGATCACTTGTCTGTGTATGAAAAGCGATCGTTCGAAGATTATGTTCAACCGGTTGTGAATAGTCAGGTTGTTAGCAAAAGACAAAAGTTGTTCAAAAGGATCAAGGGATCAAAACCAGTGAGTGAGTTCCCGTCAATAGAAACAGAGTCAGACAACACAATCGCCTTCCTTGAGGTTTGGTTGAGTCGCCGTGAAGACGGCTCAATCAGCCGGTCGGTACACAGAAAGGCAACACTGGAGCAGTTCAGTCACTCACTATCGCTGTTGTTTCACACTTGAGCCCAGCCTGATCACGCATTAAACGTGGCTGAGGCCTTCAGTGCGCTGTATAAGGTTCGGGGTCGGCAATCAAGACCGGCAAAGTGTCGCATACTAGCCACAGATGAGGCCGTCAGCATCGGCCTCCACAACCCCCCTCCACGTGCTCAAAAACAATTTGTATGTGCCCTTAAGTTTCCCTGACCGTCCCTTCACCCTACAACAGGCCATAGACCAGGTCAAAACTGAAAACACACAAGAAAAACAATACACATCCGGTTTTGATTTGAGCCCGGATTACAATTGCTATCTTCGGCCCACACTTCTTCCCTTTCTTTTCACAAGTTGAACCCGGTTAACTTGCCTCCTTTTACCTACCACTTTCCTATGAGTGTACCTTTAGGAGTGGACCGTTTCTTCATTGCCATCAATTTGGGGAACTACGACCTTCGAGTTTTGGGTGGCATGTGTACCCGACATTGTGTGTCACTTTTGCCTTCGTTCCCTGTCGGCTTCCCCACCTGCTCCGCCCGAGTTACCTTTGTACTTTCTTCCCATGCTAAAAATCACGCCACATCTGCCTGAGGGTCTAGGTCAAGCGTGCGTGCAATCAAGTTATTCCTCGTCTGAACTAGTTTCATGAACATATCTCCGTCCATCCGTCTCATGTACGCTCCCGACTCTCTCTGACTGGTCGATTGTTTTTGCTATCAAAGGTGAATTTCACCCTATTCCGCTGACTCGATCCCGTATCGCTTGGCTTACATTCCTCGCCAGACCTTTCGGACGATTTGATGTCTTTTCCCGGACCCTTGTGGCTGGATTGCTCCACAAATTGAGGTATGCTGTTTGTAATTGTAATGGTTGTTCCTTGAAGTGCACGTAGATTACCAACTCGCCTTAGTCGATCTTGGGTTTCAGGTTCGTGATCAACGAGTTACTCATTCACTGGACAGCCGTTCAGTTACAAAAGTCATACATTTACAATTCAGGAATTACTAGAAACGGATTGAGAAAATCATAACAACTCATATTATCTTATTTTAACGGAGAGTAACGGTTTCGAGCTAATCAGTTTGGACTAGAGCACAACATTTCGACTGTGGTTGACTAGGATATAAGAAACTCAGAGGTGAATCAAATGACACGCTACTGCAGCATGCGAGGATAAATTTTCCTTCAAAAAGAGATTGATTGTATCCGATCTGAAACAGTAAAAATTAGAAAACTCTATCAGCGCAAAGACTCAGTAAGTGCTTCACAAGGATCCTACACTCACGTTAATAGAACACTAATATGGCTGCTAACAGCCTGCTCTTTACACAACCTTTATCAGCCGAACATAGATTATCAACTGATGTATCAGATCCTAGATCCGTTGGGAGTGTATCGAAAAAACGACGCTCCATGTGATACGTTATAGATAAGTTTTTTTAATTGTTCGGTAACTGCGTTACCAGAAAAGATGGCAGTTTGTTGATGTTTCGGTTACCACAGGTAACCCTTCACAAGACCATTTTGTAATCGATTGCTTCCATTGCTCCATCAACCAGTGTTTTATTCTTTGGCTCTGATATTCCCAAGTCCTGAGTCTTATTCGAGGTCACAGTTACAAGAGACACGTCAAGACTGACCAATTCACGAAATCAATTCGCGAGCCGGAACACATCCATGAAACATCCAACAATGCGAAGTATCTCTCGGGGGTTCCCACAGATTGTCCACAAATCGCTTTTTCAACAATTCAGCCCATGATGCCTAATCCGGCGTCGGCAACGCACGACTAAAGAGCAAAAACAGCGTGGTGACTTTCACCAGCGGGTCCGCACCAGCAGTCTTGGTTGCAGTACAAAATCCTCAAGGTCAGTCGGAGTGTCGATACTTATGACCGGAGCATTATTGGCGACTGCCTACTTCACCTCTTTCGGGCTGGGCTCAGCACGATTTGCACCCTGTCTTTGAGAAGCGCTCGAAGGGACGCCAACTTATTCACGTCTGATTGGATTCCCGACAGCTAAGTCAAGTCCTATGAATTCTCCAGGAAAATCGTACTAACCATGAGTCACACGACTCCGGTCATTTGAAATGCAACATTGTCACGGTACCTAATGTGTCAATCCAGATGACGTGTTGCCTGGACAGTTCGCTAGTTGGAGCCCATGTATTGAGACAATCCAAAAATCATTCAATCTTAAGAAATTCTGCATTTACACAAAAAATATCTAGTCCAATTCTAATCAGTCCTCATTCGGTTGGTTTTATAATGATTGAATGATTTTGGCTTTGTTCAAATGCGTGGTCTCCGTTCAACGAAATTTTCAGCCAACACGTCTCCAACATTTCAACAGCAACAATCGCCGTAGTGGTAGTATTTGTATCAGTGTTGGTAGTATTAGTGATATTAATAGTAATGGTAGTGTTAATAGTAGCAGTGGTAGTAGTAGTAATAACATTAGTGGCAGTAGTGGTAGTAGTAGTTTTAGTAGCAGAAGCAGTATTAGTATTCTGGTGACTGTAGTAGTCTGGCAATGTTAGTAATACTATTATGGTGGTAGCATTAATTTCACTATTCCAGTGTTGGTAGTAGCATACTGAAATAGGAGTTAACGTGTTATTTGTAGTTGTTTGGGAATGGTGTGCATGTCTGGTTGTGGTCGGGAAAAAACTCACCTAAATGGCTCCGATCGGGAGATGCGTGGCAGCTGCCGTTTTGCTAACGAAATTAAAAACATTGGAGAAAGGTAAGTGCATCTAGCGGTGAATATGAACAGGCTGCCTGGTCAGGGTTTACATACATTTTCCCTCGAAAAAGGGAATATTTGATGCATACCTATTGTCTTTTACAGAGCTATACACTAATAAGCTGTAGGGTTTTCCCTCGAAGATCTGTTTCAATGTGTGGTGTATTTTCTTGTGACGTGAGACATTTTTTTCAAAAAGGCAAAAACAGACGCAATGATAACGAGAGATCAGTGGGAGTGCAAACTACCATGGAATGTTCCCTTGTGTTTTTCATACACATTAAATGTATACATACAGAGCGACAGAAAAAGAGAGAAGCCCACAAAATATAATCCGTTCACAGTCGTACATGCTCAGCCCACCGCATGACTGTTCGCGCAATTTCTTGTGCACCTAAGTAAACACGTAGGCAAGCAACCAATCATTCCTGTTTCCTAACATTTCTGTGCGGTTTGGTACACTTGCTCTCCGGTCCCTCTTCCTCGGGACGAATGGCCAGTTGTTTTCTTCGATTAAGTCTGATCCCAGCGAAGCACTGTTTCTTCTCAACTGGCAACCGAGTGACTTCTACACGTCAAATGTCATTTCGTTCGAAAACCTTACGATTGTGTCGTCATTTGTTCTTGCTATCACTAGTGCTCCAAGTGTTCTACTCATCGGAAATGTCTAGAGGAAAATCCTTCTGGCCCTTGATTTTCTTACGTTGATAACAGTCCCATTTAGAAGCACAAACTGGCTTTCACTTTTCGTTTGCGTTGTTCATGGGCTAGCCCGTGCATGTGAAAAGGCTTATCTGTGGGAGGGGAGGGGGTGTCTTCCAAAAATGTATTGAACACGATGACCTTGTACACACCAATTTCTGTTCTATTTATGAAGTCGTGATCAAATTCTGATTTTCCAATACAAACGGTTACGATCGAAGACGACCAAGACATTTCCTGGACTAGGCTTGAAAGCCAAGATGCGAACTATTCGGATGATAATCAATAGCCTTTACGAGGATTACAGTGACGCTGGAACTCTTGTGGCTGTCTAGACGAACCTAAATGATCAGTGCAAGACAATCAGATAGTTCGATTTATCCAGATGAGCGATAATTACGGTCTCGTTGCTTCTTGCTAGTCCTCGACCATCCCAACTGAGGTAGTGTTCTCACAAATGATCAGTCCGATGTCTGATTTGACCGCCGGTGTTGTTACCATCAAAAAATAAAACAAAATATTTTCATCGAACTGTGGTCACTTTCACCTGAAACGTGTAAACTGATTTGGAAGTGGGAGAAATGCATGCCAAACACTGTTGAGTAAGCCGGTCGAGAGATCCGCTGTTGTGAATGTCTCTGACGTTTGTGAGCTCTTCGCTGATTGCGTGGGCTGAACACATTCCTGGAATTCTGTTGGCCATACAACTAACAGTGACCTTGTTATGCTGTACTGGACCGACGCAATGATGTGCTGAACTGTTCACTGCCCAGGTGTGGTAAATTGAAGTGACCTCGGGACAGGTGAATATCTAGGAGGGCACGGTCACGAGTGCTTTCAAGTAGGTCGGTCAGCACATATTATTCACCTTAGAAATGTCTGTAATTCAGTTGATCAACTCAGTTTTTGGACTCCGAATCTGCATTGGTTGTCCGCCATCGAAGTGATAGGGTAACACACCGAACGAATCTTTTGAAGTTATTAAACATCACACAGACATGGACAACACAACTCCTAACCAGTAATAGTTACGTTTATCAGATTTCGATAAGATGTGACATGAAAGAGCTTGAACCTAGCCAGACGGTTTGCTAAAATTGAGGTGGAATAGGTACGTGATTTCTGTGCAGTATCGCGCTCAACAAACTTGTGGCTAGACGCTCTCGCTTCAGATATGACACTGAGTCTTTGGGTAGATGAGCAAGTACAGACTAGTGGTGATCTGAGCCTCTTGTTCAGCGTGAATGTTGATTTTATTCTTTCTGTCTTCAAACTCATCTATAATTCGAGATGACGGGGGCTCAGTAATAGAAAGAGATATTTTCCAGGTTGTCCTATTGCTTGTGGTTAGTTGTGATTACACTACTTATCAGTGATCTATGTTTCATTACAGGGATTGACAAGCTGTCGACGCTGTTCATGTAGTTATTCTTTTTTATTGAATAACTCCAAGCAGAACGAAATCTAGTGAGCTCGTCATTGAGGTGCCCCAAGTACTTTTCCACGAATTACAGCGTAGTTCCACGGCCAAAACACGAGCATTAAACTTGACTGGAGTTTTCTGTGTACGACTACTCATATGACGATTTGACTCAGAAATCAGTTCGAAACTAGTCAGATGTTGTGCACCGATAAGGTAATAACTGTTTTTCTGGACTCTTGTCTCTTTTTATTCACGGCGACTTTTGAATTCACGCAACCAGCAGATCTTTCTCTTGCTCCAAAGATGCACACGTCACATGTCTACTGTCCGGTTAAAATAAACTAATTGATATATTCGGTATGAGTATGTGACTAGCTATTGGTGGAACAAACGTAACAGTAGACAAACAATTCCACATTTGGTCATGATACCCAGGTCGATAAACGAGATCGTAGATGGGATTTCGTGGGACAAAATGGGGCAGCAGTACATGATTATGGACAGTGCGTTTGTGCCCAAAAGTTTCGATTGATCAAATGGATTTCTAACATTCGCCTTTGACCATCTTTCATCCAGTCAGAGTGGTGAATCACAATATTTCATTGGTACATATTTCATCAATACACATACACGTACACGCACATGGAGCCACCTTCATAGCGTGTGAGATAGACAGACAAACGGAAGATAGTTAGGTGGATGGAGAGATAGGTCGATGGACAAACTGACGGACAGACTGACGGATAGACAGACAGAAAGGCAGACAAAGAGACGGATAGAGAGAAACAGGGAGATAGATATAAAAAGATAAAGAGATAAACATAAACAGTTAAACAGAAGGATAAATAGATAGACTAGATAGATAGATAGATAGATAGATAGATAGATAGATAGATAGATAGATAGATAGATAGATAGATAGATAGATAGATAGATAGATAGATAGATAGATAGATAGATAGATAGATAGATAGATAGATAGATAGATAGATAGATAGATAGATAGATAGATAGATAGATAGATAGATAGATAGATAGATAGATAGATAGATAGATAGATAGATAGATAGATAGATAGATAGATAGATAGATAGATAGATAGATAGATAGATAGATAGATAGATAGATAGATAGATAGATAGATAGATAGATAGATAGATAGATAGATAGATAGATAGATAGATAGATAGATAGATAGATAGATAGATAGATAGATAGATAGATAGATAGATAGATAGATAGATAGATAGATAGATAGATAGATAGATAGATAGATAGATAGATAGATAGATGGATAGATAGATAAATAAATAGATAGATAGATAGATAGATAGATAGATAGACAGATAAATCGATGGATTGATTGAAAGGTAGATAACTGTGATCCCTTAGGCTGATATGATATTAGGGTTAAATAAACCCTCTTCCGAAAGCTCATTGTGAGGCTCAGTTTGCACAAGCTGACATCAGTATCTTCCAAAGGTTCTAACATTCTCTATTGATTTAGGCACTATCCCCGTTTCCGTGGATCTTACTCTAATTTCCGAGGTAATTCGATACAAAAGTCGAAAAAACCACTACAAAAACTGGCAATAAGAGGGCCTCAAGTTTGATCCTGTCTTTAAGAATCTGGTTTAGATTTCTGTCATATTGGTTGTGTGGGTGATCACACCATCGAGGTAAACTAAATGTTGCTCTGACAGCAGCTCGGGTAGTATGATGTACGGTATATATATATATTATATATTATATATATATATTATATATATATATGTATAGGGAGGTAGCTGTAGTGTTCGCCAGACTCAATGGCATCGTTCGAAACTCGTCGAGGCCGAATGAGGTAGTAAATGCAGTTCCACGTCGGTCAACCGGATAAAACCATACTTACCAATGGCCCACAGCAAGATGATCAATAGCGCTCAAAAATGGGGCCACGGTAAGAGCGTCAACTATTTGATCGACGCGAGGCAGAAGAAACGAGTTCTTCGGAAGCATTCCGGCAAGCTTTTGATAACTGGCAAAGAGGCGAAGCAAACCGTCTTTTTCATCTTTAGAACTTCTGAGGTGTACATGGGCTGTGGATAGACTGTGGAATATTGCCCAAATCAAGCCTCTGCGAAATCTTCTCATACAACGGTTGTTTGTATTGTAAGCAAACGAGCCGCGGTTGTGTATGGATAAATAGAGCGTCCCAAATGTTGATTTGTGTTGTAGCATCCTGGTCCGATCTACTTCCACATACATCCGGGTACACGCGTCAGAGAACCACTAGGACTCGGATGGTGTACGTCCACGCACACTGCTCCAACACCTCGATTTCTTACCCTGCGGTAATACGTTCTCAAAATCCTTCATACGCCAGGCACCGGCAATGTTTCATAAATCCGCCGAACTGCACTCTGAAATGCGATTTTCGTGTCTGGAAGTGGAGGTGGACCGCCGTTATGGCTGGCTCTCTAGAGAAGCAATAGCGGACGCGCATTAACGTATTTGCTGTCACGCTATAGTTTCAAATCCATCGATAACACACAAGGTACTTTATTTCTCCGTCTATTAGAGATAATTGAGTCCTTTATCGTCCGTCGAAACGGAAAGATTCACAATCCTCTGCTTCGGCTACTCAGCTTCATGCAATGTCACTCGAGTAAAATATATCAAGATTATGTGCCATTGGTGCACACTGCCTTTTGACGAAACCGACGGTCAAAACCAATAACGACAGAGTCAAACCCGGGGCAGAACTCGACTGAGAGTTACCAAAATGGAAGACCTACTTTCGAGACGAAACTTTCTTGGATTTGTGCCATCAATTTGCGAGAGGAATTGAAAGTTTAAATCACTTAGGCCTTTGAAATAGCTTGCCCGGTCAGTAATAGGTCGCAGATTACGGTGATTATATTACTGGTCACTACCACGGCCCAAATATACATTCACTGTGACAAGGATTGTAGTCCCAGATTGTGTACTGTGAATAACCAAAGGGAGAGAGATACTAGGTAGAGGACCACAGACAGAAAAGTAGACGAACAAACACAAACGGGGAGATAGAGGAACAAAAAAACAGGCACACTTACAGAGGGACAGACACACTCACACAAAAAAAGGCAGAGATTTTCACAAGCCCACTTATTAGGAGATATACGATAAGTCATTTCAAGCCATGACACCGACCGTGACCGTAAAAATGCCTGAATCAAATCAGAATATAACGGAGAATTATTTCTCCAATCAGACAGTTGCTCATGAAAACCGACGGTAATGAGAATTAACCAAACGACCCGGTAGTTTATGCAAGTCGATTACCACTGCTTTAAGTAGTCAAATCCACTTCATTTTGCTCCGTAAATCTGCCAAGTCTAACATGGTCCATGCAAACGTCCAAAGCATTAAACTATTCATCATTCCAGCATTCCGGAAAGAAATAAAACAATAACCTTCACACCCACTGGATTCAACTTGAATAGTTAATTTTCTCTCAACTGGCTCTTCCGTGCTCCATGTATCATTTGTTAGATTGTTCGGGCCGAGCCACAGCACTTTGGATATGAATCAACAATAAGCAAAAGAGCTGAAAGGTTTGCATGACCGGTGAACTTCGTCCAGCGGAAGTACCTTCTCGTAAACTCATCCTTTCCTATATGTTCTTCTTTGATAAATTTCCGGAACTTTCGCGCTAAATAAGTGCCCTCCCCCTCGGGTCAAAAATGCAACTGAATTGGATTTTGCACTATACTTCCGAAATCAGATCACGGCTTGAATCATCTTGATACGTGTGTAAGTGGAATTAGCGCATTCTGAACTGGTTTGACAGAGTCAGTGATATAAGACCTACTGGATGCAGATATGTGATTAGGACACTACCTGTGAACCCGAGAATATACAGCCAAATAACAGCTGGGATTTTGGTTGCAAACATCGACGCATTACATGTATGATTTGCACGTGAATAAGAAACTGAAGATTTTGGTATAGTATATGTCGGAAGAGTTCTTTAGAAAAACCTTTCACAACCTAAGTTTTTGTCTGTATTCCAGTGGGAACTTTCAAGTAGTGCATTAGTACGAGAAAGTAAATTCTGCTATATGTGATGGGGTTAAGAAATACAGTGCATTGCCCGATTTTCAGTTTTAAACAGTTCTTCACCTTGATTTTCGCACATTGGTCAATTCGGCAAACGCTATTCAATGACTTTTAATTTCTATTATCATCGATTGTACTTGCTACTTAAAATGCTCAGGTTTTAAATTTTTTGCTCGACTAGTTCATCACGCTTCAGCACACAGCCAACATAAACATTCGTAACTGAATGAGCTGGGAAAAATTTCAATGAGTGAATTTTCTTTCAAGTCTTTAAGGTTTCACTTTTAGACTACTGATCAAACAATAGTAGATTAATTTTTAACGTGCAAATACCTTGATTGTTCTGTTGCGATGAAAGACGTTTTCCAGTTAGAGCTTCGAACTGCCTTGTTCGCCTAAAAGTACAAACAGAGTAGAAGAAAGTTGTTGAGTAGGCACCAGATCACGTTGTATGAATCAGCCAGTCTTTAGACGAAAGCAAACCAACCAAATCATACTCTTTCGCTGTCAAAGTGAGTTATTTGCTCGTGTAATAAAGGTCGTCAGCACAGTCGTCTTACAAGTAAGGGTACGAGGTTTAGTGATGGGTTAGAAAATGGACCGAATTTATTGCATTTATCCTTAAATATATCTAAAGGTGAAGCCGTTTTTTACTCGCCAAATAATTTGTTCATACGTGCTTTAAAAGTACCAATGCCACTAAATGACACTCTCTTTACACGTGAAGAATAACCGAGCAACTTTGCGATCCAAAATTCTCAGAGCTATTAATATCGTTCAGCCAATGAATCATTAAAAAAGTAGGTAAAAGGAACAAAAAACAACAGTTGCCTAGAGATTCAAGTTTTGTGTGGTGTCTCACAGTGTCAAATAATGTGGTAAATCTTGAAGTCATAATTCACCGTGTTAGTTTTTACACCGACCGTGAGCGGAAAC
Source organism: Fasciola hepatica (assembly GCA_948099385.1). Classification (NCBI taxonomy): domain Eukaryota; kingdom Metazoa; phylum Platyhelminthes; class Trematoda; order Plagiorchiida; family Fasciolidae; genus Fasciola; species Fasciola hepatica. Next base: position 1,835,092 of record CANUEZ040000207.1, read on the forward strand.
AGCCCGTCAGAAGGTAAGCGAACGACTGAGGAGCAATCAAACGAGAAACAGAATTCATTTCACAGCGAACAGGAATAGACGACTGGTGATAGAGGAAAAAAAGATGAGAAATAACAAAACATAGACTCCTACTGTCGGAAATAATCATAATAATAATCATAAAAGCTTACGGTGGGTCAGCTGCCGTAACACTCCTCCTAAAAAAGTCCAAAAATCCTCAGTCCACTGGTCAATATCGTGCTGTACAACGCATTTAACAAGAGAGGAAACGGTATCTATTTAGAATATATAACTTTCAGAAGGGTCTAGGACGATGTTCCTCCTCAAAGCCAAGTCCAGTCAGGTTGGCATTAGGTTTCTCACCAAGCTAGATAATTGAGTTGCTAGCGTCTCGCCACAAGTCGATATGGTGTTCCAGGGTACTTTATGTGGCGCTCGCGTACCTTTGTCTGCCCAATTAGGTCGCATTTCGTCCGCTTTGGTGCGATAAATAGACACAGCGATGTCAAACGGTTTGTATATTCTTCGTTGCTTGTAGTTGAAAGATAGTCTGAACCCTTTGTGTGTATGATAGAAATCGTCTTTCACATCAGGAGTGCTACAATCATTTGGTGGCATACGCAGAAACGATTAAAAGGCATCGACGCTTGAGTCTAATTTTGACATGCACAGAACCATCCAACCGAACTACACAGAGAAGATTGCCGACTAGGATCCAATAAAGCAGAACAATCTTAGCTTTCATGCGTGTTTCGGATTCCTAATACTCTCTTATTTTCAAGGTTTCAAGATTCCTACCTTGGGAAGCCTGTATTATGGTCCGTCACATTTCTATTCTGCCATTTTTCTGCGGACTGCATAAATAATCGATCTCCAATACAACTCTTGTCGCACTAGCCAGCTAACGTAAATCAGAAGATGACAGCACAGCACGTCAGATGACAGTACATTGGCATGAGTGAAAGGTAGGTTACTTAGAGCGAAAATAGATTAATCTCGAACGTATCAGTTAAACAGCACTGTCTTTTCGTGGGGCCTGACTGATTGAGTAATTTTTCTCTGGATAAGTCAAACCTTTTCTCCCAACATTCTCGCGGCTCTTTCAGCCACGTGCGTGGGTGGACTTGTGCTGATCGGTCGATCTTGCTTGGCAAGTACAACTCGATTTGTAGTTTGTCTCCAGGGTGGGTTTGAGACTTCCAGAAAGACTGTTGCTCTGTTTGACACAGTGTGGTAATGTTGAAAGCAACCAATGGAAGGGGGTGTTTAAATTACAGTATCGATTTTCCATTTCTCCCTTTCAACAAATCTTCATCCCCAAAGAGATTTACAAGTTTCGGTGACGACTCTATATGGCTTCTCGTACTCATTCCAAATTGGAATGTGGAGAGTTAATACTGGAGAGACAAAAAGATGTCCGGAAGGACCATTAGAGATCTATGAGCACTATTTTCTGCGAAGGCCCACACAGCACAAAGGGTTTTTCTTTAAGAATCTTAACTGAAGTTTCTGATTTAACAGTCTGACCCAAAAGGCAGTGGAGGATTAACCCAGTATGGGACTGTGACCAAGGCATCTGTAAAGGAACTTCCTCTGGTCTATCACGTGAGGGCTGACCAATACACACATTCTGTCTTGTCTTCGCTGATGATGTTGGATTCATTTCTTAGCCAAATGTACCCAATGGAGCGAGCGAAACGTGGGTGAACACCATCCTTCGGGATGGGGACTGCCCAGCTTAGGCGGACGATGGCTGCCCAATAAAGTGCGATAACTTCTTCCACCGTCGGCAGAAATCCCAGATGCTCCACTCCTACGTCATAAGAGTTAAATTAGAGACTGACGTTGTATTTGGAGTGCAGGGTGAAATCAGAGAGAAGGAATCTCATACGGCCATTTCGGAGATGGAATACATCTATTTTGAAAGCTTCAAGAGCCCCTGCCAGAGAGGCCTATCGTACCATCTTATATACTATGCAAATGACGAAGGCAATCAAGTGCAAAAAATATTATGCTTGAGGAGTGTGTTTGGTTTATGTACTTCTCTTGAACTTTTGTTTTATTTGAAGCGGCACTAACCTGTGGAATACTACATCAAACTTATACCACGGGTGTGGGGAACATTGAAGCCATTTAGATGAATGATATTGGAGGTTTCTGAGAGGATCATATTTCACGGCTGCCCACACGACAGAAGAGCTTCCAATGTTTATCGAGAAGAGTCACTGGATCCTAGTTGGCAATTTTCTCTGTGTAGTTCGGTTGGATGGTTCTGTGCATGTCAAAATTAGACTTAAGCGTCGATGCCTTTTAATCGTTTCTGCGTATGCCACCAAATGATTGTAGCACTCCTGATGTGAAAGACGATTTCTATCATACACACAAAGGGTTCAGACTATCTTTCAACTACAAGCAACGAAGAATATACAAACCGTTTGACATCGCTGTGTCTATTTATCGCACCAAAGCGGACGAAATGCGACCTAATTGGGCAGACAAAGGTACGCGAGCGCCACATAAAGTACCCTGGAACACCATATCGACTTGTGGCGAGACGCTAGCAACTCAATTATCTAGCTTGGTGAGAAACCTAATGCCAACCTGACTGGACTTGGCTTTGAGGAGGAACATCGTCCTAGACCCTTCTGAAAGTTATATATTCTAAATAGATACCGTTTCCTCTCTTGTTAAATGCGTTGTACAGCACGATATTGACCAGTGGATTGAAGATTTTCGGACGTATGTAGATCACAAGTTCGCAAGAAGCTTCCTCAATAATATTGGACTCTTCCACCTGCAGTTTCCTTGCGCGCAACTCCTCTTCTCAAATAAAAATCTGCTCTCATCAGTGGATTACCTTCATCCCGCCGATGATAATTCATTCTTGCAAAGCGGCTTCATGGATCCTCTTCTTGCTTGGGTGGGGTGATCTCTCGATATCTTCTTAAAAACTATCGGCTCACTCTCCGCATAGCCATTGCACCATGTTTGGACCAGCACTAGAGCCAACGAAATTTACTACAAACGTTATTATTCTACTTCGATCTCCTCCTTTATTCTGACCGATCGATTATGGGCCATCGACATTCACTCAGCATAAACTCTGCTCCGGTAACTTGAAGTGATAATTGACATATAAATACTCTGGTCGTCACGGATTCTATCTTTATTAAGTAAAAGGCGGAAGGAATCATTTTAGTTCAGACAAAAGGTGAACCATTCCGATTCAAACAGTAATGATGATTCTGGTACCTCAACGCCTCCTTCGGATTTTACTCTACTGCAATTCAGTGGGTTTATCGGGCTTTCTGAAGCAAGGATGAGGAAAATCCTGGACACTTTGCTGTGTTTGTCTAAGTTCTTTAAGCAATCTGATATCCATGAGCACCTTTTTCTCCTTCATAATTAGTGAGGAGAAGCAGCTCCTTTCTGTCCCAGATATAACTATGCGGTTTCCATTATAATAATGGAAATGTAGACAAACGAAGATAACACAAAGGAGCCGAGTGGGAATCTACTCGTTTACTTCGTGTTATTTGTAGATATTCTCGTTCTTCTCCGGCTCACTTTAGGGTGCTGTATGGTCTACTCAAGCTAACTTACTCATTTCGTACATTTTCGGAGCAACGACATGGTCTAAAAATTTACGATAAAGCAACTTTATGATGGATATGATGTGCCTAATTTCTTAGCCTTGTATTTTTAAGATTTTACGTTTCCATTGAGGGAAACCTTTCCTGTACCATTGAGTCAAATGTAGAAACTATCCCACGGCAAGCTCAAAACCGTGATTTTAGCACAAAATTCAATCATTTGAGTATTTCGTTTCACTGACTGAAGCAGCATTTATTCGTCTATGCATTTTATCTGTTTTCATTCGAATAAGATGAGCATGAAATCAAAACAAGTCTGATTTCATCTCCAAAACAGCAGCGGAGCATAGCCTTCTAATGTTTCTTTGGTTCCAAAAATGACCACGTGAGAGATGCAGACTCATATTTCCACCTCTATGTTCTCCATCCGTCAATCAGTGATTCGAGTATCTCATGTTCAGTGGCTCTAGATGTGGTATGGCGAACGTTTACTGTCAAACTGCTGCGGGGTTCATCGAGTTTCTTTGACAACATATTCAGGTTATTTCGACAGTAATAGCAATAAGATCTCTCTGATTCTGTACCATATCGAATAATATTGTAAAGTAGGAAGCAAATGTGAGATAGTGGTGAATCTGATCAGAATTTGCACGCATTGAATTGACCGACGTTTATATAATACCCACCTCTTCCGATTGGCTGATTCTGTTTGACCAAGATGCAGCAGTTGATTGGATGTTACCGTAACAACTTGATTGGCTGTGTCCTGATTGGGCGAATTATTGAAAACCGACTGACTGGTTCCTGACGGTTTGCTGCTAAGTGTGACAACTGTGCTTCTCCCGGCGCACGATTATGAGACGGTTCTCCTAGCCAAAGATGGCTGTGATTTGGCGAAGAATCATTTCATTCCGTTAGAAGTGGTGAGTTTACAAAACAACCATATGACTATTCGCGTGGAACATGGTCTGATATACCCAGCCGATTGCTATTCTTTGGATAAGACGTTTTTTGTACACGTTCATCATATTGTGGAAGAATAAATGGGTCTTGTTACCAACTGACTAACCATAATGATAAACAAAACCCAAGATAAAAGCCATCTGGAAAAACTCAGAAGTAGGCTCATATTGTGAAGAGTAAGTCTACGATCAAGCGTTTTAAATATGCAGTTGGAATATGAAACTGTTTTCATTCGTCACTTTCCATCAAATTCGAAGGCCAAATCGAAATATTTCATCGCCGTATATTTAAAACCCTACATCTTCCCACACACATACATGCACATGCACAGTCAAGCACACAAAGTTCCGCCATCATTGTTATGAAAAATTAGCTTCATTTTTGGTTTTCAAGAGCATCTCATGAGTAGTTCAAAGAATATGAAAGCTGTACTTTCGATACAGGGACGCGTGACCCTCTTATTCCATACACGGCTACTTTGCTCAAGTAAGCGATCTGTTGAGCTCCTGTCAAACATCATTGTGGATTCAGCTTAATTACGTCAACACATTTTTGACTAATTCTACTGCTCTCTTCAAGCATTTGGAATATGCAATGAAAGTTCATTACTTTGTCTATTTCACTGTTGCTGTTATCCATTATGCGGTACCCTGTCACTCAAAAGATGTAAAAACTTGCATGTTGTGAATGCTCAACTACAGTAGTAAATTGTTCCGCATGATATTGTCAAGGTTCAACCCTCATTTCCAAGTCAAATTATGTAAATCTGGCTGTTCATATTCAGCTTTTCCATTATTATTTCTCTAAGCCCATCCGAACGTATAAAACGTTCTTCAGGACTATGGCCTTCAGGAGGGAAAACAACAAGGTCTCATCCTGAATTTGTAGACTGCGACCAAGTAATCAACGATCACGTTATTCATCTTCGTTATTAATCAAGCGACAAGTACTGCTTCGTTTTGCTTCCACACACTTATCAGCGCCCTCCAGCAAGCCCACACTTTCAGTAAATGAGAGTGTTTATTGTCTTGAGTTCATCTGAAACAACCCTCCTTACCGTTTTTGAGATACAGCAAAATGATAATACGGGTTTGGCTGCCAACCATGACCATTAAATTCAAAACTATACATCACCAGCTACAGTGCCTTCATCAGTTGAAGGAGGGTCTAGAGAGTGTGTGTCTGTTTGTCTCGTCGTTATTAGTTACCCATCTTACGGGTCTAGCGGCGGTTATTTTAGTCTGCAGTCTAACTTTGTGATCGGAAAGCGAGATGAAAGCGAGAAGGAGATCAAACGGAATGCGAGATGGAAGGCAAAATGTCATAACGGGCGTCTCCAACTATTGCTTCATGATGAGGGTGGTTTTACATCTTTTTGTGTGAGATCGCTAATTAGTAGTTTCAGAGAATCCTCCACAAATGGCTAACCTCCCGAGTGACTTCCAGTGTCCCTCTGAAAGCTACTAGAGACCCATTCTGAAAGTTCCTTGTGAGATCCGGATGGCCCACGCCACCGCCCAACTATTCCTACTTTTTGTTTCATTGAGTATCGGTTCTGAGTACCGGAATTGCATCGTAAACCAGATACCCTAAATTCCGTGCAAATGCGCTGAACAGCTCTCCGGGTATTGATATTCGTGCCTGAAAGTGGAGATGAATCGTCGCTGCATATGGCTCCTCACTGAGCCAACAGCGTAGGCGTATGGATTTATCTGCATTGGCCCCCTCGTTTAAACCTTTTGGTAAGAACTGGTTATTTGAATAAGACACTGTACTTTGACAACCCCACCTTTATCCGGGAATCCGGAAACATTCTTCGAGAGGATGGTGACTGATCACCGATTTCAGCAGATGCTCTAGTATTTAAATCAAAGATGGTTTTAGTGCTCCAAATCACTATTCGTGCAAGTGGATTTTGGAGTGGCTATCTAAGACCGAATTGGATCATAAGATACCCATGGTACCTATCGATTTTCAAGATAGGGCAGTGGGATATTCCCTCGCTGACTACTCAAGAATTAAGAGGTAGTCGCATAGAAGCAGTGAATTTAGTTCAAGCTGAGTGGTTTTACCGAAGAACTGGAATAGTTGGGTGACCAAAGTCATTTTTGAAAAGCTCATGCTAAACTGCACAAAAGAACTCTAGGATTTCCCCAGTATAGAACGAAAAGATTTCTCGCGAATCGTGAAATTCAATGGTATTTGAGGATCCCCGATTCTACTCACTGGAATGGTCTGTGTGAACTTTTGATCCGGTCTATGTCAAGGATTGTCCGTACGATACCAGATGGCAGAAGTACGACAGAAGACGTTAAAATTTGGAATCACTGACCTCAAACGAATATTTGTCCTTCATTCTGCTTGAAGTGTAAACTCGGTATTATTTTACACATTTGCTCAGAAGATGTGTGAGACCTCCAAACATCTTATAATAGAGTGGCTAGGGTCTTAAGAGTGAACATAGGACTATTGGTGTGTGGTGTTTGCCTACAGCCTACTGAATAAGTCAGTAGTAGACTGCACAAAACACAAGTATGGACAGTAATGGAGCAATCATGTACGTGATTACGTCGCACAGATTGGCGGAAAAGATGAGAAAGAGCATACAAACCACATGAGTACATCCTTCGATCGGATTCAAACTGATCTCAGTTGGAGTAAACCATCGTTGTGAAAACGAGCTCTGTTGTTACATTTGATTAGTTTTGGTGACGTCTGAAGGCGTAATTCCTGAAAGTCAGCCCACTCAACGTCACGTTCAAAACACTGGAAATAATCGGGATACTATGCGATCTCATTTCTTGCTCAATCGGTACACTGAAAGTGTTGTATTCGGTTAAATTCACGCTCACGAAGCAGACTACCAATCAGTGTTCCTCCCGTGCATGGACACTTACCCACAAATCTTTCCCTTTATCGACTGATCTTATTTGTTTTCGTGTGTGAGCATGTGTACCTCAGCTCTTTCACTCGCTTGCTTGCTCGTGGCTTATGCGTTGGTTGTAGCTTGGTTGGTTGTATTTACAACATAAGGCATAGGATTAGAATGAGGAAATGTTTGAAGAGGACGAAGTAGGTGAATTGAGCATTACATGGAGTTGCTTACTAGAAGGTTGAGGTGGGGGTGACAAATAGCTAAGTCTACTTTTAAAACTTTGCACCTCGTATCAGTAAGGAAATATGGTAAAATCGGGATGAATGGAGGGAATAATTTGTTTGTCGAAAGCTAACTGTTGATATGTTTGGGCTGAAGTGTTTTATGTGCAGGGTTGGGAATTTCCCTTCGAAGCGGTGTCCTATCTTCAGCTAATTCAATTGTTTCATTGCAAATGACCGATGATAGGGTACGCTCCTGAACACAATTCCATAGTTATGGCCACATTTTGAAAGTAAAACAGAATCGGGCATGTGCTTTCTCACCTTATTTTATGCAGAGACATAGAATATTTGCCATTCTCCAATCGTTCAGTAAATTATCCTCAATGTGAAAGACTCAGGCACGACATGAGAAGCTCAGAGCTAATGGTCCTCGGGAAGCCGAACGAATGAAGCGCCGGACTGCATTCGGACTGTTTGTGGAAGGGTTTCCGGTCATTTCCAAGTTGGTCATGAGGAGGCTGAATTTGGCCAATTAAATCAAGTCGACACTTTTGTGTCCTATTATCCGGGCTATATTACTAGTCTGACTAAATGTGTCTACTAGTGCCACAGATCGATGGTCGATTGCGATAAAAGACTAGACAGCATTTTTACACTCACAGACTGAAGGGTGGATGATCTTTACTTTCGAGCTATGAATCCTATCTCGACGCGTATTCAATGGAGGAAGAATCAGCTGCAGGTCGAGAAACGCGGTTCGCGAGTGTACCGAGTGAGTAACACGATATGCCTACTAGTTCATTAACTTACCAACTGATATGGAGTATTGGCAGAAAGCGAATGCAAATGAAAACAGTCACAAGATTCTGACAATTACCAATATATTCAGATCTAGATGGCGGCAACCAATTATTGGAGATAAATAAAGAAAATAATTAATAAAACAAGATAATCTGGAACATTGTGAGATCCACTTAACGCATACCATATTAACTCCTAATCAATGAAGATTTTATGCACTGAAATTAAATCGAATAAACCTTTTACTATTGAAGATGAAATGAGAGCAAATTCAGTTGGCACTCTTCTTGGCTACATATTTGGACTGCTGGCTTTATCTCACTTACCCGTGACTAGCTACCTATATATTTCAAACCACTTATAGGTGTGTTCCTACACAGTCTTCGTTTAGCGTTGGTGTGAAACGTGGAACCCTTGATCCACCAGAAATATCGGTTGAGTTTGTTAATTCGTTTCATCTATTTTCAACTTTCATAGACACATGTTGGTGAGTAGTGTGCAAGCTGCGTCTGACTACCTATCCTGCTTTGTGCATTCAACATTGATTTGCCAACTAACAAGCATTTAGGTAACAGGTTGCCAGATTAGGTCTCCCATGGATGTTCAAGGTATTTTTTCCACACTGTTCATCAACTTTGCTTGTTTTACAAAACTAATTACATTCGATACCAATAACCTTCCAGTTTCCTAGATAAGTACTTCCAAATTGTACTTCAAATTCGGTTGTTGTAAATGCTTTATTCTAAGTCAGGATTGTCATTCCTATTGTATGTGTCGCACAGCATTTCACAGATAACTCGCTCGCCTATTTATCTACAGAGATGGATTCCCTCCGTAGTATATGCTGCCTGTTATTGCCAACGTCATCCTAGCAAAGCTGAGAACACTTTAGTGCAGTCTATAATCAAAGACTGTGATGAGTTTGATCGTTCGCAAAAGTTGAACATTTTCCTACCAGTATTTTGGGCTTATTCTCTCCACCATCTGTTCTGATACTGGAATTTGCATACAATACACTTGCATACACTATATGGAACTCGGTGGGCACGAGGTTTCTATTACCTCAAGCTTGACCACACATTTGAGTTTTCGCAGCCAACAAGCGCTCGACTTGTTTCTGTTTCGTTTCAGCTGTGATCGTTTTCTCGTATTTGTCATGTGTTCTTTGTTGGTAAAACTCTTATCTAAATTCCTTTGTAGCATCTGGTAGCGGAATTGGATGTAGCTTGTTCAATTGATGAAGACGATTTCAATACTTATTCACTTCGATGCGCAAGGGAAGTGTTGCCTGGTTTCAGCAGCTTTTGCATCAATAGAAAGACTAAACCTCATCTGATTTACTCGTTATCCGTTGATCCCCACTTATCCGCTATCACGAATAATCACACGCACACACCCCACATTTGACTGCACCATTCATCGAATCACATCTCACTACTTACCAAAAGGACCCGATTGGCTGTCTCGATTGCACGTTCAGTGTTTGCATGCTCAGTGTTCACAACTTGCTTACTCATGCGTTATGAAGAGAATTTTCTGCTTGATCTGTTTCAAACTAGTATCAAATACAACAACTGGCGTCCTGGCTTCCAAACATGAGTTAGGGAATCATGCCACCCCCGCCGTTTTGACCGAACAGTGGGTTCACCTGAGGCGTGTCCAACCTTGTGGTGTCGAATTTTTATACATATCAGTGAAAACGTTAGCATCAGTTAGATTCTAACGTCCGGCGAAACAATACGTTGGATTATCTGCGTGAAACGATAATAGATGCCGAGATTTTCTATTTCAAGCTTCAAAAATGCTTCATTTTAGCACAGATTGACAGCATAAAGATACCGAAGTACTGCTATGGTATTGTTGGTGGTATACCAACAAATATGGACACGTCTATTGTGAAAAAAACTGATCATGTTGGTCAATTTTAAAGCACCTTGCGTATAAATTTGGGTAAAGTTGCACTTGAAATAGTATTCGCTCGATTTTATGTCATCCATTGGCAGAGAATTCGTCACTAACCCATTCGCAGTTCGATTGTGTATATTTACATTGGTATCCTGATTTATGGAGGAAATTACCCGAATCAATTTTTGGCTGTAACAACTGTGTAAACCCTTCATCAGTCGAACTTGACGAAGAAGAAAAGCCGAAGCTATTCCTTCACTCAGTCGGAGACGAAAGACAACACAAATTTGATGACTTGAAACTGTACACGAGTCCCTCACTAAATTCAGCCACTGAGGCTTTTCATCCACTTGTCGTTTCTGAGATAACCATCTTCAAACCAGATTCCGGTTTTAGCGCTTGTCTCGAGAAACCGCAAATACTTGAAGCATTAGGTATTACGTTTCCTTGTAAGAATAGGGTATTAAGACTATTTTAACAATTCACAGAAGTTAATCGAAGGCTTCGTGCTCTTTGAACAATTCATTGCTGGAGTCGATGACTATCGTATACGGAAAGCATTTTTGGAGATGCTGGAAAATAATCGCTGGATAAAACTTGTAAGCTTCTCTGTATGGAGGTATAAATTTCTAATCAATTAGAAGAGTTTCGTCGTTCGATTGGACATAAAACTAGAGTAAATTGTCCTCCGTGTAGAAAAGTAGCGAAACAAAAATACCACTTGTGTGCTGCTCGTGCCGAGGAACGGAAAATTTGTGACAAGTTTGGTCACTTCACTCCCGTGTGCAGACTACAGAATGCATCCATCATTTGTAGCGAACCATACATGACAGACAGATTATCTGATCAACAACAGGATCATTAGCATGTATTTCACCTTACTCGTCGTATTTGGGCCCACTCAGTATGTGCGTCACAAGTGGATGAACCGAAACTGCCGCGTTTAGATGTCCGCAGCATTATTCTTGACACGCGGTACTTTAACATTTCGCTACCAATGGAATTAAATTCCACATCTACCGTAACTGTTGCACAATCTGCATTCTCTGAGCAGAATCTTTCTTCCTATTACCTGTATCCCTCTCTCCCGACAACATGCACGAAATGCTAATCACCCTATCATATTTCTACTCCGATTATTTTGGTTCGAACCACTTACGGTGACCAGGTTTGGCATATCGGTGCTTCAACTCACTGCTGTAACAAAAAAAAACATGAAATGTAAGCATGAGAAAGATGATTTGATGTATCCCGGAAAACATTCCTACTACTTCTCTGACTTCAGAGGTTTTATTTCAGTACAAGCTTCTCGAAATGTGACTAAGTTCTGCTCTTTCAGCCTCACAGGTATTCATGGTTCATGGTCCTAATGGTGTGCTTGATACTGTGGTTTACCTCGACGATACTTGTGCGTTGCAAGCATTTAATCCCCGACTTGATAATAGGAAATGCACATTCGTTTGTGGACAAGTGCAGATTTTGGGGCACATCATACCAGTTTGACCTGTCAAACCGAGCCAGGAAATCTGAAGAGTCATAACTGATGACCCAAATCGTGCTTATGCCAAACAAATGAAAATCTCCCCTTGTATGTGCACCCGTGACTTATATAAGGTGCCGCAGTTCACTTCAGTCGATGGGCCGTTACGATCCCTCACCAAATTTGAAGTTTAATTCACCTGGGGCTTTGAACAGAGAAAAACGTTCACCACATCAAGGGAGGGGGTGTTAGGAAACAATTGTGTGGTGGACTTTGCCTAAACTATCGAAATCTGAGTTGAAATACTTTGTTAAGTCAAAGGCAGCTCTATTGGGTCAACGGGTCCTCGTCCATTACGGATAAAACCGCTGAATTGCGATCTTCTAATAATATATCGATCTGGATGTCAAAACTAGCCAGCTGAACGTTTTCACGACTACCTTCAGACGCATTTGATCTGGCAAATAAAACAAATGATCGGATAAGAGTATCTGCCCTACAGGCAAACTAATTCAGGATAGTGATCGAAGATGATCTGTGAATCAAAAACCAAAATGTTCTCCAATTCAGTGGATAATGCATTACCACCATGATTTTTGACCTTCAAGTAACTATGTACCATGTGAGTTGTATGTGTTTTATTCTACGACTAATGGACTTGTTGTTGTTGATGGATGTGTAACACGTGGCAATATTCACGTTGTTCCCATGAGACCATGAGTCAAGACTGCTAATAATATCACAAGGCCCTTGAGAAACGCACCCATTCAACAACGAAACCTGCTCGCACCTACGTGCTTTTGTAACGAGTCGTCTGAAGCCTAGTTAGGAGATGACATGACTACAACTCCCGGGATTCGAGAGTCTGAGTATATGTTCAACAGGAATGGGCTAGTCGAGGAAGCTGTAATCTACGATGGTCTTCATTTCACCAGTCAAGAGTTTCTAACAGGAAGATGCACCGCCGAACTGTTCCGTATGACTGGACTGCCAGTGGCATAGTCGAGAGTCTTACCTGTCCATAAGGAAGGGTATTTAAACCAGCTAACTAGAAGGTGTATTTGGTAGGACTCGGTTATTAAAGCACTGTTTACATTCAAAACTATCCCATACGCAGTCACTGATAAGACAGCTTCACATTCAATATTCGGTTACCAATCTAGACTCAGCTGCATGCTTTGACTCAGCTGCCCGTCATGGCGATAGATTTGTCCAAACGGTGGCTATCATCTAATCAAAGGAAATACAGGAGGGAGGCCCCAGTGTTCACCTCAGGGGGCAACATGTGTTTACAAAACTACACTATCCAGGAAATTCTATCTAAACTATCTCCACCATGCAACATTATAAAGTATGCCATCCTGGAACTTATCTATCTGAAGACGGAGGCAAAGTCAAATAAAGTCAGCCAAACAAGGTGACAAATCTCGGGAACCTGTTGATTATCATGAAACGAGAAGTCCGGTGTCTGTACCCGGTACATCAGGGGACGAATAACTAAATGGTCAACTCAAGCTTCGAAGTCAGTTATCCGTTATTGTTTGTGAATGTAACTTTGGAGGAGAAAATTGGTGATGTCTGGCTTCATCGGTTTTTGCATCAATAACAGAATAATCTGATTTACTCACTAGCTATTGATTAACACTTATCTGCTATCAAGATTATTCACACGCGCACATCCTACATTTGACTGCACCATTCATCGAATCACATCTCGCTACTCATCGAAAGGCCTCGCTTGGCTGTCTCAAGTGCACGTTCAGTGTTTGCTTGCTCAGTGTACAAAACTTGCTTACTTATGTGGTATGAAGAGAATTCTCTGATTGGTCTGTTTCAAACTAGTATCAAATACAAAAACTGGCGTCCTGGCTTACAAATATGAGTTCTCGGTGTGCTGTTTTCCAATTTTCATTTGTCTTCCGTTAATTACCCACCTTCCACCCTCATCCCCATAGCTAGAAGTCCATGACACCGGACGGAATCAGTCAGGATAAGACGGTCCGCATCTGAGAGGAGCGATCAACTTCAGTATAAAGATGATCCAAGCATAGGTGCCATTCGTCTTGCTTTCCACAAGTTCTCATTGAGTTATATTTTGCTGAAGAATAATAGGAGCACCCACAAACACTTGGAAGCCGTTGTCTGGACTGAACTCGATCTTACCGCAGTTTCACCTGGATTAACCGAGGAAAAGAATGACATCTATCTAGATTTCTCCCTAGTTCACATTCCCTGCAACATATATTATATTTTGTATACACCGATATCCGTCAGTGTTGTAGAGGTGTGTGGCCCATCCAAACGTAAAATAAGTTACTAAGGAGCTGGGACACCAACGTTTGCAACATAACGATTATTGAATATCTCTATGAGCCACTTGCAACGAAACTCACAAACAAGTATACTGTAGACTATGAGGTCCTGAGAAAAGCAGGCGTGAGACCGAAGGGAAAAAGCCTCGACGTCAACGTTCTGACCGACTGGTGTCACGCCATAGTTATAGCTCCGAAATGCTTCTTGCAGTCACAAGTTAGATCCGAACAATCCAAATAATGATCGCATTCCCACACGTGAGCGAGTATACTCAGATATTTGATAGGAATATTCGTTGTTCATCACGTCATTGTTTTAGCGGTAGAGAGCAATTATTATTATGGATATCGACTCAAACAGTATCTCAGACGTTCATCGAGTAAAACAAGAAAATGTGTCAGGTAAGGAGAAAATCAGAAGGAATGAAAGGATTATACTGGGAAACACGTAGCACTTCCATCAAGAAGCAGGACATCAAAATAGCGGTATCATAAATTACCTAGAGGGGTGAACACTTCTGACATGAGTCCAAATAAAGTAGATGGTTGTCTGTAACCAGACAGTACGACAGTACGACTTCATGTTCTTCAGGTTCAACTTCCTGTTGTGCTGCTCACCATTCAGGTGGCTCTATTTCTAGTTCTTCAAGATACATCCTTCATTCGGAATTACTAGTTCCATCGAAAACAGAGCGGTGAACACATTTTTCATGTGATTTGTTATTTGCAAATAAATCCTAAACGTGTTGTTACACAGGTTTTTGCACAGTTCCCCTGAACAATACGTGGGCGAGGTAAGAAAACTTCAAATATTTTGGTCTCCAGAGGGATAACTACATCCGCGAGTTGTTCAACTTGGACTACTTCAATCGTGATCCCATTGAAAACGGGTGGAATGTTTCCTGGAGTTTTCAGCAACTACAGTTTTATCTTGAACAAAGTTCCGAAGCAGTTAGTTTGCTGAATTCTACAGTCAGAGTCTATTTTAAACCAGGTTCATTACTCTAAATTCCTCTTAAAACTTGATTTCGAAAATGCATTTTCGCACATTCAACTTTATGAATAACCCCATGAACTCACTTAGATTATTTATTTGATTCCCATGGTTTTTGTCCTGAACTCAACAGTTTCCTTATCTAATGGTAGAAGTGATGATAGTATTAGTAGTCGTAGTAGTAGCAGTAGTAGTAGTAGTAGTAGTAGTAGTAGTAGTAGTAGTAGTAGTAGTAGTAGTAGTAGTAGTAGTAGTATTAGTAGTAGTGGTAGTAGTAGTAGTAGTAGTAGTGGTAGTAGTAGTAGTAGTAGTAGTAGTAGTGGTAGTATTAGTAGTAGTAGTAGTAGTAGTAGTAGTAGTAGTAGTAGTAGTAGTAGTAGTAGTAGTAGCGGTAATAGTGTTAGTGGTAGTTTTATTGGAAGTACTATTGGTAGTGGTAGTGTTATGATCTTCAATATGCGCCTGGCTAACGGGTTTACTGTGTTTCATTCTCGGATAGGCATTGCATATTGACCATTACTGATTCATGCTCTTGTTGGCTAGAGGTCTATTACTTTAGCACTCGATCTAATGCTTGTACTATTATGTCTCTCTCAGTAAGACTTGCAGTCGGGATGGCGTTCCATGGGCAGTCATTACCGATAATGGAATTTATTCACCAGTCGAGATATTGACCGATTGAGTGGAACCATGCGGTTCTTGCCAAGTGTTGACTCCATTGAGGCATCCACAATCGAATGGAGCAGATGAGGATTTCGTTGGAACATTGAACGAAGCAGTTGTTTTTGCATGCTCCAAAATGTTTGGCGAGCCAAACCTAACCGCTGACAATTTCCCAATGCAATATCTCAACGCTACCTATTAAACTAATGATGACAATTTAGTTACACTATTGAAGAATCTAATCCTGAAATCAAATGTATAGGGTTTGGAATCTGCAACTTATTGAAGAATTTAATACATGGGTTAAATGAGAACCATTTTGAAATGTTCTGCATGAATTGGCCATCATTCACAATACCACTGAAAAGCAAAACGATTATCTACAACAATTTTGAGTGAATCATCAACATTCACAGCGGATCACTAGTTATCTCGGAAAGGCATGACTAATCGTCGTACGAAATCAAGTGATTCTCGAACCACTTCCACATGAACATGATTCGGACAGGGGAAAGCAGTCCTTGTACAGAAGAAAGTGTTCACCTTCTTCACGGAAATTCACTTTTACATTAGACCTCAAAAAGGAACACAATATCTTTCAAATTCACCCGATCAATCGGCAGACAGAATGAGTTTAGGAGTAAATTATATAAAAAAGAAGCACTATTTTCAGTGTTTCAAAGGCCGTTCGTCAATGTTCATAATCGATATACCACTAACTCGCGAAGTCTCCGTGTGATTGTATGTCTGTGATATAGTGTTTACTGGAGAGCGATAATCTCTCTAGAAATACCTTCAAAGACATGGTTTTTTTGTATTCATTTTAGAGGTAGCCATAAAGAAATGCAATTCTACAAGAAGGCAACTCCTATCGTACATGGAGAAGTTGAAGTGAATTTCGATGCATGGATTGATAGGAAATGTGCTTGGGAGTTTTGTCCAGGATTTGCGCTTTACAATAAACTGTGCGATTTTCGATTTCAGGCGGACTTTCCCCTCGATTCTATTGAGTATTTATCAATTAGAGGAGTTCATAAACGGCTATTGAAAGATTACTCTCATTTATCATTGCAGCTTTCGGTTGCAACCATGAACATTCAGGGCTTTTCTTGAATGTGTTTGTCATGTTTTGTCCTAAAGCCCACACAACCGTTGTCGGATAAAACCATCGGGAAGACCGTCGATCAATTTGAAGTATTTTGTCGTGATTCTTAGTGGTTTCACATTTCAACGTTTGGATTTCGAATAAAGCTGTTGAGAAAACAAAATCAGGGATTTGTTAAACGTGGAAATTTTTGGATTGCTCCCCTGAATGATGGTTGACAAGTATATCTTTCACTGAAATCTTTATCTTCGAACAAACACACCTCGAAATTCCCGGAAGCCAAAGTGAATAGTGTTTGACTATTCATTGTTATTGGTAATGATTTGTTATCGTGAGGGAGGATTCAAGCTTGAGTATCCCAATCATTCCTTCAAGTGCGTGCAACTTTCACACTCGAAGGGAATATTTTCATATTTTCACCAGAAAGATTGGCACACACATGCACGCACAAACCCAGAGACACTAAAACGAGATATATGCAGTAAAATTAGGCATGAGTCCTACTTACCAGTAGTCTGTACTCACTCATCAACATAGGGAACTGGTCGGTTTATATGTGAAGCAAGAGCATTTGAAAACAAAATCGTTTGGCGCGATACTGCTGACAAATTTCACAGACACATAACCAGAATTACTCATTATCTAACTGGGATACGGATTGGTGTAGTGATATCCTTGTGAACGGGATATTTACTCCTTTCGTTAACACCAGTCAGGTATATCATGCGATCAGTTTTATTGCATAAGGTCAAGGCAGTTTCAGTGAACCAATGTGGATGATTTGACCGGCCTAATTGCAGACATTTCTTGTGTGAATAATGGGCGACCGTTGACCTATTTATACTCACTCATGTGGCCGTGCACTTCTAGATGTACTTCTGTCTCACCGTTCCTATGGGTTACTCCGTTATAGTATTCACAGAACGGCAACACGCATTGGACAGCAAACAGCACTGTGTGCCATAGCTTCGCTCCAGTACAGCTTGTTCTATTATCGACAGAATTCCAATAATATGTTTGGCCCGAGCAATCAACGAAAAGTTTGCAACAGTATAGGAGATACCCCAAAATTGGGGTTTCCCAACTGACACTCTACAGTGTTTGCCATGCCACTTATGCATCAATTAGCTGTACCCTAGATAAGCTTTCTCGTTCCAGAAAAGAACAGGCCCCTGGTTCATTGTTTTGCTTGCTTCTGTCATGTCAACTAAATTGGACGTTACATCAGACTCCGGACTGATTACATTTTGAAACGGTGCCTCGGTTGGATTCGTCGCGGAACAGCAATAGGTCACGTGACCGAAAATATCCCCTATTCGAACTATCCTAACCACATGATTGCCCTGCACGGGTCAATGAGGTCAGCTTGCGTAGCTAACATATTGTGTTCATAACATTTACAGCTTCATATCCCGGAAACTGCAAATCATCTATACAGTCCACCTTCTGGCTAGTCAAAGCCCAGGCCTTGTCTTGGTCATCGACGGCCAGTTTGAGCACACTATATAGATACCAAAAGCATCACTGATATACAGTGAATCTCAACTTTGAATTTGGTGGGCTCCAAAAAAGTTGCTATGAACACACTTACACGGGTAAGTTATTTTACTTGAATGTGCTAGTTCAGAGACAACATGCACGAACAAAAGAACTCCAGCTCGTGATTCCAAATGGAATTGTCATCAAAATCAGACGATCAAGAGCCAGAATGATTTTCAACTAAACATTGTCGGCGAATGGAAGACTTGAAGCACAGATGGTAGCGAGATCAAATGAGCAAACAATACTTCTGCTGTGGAATAAAATGACATACCAATTGTGGAAGTCTCTCGGATGCCGGTTGTCCAGGTACGAGACATTCTGACATCCTTCGTCTAGCTTCATTGTGCCATGATATCATGAGTGTGTTCAAAATGTCGTCTTCTCGCGGCCATCGGGAGCCTTCTGCAGTGACGATGCTGAATTTGAGGAGAAGCATGGAAGAACAAATTAAACAGATCCATTGAAGCCACGTGTGCCGCATTTTGATAGCACTTGACACATCAAATTCCACTCGAACTCTCAACACGGTTCCTTATATTACTTATCTTGTTCCATCACTTTCTCACTCCGTGTTTCTGTACGTGCGTGTGTATGAGGAAAGTATTGACAAATAGGTCATTGATCAGTTGGTAAGGCTACTTTTTAGTACCTTTCTTTTTCGTGTGTGGAAGATCTGAACTTACGGTGTTACTAGTTTAAGATAGATCTTTGCTCTAAACTGTTTTCGTTGTTGCGTTCATTGTGTGCATGGCATGAGAAAATTAGGTTGAAATGAAATTGTATGCACCGCGTCTATATTTGCTCATTTGGAAATAGTGATCCAGTTTACAAAAATGTGTATCAAACACAGGAGAACAATTCACCACAAGGCGATCCCAGCTAGTGAGACCATTCCCATCACAACACACACTGAACACATGACCTATGCTTTTCTCAGTCAAACGGACTATGCGTGACAAAAATCAGCTCTCACCCCACTTCTCAATACAGAGCTTTGTGAGTTGAGAAACATTGTACAAAATATTCCGTTTGTCGGTAAGAAAATTCGAGCAAATTCTGACCAAACAATCTGTTTATGCTCACAACGAGATGCAATCATCTTTCTCATAGATTCTGAATTTTGTCATCAATAATGCTGTCAATGGGCATCTCACTGATGAGTGTCATTTATCTTTGTGTATTTTATCCGAACCTCAACTACAAACTAATATCATACCCGAACAAATGCTAATGAGAATTTTCTTCCTTCTAACCATATCGCTGTTGTCAGGATCTCCCCAGTTGGGAAATTCTGAAAATTCCATTGTCAATAAAATTTCACTTTTAGGGTTGGAGAAACGTGTATTTAAGTGAAATCCTGTAACGATCACTATAGGTACTGTGACTACTATTGTGTGGAAGCATACATATTACTCATCAAATTTAGAAGTATATCATCAGTCTTGCGATGATTAATCAGATTAAGTCATACTTACTGATCACAGTGAAGTGAAACAAGCTATCCAAAGTATGTGGTTGCGTTCTTTGTCCTATTGTATATTGGCACGAATTGGACTGTCTATCTAAGATGCGAATGGGTGGTGTTTTTAGAGCTGAGTGATTTTGGTGATATCCAAGCTCGTGAGTTCGCATGAGCAATATGTCATTCTGAACGCCTTAGGTGTTTCATCCTTTTGTGCCGTAAACAGGACAGAATAGCTCTAGTGTGGGTGCTTTCTGGGCCTCCTGGAGGACTTGGAGATCACAGCCGATCTTTCTGGGATTATTCCGTTCAGTATCACAATTAGTTCGGGGTGATATGGAGTCGTTCTTACCTTTCAGATTCCCAGCTTCTTCCGATAGTCTGAAAAACATTCGCTTGCGCAGCATGAGCCCGAGTTGACGATGATCTATTGGACGTTGTGTGACTCGCTACATGAGTTTGAAAAGCTAGCATATTTCTCCATAAAGATTTAATAAACTTTGACGTGGAAATTCAACTCGCCTTATGGAGAAACTCTTTCGGACTGGTTGAGCACAGATTCGTTACTATCTACAACTAAACTGAAATCATCAATTTCATCAAAAGTACAAAATGGCCATCGTAGTGTTTTTACAGACTGTGAATGCCCAGGTAACTCGCACCGAATCATAAGTATTAATAAAACTCCAGTCGAAGTATTAGCACATATTCTGTAAGTAGTAGAAGTATTAGTGTTAGTTTCAGTACATACATTCCTGTAATATTATTAGTATTATTGGCTGTAGTAACATCGAGGAAGTGGTGGTAACGACAATATTTGTGTATTATCAATTTTAGACTCAGTAGCTAGGCAGTAGTAGGAGAAGAAGCGGTGGAAGTACTACTATTAGTAAGAGTATTATTATTAGTAGTAGTAGCAGTAGTAGTATAATTGGTAGTAATATTTAACTATGCACAAAGAGGTTACAGATAATGTTTGGATTTTTCGCACACAAATGAAGTGGCTTCGAACAAAAATCAATTGCCCAAATTTCACACCTACCTGTAGAGTAAGAGAGAGAAGAATGGAGGGAGTGATATATACAGAGGACGGCTCTCGGTATTCCTGCGGTAAGCATTTTGAGAATTGTGATCAAAATGTGGAACAGTTGTGCATTCCCCTTTCGTGATGGGAAAATCCAATCCCGTAGGACAGAGACGAAGGTGATGATGTGAAAGTGTGTTAAAAAGCTGATAAATGTAGGAAAAAATCAATAAATGAGTGTGTGAGTCTCTCAAAAACTTCATGCTCAATCAAGCCGAAAATTGGTTAGCTTTTCAAAGCCCTTGCTGATTCCATCGATTGATCTTCAATCCAGTTCTGTCAGACTGCCCACAAAAATTGTTCGGCTGACAACCTAGTGCCTCATATGACGTTTGGGCTTATTGAATATTGGCGATCGACCCGGCTTGACACACTGAAAGCGATTAGTAAGCTGGCTACTTGGAGGTAGTCGCGACTCTATGACATAATATACAATAATGAAGTGCAAAATCATTGAATCCCTTGTACCCATGGATCCCACAGATATTGGTCACTCGATCTGACTTGGTTCCCAATATGATTACAGTCGATTAAAAACCGTGAGGACAGATAGGATAAATTTATGAACGGTAAAGCGATAGCAAACAGAACTACGGAGGCTTGGCCAGCACCTTTCAAAGGACCATCGGAGTAGTTGGAAGTGGTACTGAATGTAAATATGAACAGATTTCAAGCAGAACGTACTATTATTTGTGATCAAACAGCAGCCTTTGTCTGAAAGTAGAAGCGATTTACTGCCAAATACGTGCACAGCACGGGATTCAATGATTTTGCACTTCATTATTGTATATTATGTCATAGAGTCGCGACTACCTCCAAGTAGCCAGCTTACTAATCGCTTTCAGTGTGTCAAGCCGGGTCGATCGCCAATATTCAATAAGCCCAAACGTCATATGAGGCACTAGGTTGTCAGCCGAACAATTTTTGTGGGCAGTCTGACAGAACTGGATTGAAGATCAATCGATGGAATCAGCAAGGGCTTTGAAAAGCTAACCAATTTTCGGCTTGATTGAGCATGAAGTTTTTGAGAGACTCACACACTCATTTATTGATTTTTTCCTACATTTATCAGCTTTTTAACACACTTTCACATCATCACCTTCGTCTCTGTCCTACGGGATTGGATTTTCCCATCACGAAAGGGGAATGCACAACTGTTCCACATTTTGATCACAATTCTCAAAATGCTTACCGCAGGAATACCGAGAGCCGTCCTCTGTATATATCACTCCCTCCATTCTTCTCTCTCTTACTCTACAGGTAGGTGTGAAATTTGGGCAATTGATTTTTGTTCGAAGCCACTTCATTTGTGTGCGAAAAATCCAAACATTATCTGTAACCTCTTTGTGCATAGTTAAATATTACTACCAATTATACTACTACTGCTACTACTACTAATAATAATACTCTTACTAATAGTAGTACTTCCACCGCTTCTTCTCCTACTACTGCCTAGCTACTGAGTCTAAAATTGATAATACACAAATATTGTCGTTACCACCACTTCCTCGATGTTACTACAGCCAATAATACTAATAATATTACAGGAATGTATGTACTGAAACTAACACTAATACTTCTACTACTTACAGAATATGTGCTAATACTTCGACTGGAGTTTTATTAATACTTATGATTCGGTGCGAGTTACCTGGGCATTCACAGTCTGTAAAAACACTACGATGGCCATTTTGTACTTTTGATGAAATTGATGATTTCAGTTTAGTTGTAGATAGTAACGAATCTGTGCTCAACCAGTCCGAAAGAGTTTCTCCATAAGGCGAGTTGAATTTCCACGTCAAAGTTTATTAAATCTTTATGGAGAAATATGCTAGCTTTTCAAACTCATGTAGCGAGTCACACAACGTCCAATAGATCATCGTCAACTCGGGCTCATGCTGCGCAAGCGAATGTTTTTCAGACTATCGGAAGAAGCTGGGAATCTGAAAGGTAAGAACGACTCCATATCACCCCGAACTAATTGTGATACTGAACGGAATAATCCCAGAAAGATCGGCTGTGATCTCCAAGTCCTCCAGGAGGCCCAGAAAGCACCCACACTAGAGCTATTCTGTCCTGTTTACGGCACAAAAGGATGAAACACCTAAGGCGTTCAGAATGACATATTGCTCATGCGAACTCACGAGCTTGGATATCACCAAAATCACTCAGCTCTAAAAACACCACCCATTCGCATCTTAGATAGACAGTCCAATTCGTGCCAATATACAATAGGACAAAGAACGCAACCACATACTTTGGATAGCTTGTTTCACTTCACTGTGATCAGTAAGTATGACTTAATCTGATTAATCATCGCAAGACTGATGATATACTTCTAAATTTGATGAGTAATATGTATGCTTCCACACAATAGTAGTCACAGTACCTATAGTGATCGTTACAGGATTTCACTTAAATACACGTTTCTCCAACCCTAAAAGTGAAATTTTATTGACAATGGAATTTTCAGAATTTCCCAACTGGGGAGATCCTGACAACAGCGATATGGTTAGAAGGAAGAAAATTCTCATTAGCATTTGTTCGGGTATGATATTAGTTTGTAGTTGAGGTTCGGATAAAATACACAAAGATAAATGACACTCATCAGTGAGATGCCCATTGACAGCATTATTGATGACAAAATTCAGAATCTATGAGAAAGATGATTGCATCTCGTTGTGAGCATAAACAGATTGTTTGGTCAGAATTTGCTCGAATTTTCTTACCGACAAACGGAATATTTTGTACAATGTTTCTCAACTCACAAAGCTCTGTATTGAGAAGTGGGGTGAGAGCTGATTTTTGTCACGCATAGTCCGTTTGACTGAGAAAAGCATAGGTCATGTGTTCAGTGTGTGTTGTGATGGGAATGGTCTCACTAGCTGGGATCGCCTTGTGGTGAATTGTTCTCCTGTGTTTGATACACATTTTTGTAAACTGGATCACTATTTCCAAATGAGCAAATATAGACGCGGTGCATACAATTTCATTTCAACCTAATTTTCTCATGCCATGCACACAATGAACGCAACAACGAAAACAGTTTAGAGCAAAGATCTATCTTAAACTAGTAACACCGTAAGTTCAGATCTTCCACACACGAAAAAGAAAGGTACTAAAAAGTAGCCTTACCAACTGATCAATGACCTATTTGTCAATACTTTCCTCATACACACGCACGTACAGAAACACGGAGTGAGAAAGTGATGGAACAAGATAAGTAATATAAGGAACCGTGTTGAGAGTTCGAGTGGAATTTGATGTGTCAAGTGCTATCAAAATGCGGCACACGTGGCTTCAATGGATCTGTTTAATTTGTTCTTCCATGCTTCTCCTCAAATTCAGCATCGTCACTGCAGAAGGCTCCCGATGGCCGCGAGAAGACGACATTTTGAACACACTCATGATATCATGGCACAATGAAGCTAGACGAAGGATGTCAGAATGTCTCGTACCTGGACAACCGGCATCCGAGAGACTTCCACAATTGGTATGTCATTTTATTCCACAGCAGAAGTATTGTTTGCTCATTTGATCTCGCTACCATCTGTGCTTCAAGTCTTCCATTCGCCGACAATGTTTAGTTGAAAATCATTCTGGCTCTTGATCGTCTGATTTTGATGACAATTCCATTTGGAATCACGAGCTGGAGTTCTTTTGTTCGTGCATGTTGTCTCTGAACTAGCACATTCAAGTAAAATAACTTACCCGTGTAAGTGTGTTCATAGCAACTTTTTTGGAGCCCACCAAATTCAAAGTTGAGATTCACTGTATATCAGTGATGCTTTTGGTATCTATATAGTGTGCTCAAACTGGCCGTCGATGACCAAGACAAGGCCTGGGCTTTGACTAGCCAGAAGGTGGACTGTATAGATGATTTGCAGTTTCCGGGATATGAAGCTGTAAATGTTATGAACACAATATGTTAGCTACGCAAGCTGACCTCATTGACCCGTGCAGGGCAATCATGTGGTTAGGATAGTTCGAATAGGGGATATTTTCGGTCACGTGACCTATTGCTGGTCCGCGACGAATCCAACCGAGGCACCGTTTCAAAATGTAATCAGTCCGGAGTCTGATGTAACGTCCAATTTAGTTGACATGACAGAAGCAAGCAAAACAATGAACCAGGGGCCTGTTCTTTTCTGGAACGAGAAAGCTTATCTAGGGTACAGCTAATTGATGCATAAGTGGCATGGCAAACACTGTAGAGTGTCAGTTGGGAAACCCCAATTTTGGGGTATCTCCTATACTGTTGCAAACTTTTCGTTGATTGCTCGGGCCAAACATATTATTGGAATTCTGTCGATAATAGAACAAGCTGTACTGGAGCGAAGCTATGGCACACAGTGCTGTTTGCTGTCCAATGCGTGTTGCCGTTCTGTGAATACTATAACGGAGTAACCCATAGGAACGGTGAGACAGAAGTACATCTAGAAGTGCACGGCCACATGAGTGAGTATAAATAGGTCAACGGTCGCCCATTATTCACACAAGAAATGTCTGCAATTAGGCCGGTCAAATCATCCACATTGGTTCACTGAAACTGCCTTGACCTTATGCAATAAAACTGATCGCATGATATACCTGACTGGTGTTAACGAAAGGAGTAAATATCCCGTTCACAAGGATATCACTACACCAATCCGTATCCCAGTTAGATAATGAGTAATTCTGGTTATGTGTCTGTGAAATTTGTCAGCAGTATCGCGCCAAACGATTTTGTTTTCAAATGCTCTTGCTTCACATATAAACCGACCAGTTCCCTATGTTGATGAGTGAGTACAGACTACTGGTAAGTAGGACTCATGCCTAATTTTACTGCATATATCTCGTTTTAGTGTCTCTGGGTTTGTGCGTCCATGTTTGTGCCAATCTTTATTTCAAGATGGCCGTTGTTCATTGCGAGAGGAGGATAATTTCCAGATTGTCTGATTAGCTCGTTGTTAGTTGTCAATTACATTGCCGACCACGTTTCTGTTCTTAAAAGGTATATGATCAGCAGTTGGCGGAACAGGCGCAACGATGGGCAAATAATTGCACAATCAATCATGATAAGCCGAGTGATAGAAAACACCCGAAGTGGAAATATGTTGGGCAAAATTGGGCAGCCGATCATTCGTACGAAAGGTGAGAATGTGACCAAACGCTTCCAATGCTCAATGGGATTTTGATCTGTATGTTTGTATTCTCGATACTTTCCATCAAATTCGAGTGTCAGGTCAAACATTTCCATCGCACACAACATTCCCCTCTGTTTGTTGTAACAAACTCACCGTGTCCAACTTGTTATTACTATTTTCAAGTTCATTCAATTCATGGTTCGTCGAACATATGAATTACACGTTTGATACAATGGAGTGTGATCCCGGAGTCCAATGTGGCCACTACACTCAGGTGAGTTGAACACTTGACAAACATCATTTTAGAGTCTAATTACCTGGATCTGCACATTTTTGACTACTTCTGACAACGAACATTCGGCGAACGGTTTTGTGTAAAATCAATGATAGACCAACAGTTAGTGTCTTTTCTTATGTTTATTGTCCTTAATATCGATCATTGGATTGATCAAGATGGTCACTTATCGTCATCAATCTGATTACCTTTGATGAGAGGCAGTTTGGAAATTACAGTTGGTAGGAAATCCGTTTTCATTTCTCACTCACATATGTCCACTCCTCGAACTGGATTCAAACCGGCGACCTTCCACCTACAGAGCTATTGCTCCAGAATAGGAGGGAATATGCCGAGAAGAGGACCTTCGACAGATAGGTAGACAGACACTCAGACACTCATCGAAACAGAGAAGAGAAATCTAAGGGAGTGTCACAGATGCATACGATATCATAAAACTCCGAGGTACAACTACACTCAGATAAACAGACTAAAGCTAAATAGATGGACACTCGAACATGTCGAGAGATAGAAAACAGATAGCGAACAGACAGCAGAAAGACGAACAGACAGTGAACAAGTCCCAGTACGAGGTGGACAACAAGTAGATAAAATGATATGTTTGGATCAGAATATTGTGAACTTCCATTGTTCCCATCGTATAGGTGCTCGTGAAAACCGGTATTAGTGCAAGTGGGCAGAATGAGCTAGTAGTTTATACCAGTCGACTGTCAACATCTGAACTAATCAGACTCACCTCTCTTTGCTCGATAAATGTGCTGAATCTGACCAGTTCCACACAAATATCCAACTCAACAGAGGCTGTACCATCGCACTGTTCATCATTCCAGTTTTCGAGGAAATAATCAAACACTCTTTGAATTCCATTTGAAAAATAAATCAATTCACAGCTGATATTCCCTTTGATCTATTATATCTCAGATTGTTTCGGCTAGAACGACACACATTGGATGTGGATCGGCAATGTGCAAAAAATCTGTGAGGTTTCCATGGCGAGTGACTGTCACTTGTAATTACGGGCCAAAGTGAGTGCCATCACATCACAATTAGATTTCAACGAAAAAGTCATGATTGATTGAACGTGGATCATTTCAATGTGTTTTTGTTCTCTGGCCGTAATTCACATCACCGCCGTTATGAGCAACGTGCATATACAGGGCCATCATGTATCCGATGTAAACATTCCCGATAAATCATTCGTTACCTCGAAATGACAATGATCCAGTCCATCAATGAACGAGTGAACAGAATGAGTTTGAAGAGAACCATGTGACTTGGAGAAAGAGTTTTCGTAGTTTGTTTTTTTAATTTGACCATTCAGTGCATCCATTACAAACGAAAATCCAAGTAATCTCGAGTGATAGCACCAAACATTGTGAACGGGATCGTCATTGCAAACTGAAAGACAGGGAGATTTTCCGTGCCAGTAATCATTCGGTTTGATGGGCGCGCTTTGGCTTTGTTTTGACCATGTGTGTTACCAATTATTTAGTCTTTTCTCAATACACTTTGGAAATCCCATTCTCATCACTTTATTTATCTGGTCGACTGTATGGGTGGAATCAGTGCATGCAGAACTGGTTAGTCAGTGTGAGCGATATCGGACCATTGGATACAAATTTGTGGCTCTTCGGCCACGCGATAAACTTCAGCACATACATTCGAGAATACAGATGTGATATGTTTTTGATCCTGAATAAGAAACAAGTGATTTTCATTTACTACACGATGCACAGGTTTTTCAGTAAAACCATTCACAATGTGACTTTTCCCATTCATTTCAGCGGTAACGTGAGAACCATTCATCCATATAAGAAAGCAGGTCCTGCCGTATGTGAAGGAGTCAGGAAACTTGACACACCAATCGCATCCGTTGAGACAAGTACTATTCCTCCGGAAACAGCAGAGGAGAAGGCTCGACGTGTAAAGCGGAAACAAATACGAACTTGCAAATGCTCGGAGAATTAATGGGAACAAACGCGCGCAACATTTCCAATTTTCAGTGCATTATCCAACTTTCATTTCCAACTAGCTTTCCATCTCGATTTTGCCGCACATTTCCCGTTCCTTTTCACAAACATATTGTTCTGTTAATTGGACGTAGACTTCCACCATGCCACTTTAATTTGCAACCTGGAACATTCAAATCTTCACAACTTGTTATTTGATCACAACCTGAGAATTGGGTGTTTTATCAAATGCCATTTTATCAGCATTCTTTTGTCTATCTACCTATCTAACAAGCCTACGCTCGACGACTCATTGATCATTGAATGTGCTGACTATGCAGTGTTTTGTATACCCTACCCTCAGTAAGTCTGCTTTTCCCGAAAATTTCCTCTCCACTTTGTACTGTAATGCAAATCTATGATGAATCGATGCCTAGTAAAACGCGATTCATAGGCCCACGTTTGCTCCATGATCCAAAGTGATTCGAGACTATAAAAGAATGATATTTCCACCTCTGATTTGGGATGGTGAATAAACGGGATGTGTTTCGGGTGATCCCACTTGAACAGAGTTTCGTCTTTTGGTGAAGAGGTCGGAAAATCTCTACACCATCCAACTCGAAACATTTTGGCAAGCTCATTTTTATCCGTGAAGCATCAATTCCGGTATCCAACAAGGCACTTTTCACAACTGGTCCATTAGGGTCTTGCTATTTCCACGGACATGTATCCTCGTACATAAAACAAACTACAGGAAAAGTCTATCAAGATGCACTCAGAAAGCATGTTACAATTTATTGATGTTCTAAATGATGGTAATAACTCTCACAGGACGTTTTCTCACGTGATTTTTGGGAACTGTATTTTTCATCACCATACTGCTCTAGCCTAACCAATAGCTATGTAACACGAAGGTGCTTCCAGCATTGACTCAGTTATGGGTATCGAATGGAGGTCGACTTCTCCAAAGCAATACCATTACCCCTTATGAACAGTTCCAACTTAACTGAGTAAAATCTCTGAAGTCATCAATAATCGCGACGACGAGAAACGACATAAATCAGCAGGGGACTGTCAAAAGCTATTCAGGCTGCGTAAATTGGATTTTCCGTATTGCAAATGTTCAGCGAAATAACTGTACGATCTCAAAGTCCACGATCTTCAAATATCATTTACCCAAAGTTTGGGATCATGTATTATACGATAGCTGAAAATGTACAAAAATCCAGCAAATCGTGAAGCCACATTTACCCGTGCTCTCCCTTGAGATGGCCGTGGGTGTAAATACACGGGAAGAAAATGAGAGCTAGATTGAGCATGTCCAAGTGAGAAATGTAATTGCGTTCAAAGAAGGAATATTGAATTGGAGCAAACAACAAACTTGTTACAGAGCAAGAATGCTACTCATGTACACTTATACTACAAAATAGTTGAAATCGTAACCAATGAAGACTATGGTGGATAGTCTGCAGTAAAATAAACAACAGTAGCACAAACAAAATCTACTACTACCATTACTACTACTACTACTACTCTTACTACTGCTATTACTACTACTACTACTACCACTACTATTACTACTACCACTACTACTAATACTACTACTACTACTACTACTACTACTACTACTACTACTACTACTACTACTACTACTACTACTACTACTACTGAAACTGTGGCGAGTGCATATACTACTCA
This sequence comes from Fasciola hepatica, assembly GCA_948099385.1. Lineage (NCBI taxonomy): Eukaryota > Metazoa > Platyhelminthes > Trematoda > Plagiorchiida > Fasciolidae > Fasciola > Fasciola hepatica. Next base: position 1,865,163 of record CANUEZ040000207.1, read on the forward strand.
ATAAGTAGTTGATTGCTGGCAACGGAAATATGGACAGTTGGGGTTTACCAACGTCCGTATGCCCAAGTGACTATACGTAATAGGGTGAACAATGACAAGCAAAGCTCACGACTGCTTCTTCTTTGAATCGTAACTGTCTTCAAGTAGACGGAACGGCGACTTTGCAAGTGAACATGTTTGTAACTTTTCGTTCGTTTTGTTGATCTTCTCACCCAGGCAAGTCTCGTAGTTTGTAACAGTTCTCTGAATCCTGATGTCACTACTACTACCACCAATACTACTTCTACCACCACTGTTGTAATCCAGAAGACTTGCCCAGTCAGTAGGTTATCGATGGAGAACTCGTTTCAATGTCACTGTAATTACCGGACGCTGCGACAGTGTTCATTGGCATCCCTGCGACCCAGTCCACTTGAAGGCAGTCATTGTCCAGAAGGTGGAGCACTCGCGTGTTTTGCATGCCATTGTTCACCTCATTGTGTCCGGTCCCTTTGACATAGTCGCCTTCGATATGAATTTACAACTGTCCAGAATTGCGCCTTGAGCGGTAAACCTCCTCCTCTTCGCAACACTACTTCTACTATAACTACTACAATTACTACTACAACTACCACTACTAATACTAGCACTATTCCTATCACTTTCTACAATAACTCTGAGCTGGCATTTAGCTCAATTCCACTTATATTTCGGGGCAATACTTCAATGAATCAAGCACAAATGAGCTGGTCATTTGCATCAAAGATATATGGTGAACCATGATCCAGTATTTTTTCGTTTGGATTAAGCGATCACAGACTATTGCATTCTGTTTGTTTGATATATCTACCTTTCTTTTCTCTCTATAGTCCATAAATTTTGTTTCTGAGCAAAGATCTACTTATTCAAGTACGATATACTTCGTACACCAAAATCTTTCTCTAGCAAGAATATGCCCCGATCTTTGGGCCATCATCTACTTACCGGTGAGGTACTTTTTTCGAACCGCGGTAGATATCGATCCGAAACTTGTGTGGAGATCCCTAACACCGGGATCAATTATCACCCCGAAGTTCGACCGTTTTCTTTCTTAGGAAGCCCGTAAGCGTACATACCAAAAGAGGAAGGTCAGAACTTGACTAGGCCCATTCAAATGAGAAGAGTAATGCTTTTGCCAGAGAAAACAATGAACTGGTAAAGAAAAACAGTGATAGAAGGAAAATGTCAGAAAGAACAAGAATACCATTCATAAACAGCCATTTTGGGGAATATTTGTGATTATAATCGACAGAGACCGTGATGACTGATTTCCCGGAATAAAATTGGAAATCTGACCAACCGGTACTGGAATGTTTTGTACGATAAGCAAGCAAATTTACGCTTTCGTACAAAATACAAATACAGAGAAACGCCTAGCCAAGCAGCATTCGGATCGCAAGCTCACGAGTAGTCTTCATCAGTTACTCGAATGTTGTAAGGCACCGTATGTCGATCGAGTGTTCATAATCGATGAGCATGTTACGTAATCAAAGTCTGAAGTGGAGTCAATCATGTCGGACTTTGTCCTGGACGTAATTTATAATGCTGAATTAATCACAGAATCACCACATAGACCTCCATAGTTCAGCCGCGATAACTAGAATAAAAACAATAACCTCAACACCATATTAAATCGCAGTCGAGACTTCGTTCATTTTCATTTATGGTTTTGGACAAAACTACAATGAATGAATTAAAAACAAAATGACCTTGTGCATCATTGATACAAAGCGTACCAGGATACACTATTCTTTTGTTTGGAAAAAACAACCACACCGTTCGTAGTTATTGTCTCAAACGGTTGTGTTATGTTTGTGTGATATAACCACGTTCCTTTATTTATTCACAGTCCTTAATTTCTGCTTCCGAGCAATGATCTACATACTTACTTCGCCACACTGCTCCCTTAATAAAAATGGACCTTGTCTTTTGAACCACCTTTGATTCTTCAACTACGGAATTCATTATTGTGTTGGTTCATTCCAGCCATGCCGGTTCGTGCTGGTGTGATCATGAAGCTCACGACTAACCCGGTATCGTACTTCATTGCAACTGCATTAGGTGTCTGTAGTGACCAAATTTTGCGAAATACAAACAGAAGGCACGTGAACTGGCAATAGAAACTATTCATATATTAACGCCCAAAATATAACGTTTTCATAGGCATAAAATATATAATGGAATGCATGCATGCAGGCTTTGATCCATGAGCAATGTGATTGATGGACACTAACTTGTCAAACACTCTCACGTGATGTGGAAGTGGATCATGCATGCGAGACGCGCATGCTGCGATTACCAATATCCGGGGTTGCACTAGGATGAGTCATATGCACACGGTTCATTTGTTTGTATGCGGAAAGACCTGGGTACTGAATGGAGTGCACACTGACTAAATAACCACTAATTGGTATAAAAAAGGGTCTTCTCATGTTGCATATGAATGGGGTAAAATCACCACAGTATCCAACCGACACTGTGTGGAGATCCCGAACACATGGACCGATTCTCACACCGAAGTGTGCGGAAGATGGTCGATTCGGTCTGCCAAAAAATCACAAAATCGTACATCATCCTTCCTTCACCTATGGGAACTGCGCGTTGTGTCTTTCGGTTATTATTCAGAACACGTTCACCGTCGGTCTTCACCCTACCGACGGATTAACTAAGGAAACAACTACATTCGTATACCCCAGGAAAAATTCATTCTCATCAATAATCCGAAAATTAGCCGGGCTCATTCACCGAATACCGTTTCAATGGTGACTGGAACTGTCGACATATCTTTATGCTTCAAACATAACACAAAATGCTCATATAATTGAATTTTATGGGAGCCATACGATTGGTCTCCTTTGAATTAACGAAGTATAAACTGTATGCCATCACTTTCCACAAGGTTCTGTCACCTAGTATTAAATACTAACACATACGAGAAATTCACTTTCATTTACATGTGGTTCACATAAAGTTGAAGCTCTATCATCCACATTCAGAACGAAATAGAGAAGGAAGTATGATTTTCCATTCAAATGCACTTTACCAGCAATGCGAGGAACCTGATACGGTTTCCTGGTCCATCAATAAACCACCGTGAACTTGTGCGAGGAGGGTGCTAAGCGATTCCACATCACTGGATAAATAACCGTGAATTTGAATGCGTGCTCCCCATGAGTGATTGTATGATTCATAAGATAAGAACGGACATTCTGGAGAAAATATGTAAATATTCCCTTCGAGTGTGAAAGTTGCACGCACTTGAAGGAATGATTGGGATACTCAAGCTTGAATCGTCCCTCACGATAACAAATCATTACCAATAACAATGAATAGTCAAACACTATTCACTTTGGCTTCCGGGAATTTCGAGGTGTGTTTGTTCGAAGATAAAGATTTCAGTGAAAGATATACTTGTCAACCATCATTCAGGGGAGCAATCCAAAAATTTCCACGTTTAACAAATCCCTGATTTTGTTTTCTCAACAGCTTTATTCGAAATCCAAACGTTGAAATGTGAAACCACTAAGAATCACGACAAAATACTTCAAATTGATCGACGGTCTTCCCGATGGTTTTATCCGACAACGGTTGTGTGGGCTTTAGGACAAAACATGACAAACACATTCAAGAAAAGCCCTGAATGTTCATGGTTGCAACCGAAAGCTGCAATGATAAATGAGAGTAATCTTTCAATAGCCGTTTATGAACTCCTCTAATTGATAAATACTCAATGGAATCGAGGGGAAAGTCCGCCTGAAATCGAAAATCGCACAGTTTATTGTAAAGCGCAAATCCTGGACAAAACTCCCAAGCACATTTCCTATCAATCCATGCATCGAAATTCACTTCAACTTCTCCATGTACGATAGGAGTTGCCTTCTTGTAGAATTGCATTTCTTTATGGCTACCTCTAAAATGAATACAAAAAAACCATGTCTTTGAAGGTATTTCTAGAGAGATTATCGCTCTCCAGTAAACACTATATCACAGACATACAATCACACGGAGACTTCGCGAGTTAGTGGTATATCGATTATGAACATTGACGAACGGCCTTTGAAACACTGAAAATAGTGCTTCTTTTTTATATAATTTACTCCTAAACTCATTCTGTCTGCCGATTGATCGGGTGAATTTGAAAGATATTGTGTTCCTTTTTGAGGTCTAATGTAAAAGTGAATTTCCGTGAAGAAGGTGAACACTTTCTTCTGTACAAGGACTGCTTTCCCCTGTCCGAATCATGCTCATGTGGAAGTGGTTCGAGAATCACTTGATTTCGTACGACGATTAGTCATGCCTTTCCGAGATAGCTAGTGATCCGCTGTGAATGTTGATGATTCACTCAAAATTGTTGTAGATAATCGTTTTGCTTTTCAGTGGTATTGTGAATGATGGCCAATTCATGCAGAACATTTCAAAATGGTTCTCATTTAACCCATGTATTAAATTCTTCAATAAGTTGCAGATTCCAAACCCTATACATTTGATTTCAGGATTAGATTCTTCAATAGTGTAACTAAATTGTCATCATTAGTTTAATAGGTAGCGTTGAGATATTGCATTGGGAAATTGTCAGCGGTTAGGTTTAGCTCGCCAAACATTTTGGAGCATGCAAAAACAACTGCTTCGTTCAATGTTCCAACGAAATCCTAATCTGCTCCATTCGATTGTGGATGCCTCAATGGAGTCAACACTTGGCAAGAACCGCATGGTTCCACTCAATCGGTCAATATCTCGACTGGGGAATAAATTCCATTATCGGTAATGACTGCCCATGGAACGCCATCCCGACTGCAAGTCTTACTGAGAGAGACATAATAGTACAAGCATTAGATCGAGTGCTGAAGGAATAGACCTCTGGCCAACAAGAGCATGAATCAGTAATGGTCAATGTGCACAGTAAACCCGTTAGCCAGGCGCATATTGAAGATCATAACACTACCACTACCAACAGTACTTCCAATAAAACTACCACTAACACTATTACCGCTATTACTACTACTACTACTACTACTAATACTACCACTACTACTACTACTACTACTACTACTACTACTACTTCTAATACTATCATCACTTCTACCATTACCACTACCATGCTGCTGAATCTGGAACTAGTACTACACAAGTAATATTCAAACTATCATAACAACTGTTGAGGTCAGGACGAAAACCATGGGAACCAAATAAATAATCTAAGTGAGTTCATGGGGTTATTCATAAAGTTGAATGTGCGAAAATGCATTTTCGAAATCAAGTTTTAAGAGGAATTTAGAGTAATGAACCTGGTTTAAAATAGACTCTGACTGTAGAATTCAGCAAACTAACTGCTTCGGAACTTTGTTCAAGATAAAACTGTAGTTGCTGAAAACTCCAGGAAACATTCCACCCGTTTTCAATGGGATCACGATTGAAGTAGTCCAAGTTGAACAACTCGCGGATGTAGTTATCCCTCTGGAGACCAAAATATTTGAAGTTTTCTTACCTCGCCCACGTATTGTTCAGGGGAACTGTGCAAAAACCTGTGTAACAACACGTTTAGGATTTATTTGCAAATAACAAATCACATGAAAAATGTGTTCACCGCTCTGTTTTCGATGGAACTAGTAATTCCAAATGAAGGATGTACCGTTGCATGTGAAGAGCATGAACTCATAATTTGATACTGTCTGGTTGCAGACAGCCACCTCTTTTATTAGGACTCAGGTCAGAAGTGTTCACTTCTCCTGTTAAATTATGATGCCGCTATTTTCATGTCCTTCCTCTTGAAGGAAATGCTACATGTTTCCCAGTATAATCCTTTCATTCCTTCTGATTTTCTCCTTACCTGACACATTTTCTTATTTTACTCGATGAACGTCTGAGATACTGTTTGAGTCGATATCCATAATAATAATTGCTCTCTACCGCTAAAACAATGAACAACGAATATTCCTATCAAATATCTGAGTATTCTCGCTCACGTGTGGGAATGCGATCATTATTTGGATTGTTCGGATCTAACTTGTGACTGCAAGAAGCATTTCGGAGCTATAACTATGGCGTGACACCAGTCGGTCAGAACGTTGACGTCGAGGCTTTTTCCCTTCGGTCTCACGCCTGCTTTTCTCAGGACCTCATAGTCTACAGTATACTTGTTTGTGAGTTTCGTTGCAAGTGGCTCATAGATATATTCAATAATCGTTACGTTGCAAACGTTGGTGTTCCAGCTCCTTAGTAACTTATTTTACGTTTGGATGGGCCACACACCTCTACAACACTGACGGATATCGGTGTATACAAAATATAATATATGTTGCAGGGAATGTGAACTAGGGAGAAATCTAGATAGATGTCATTCTTTTCCTCGGTTAATCCAGGTGAAACTGCGGTAAGATCGAGTTCAGTCCAGACAACGGCTTCCAAGTGTTTGTGGGTGCTCCTATTATTCTTCAGCAAAATATAACTCAATGAGAACTTGTGGAAAGCAAGACGAATGGCACCTATGCTTGGATCATCTTTATACTGAAGTTGATCGCTCCTCTCAGATGCGGACCGTCTTATCCTGACTGATTCCGTCCGGTGTCATGGACTTCTAGCTATGGGGATGAGGGTGGAAGGTGGGTAATTAACGGAAGACAAATGAAAATTGGAAAACAGCACACCGAGAACTCATATTTGTAAGCCAGGACGCCAGTTTTTGTATTTGATACTAGTTTGAAACAGACCAATCAGAGAATTCTCTTCATACCACATAAGTAAGCAAGTTTTGTACACTGAGCAAGCAAACACTGAACGTGCACTTGAGACAGCCAAGCGAGGCCTTTCGATGAGTAGCGAGATGTGATTCGATGAATGGTGCAGTCAAATGTAGGATGTGCGCGTGTGAATAATCTTGATAGCAGATAAGTGTTAATCAATAGCTAGTGAGTAAATCAGATTATTCTGTTATTGATGCAAAAACCGATGAAGCCAGACATCACCAATTTTCTCCTCCAAAGTTACATTCACAAACAATAACGGATAACTGACTTCGAAGCTTGAGTTGACCATTTAGTTATTCGTCCCCTGATGTACCGGGTACAGACACCGGACTTCTCGTTTCATGATAATCAACAGGTTCCCGAGATTTTGTCACCTTGTTTGGCTGACTTTATTTGACTTTGCCTCCGTCTTCAGATAGATAAGTTCCAGGATGGCATACTTTAATAATGTTGCATGGTGGAGATAGTTTAGATAGAATTTCCTGGATAGTGTAGTTTTGTAAACACATGTTGCCCCCTGAGGTGAACACTGGGGCCTCCCTCCTGTATTTCCTTTGATTAGATGATAGCCACCGTTTGGACAAATCTATCGCCATGACGGGCAGCTGAGTCAAAGCATGCAGCTGAGTCTAGATTGGTAACCGAATATTGAATGTGAAGCTGTCTTATCAGTGACTGCGTATGGGATAGTTTTGAATGTAAACAGTGCTTTAATAACCGAGTCCTACCAAATACACCTTCTAGTTAGCTGGTTTAAATACCCTTCCTTATGGACAGGTAAGACTCTCGACTATGCCACTGGCAGTCCAGTCATACGGAACAGTTCGGCGGTGCATCTTCCTGTTAGAAACTCTTGACTGGTGAAATGAAGACCATCGTAGATTACAGCTTCCTCGACTAGCCCATTCCTGTTGAACATATACTCAGACTCTCGAATCCCGGGAGTTGTAGTCATGTCATCTCCTAACTAGGCTTCAGACGACTCGTTACAAAAGCACGTAGGTGCGAGCAGGTTTCGTTGTTGAATGGGTGCGTTTCTCAAGGGCCTTGTGATATTATTAGCAGTCTTGACTCATGGTCTCATGGGAACAACGTGAATATTGCCACGTGTTACACATCCATCAACAACAACAAGTCCATTAGTCGTAGAATAAAACACATACAACTCACATGGTACATAGTTACTTGAAGGTCAAAAATCATGGTGGTAATGCATTATCCACTGAATTGGAGAACATTTTGGTTTTTGATTCACAGATCATCTTCGATCACTATCCTGAATTAGTTTGCCTGTAGGGCAGATACTCTTATCCGATCATTTGTTTTATTTGCCAGATCAAATGCGTCTGAAGGTAGTCGTGAAAACGTTCAGCTGGCTAGTTTTGACATCCAGATCGATATATTATTAGAAGATCGCAATTCAGCGGTTTTATCCGTAATGGACGAGGACCCGTTGACCCAATAGAGCTGCCTTTGACTTAACAAAGTATTTCAACTCAGATTTCGATAGTTTAGGCAAAGTCCACCACACAATTGTTTCCTAACACCCCCTCCCTTGATGTGGTGAACGTTTTTCTCTGTTCAAAGCCCCAGGTGAATTAAACTTCAAATTTGGTGAGGGATCGTAACGGCCCATCGACTGAAGTGAACTGCGGCACCTTATATAAGTCACGGGTGCACATACAAGGGGAGATTTTCATTTGTTTGGCATAAGCACGATTTGGGTCATCAGTTATGACTCTTCAGATTTCCTGGCTCGGTTTGACAGGTCAAACTGGTATGATGTGCCCCAAAATCTGCACTTGTCCACAAACGAATGTGCATTTCCTATTATCAAGTCGGGGATTAAATGCTTGCAACGCACAAGTATCGTCGAGGTAAACCACAGTATCAAGCACACCATTAGGACCATGAACCATGAATACCTGTGAGGCTGAAAGAGCAGAACTTAGTCACATTTCGAGAAGCTTGTACTGAAATAAAACCTCTGAAGTCAGAGAAGTAGTAGGAATGTTTTCCGGGATACATCAAATCATCTTTCTCATGCTTACATTTCATGTGTTTTTTTGTTACAGCAGTGAGTTGAAGCACCGATATGCCAAACCTGGTCACCGTAAGTGGTTCGAACCAAAATAATCGGAGTAGAAATATGATAGGGTGATTAGCATTTCGTGCATGTTGTCGGGAGAGAGGGATACAGGTAATAGGAAGAAAGATTCTGCTCAGAGAATGCAGATTGTGCAACAGTTACGGTAGATGTGGAATTTAATTCCATTGGTAGCGAAATGTTAAAGTACCGCGTGTCAAGAATAATGCTGCGGACATCTAAACGCGGCAGTTTCGGTTCATCCACTTGTGACGCACATACTGAGTGGGCCCAAATACGACGAGTAAGGTGAAATACATGCTAATGATCCTGTTGTTGATCAGATAATCTGTCTGTCATGTATGGTTCGCTACAAATGATGGATGCATTCTGTAGTCTGCACACGGGAGTGAAGTGACCAAACTTGTCACAAATTTTCCGTTCCTCGGCACGAGCAGCACACAAGTGGTATTTTTGTTTCGCTACTTTTCTACACGGAGGACAATTTACTCTAGTTTTATGTCCAATCGAACGACGAAACTCTTCTAATTGATTAGAAATTTATACCTCCATACAGAGAAGCTTACAAGTTTTATCCAGCGATTATTTTCCAGCATCTCCAAAAATGCTTTCCGTATACGATAGTCATCGACTCCAGCAATGAATTGTTCAAAGAGCACGAAGCCTTCGATTAACTTCTGTGAATTGTTAAAATAGTCTTAATACCCTATTCTTACAAGGAAACGTAATACCTAATGCTTCAAGTATTTGCGGTTTCTCGAGACAAGCGCTAAAACCGGAATCTGGTTTGAAGATGGTTATCTCAGAAACGACAAGTGGATGAAAAGCCTCAGTGGCTGAATTTAGTGAGGGACTCGTGTACAGTTTCAAGTCATCAAATTTGTGTTGTCTTTCGTCTCCGACTGAGTGAAGGAATAGCTTCGGCTTTTCTTCTTCGTCAAGTTCGACTGATGAAGGGTTTACACAGTTGTTACAGCCAAAAATTGATTCGGGTAATTTCCTCCATAAATCAGGATACCAATGTAATCATACACAATCGAACTGCGAATGGGTTAGTGACGAATTCTCTGCCAATGGATGACATAAAATCGAGCGAATACTATTTCAAGTGCAACTTTACCCAAATTTATACGCAAGGTGCTTTAAAATTGACCAACATGATCAGTTTTTTTCACAATAGACGTGTCCATATTTGTTGGTATACCACCAACAATACCATAGCAGTACTTCGGTATCTTTATGCTGTCAATCTGTGCTAAAATGAAGCATTTTTGAAGCTTGAAATAGAAAATCTCGGCATCTATTATCGTTTCACGCAGATAATCCAACGTATTGTTTCGCCGGACGTTAGAATCTAACTGATGCTAACGTTTTCACTGATATGTATAAAAATTCGACACCACAAGGTTGGACACGCCTCAGGTGAACCCACTGTTCGGTCAAAACGGCGGGGGTGGCATGATTCCCTAACTCATGTTTGGAAGCCAGGACGCCAGTTGTTGTATTTGATACTAGTTTGAAACAGATCAAGCAGAAAATTCTCTTCATAACGCATGAGTAAGCAAGTTGTGAACACTGAGCATGCAAACACTGAACGTGCAATCGAGACAGCCAATCGGGTCCTTTTGGTAAGTAGTGAGATGTGATTCGATGAATGGTGCAGTCAAATGTGGGGTGTGTGCGTGTGATTATTCGTGATAGCGGATAAGTGGGGATCAACGGATAACGAGTAAATCAGATGAGGTTTAGTCTTTCTATTGATGCAAAAGCTGCTGAAACCAGGCAACACTTCCCTTGCGCATCGAAGTGAATAAGTATTGAAATCGTCTTCATCAATTGAACAAGCTACATCCAATTCCGCTACCAGATGCTACAAAGGAATTTAGATAAGAGTTTTACCAACAAAGAACACATGACAAATACGAGAAAACGATCACAGCTGAAACGAAACAGAAACAAGTCGAGCGCTTGTTGGCTGCGAAAACTCAAATGTGTGGTCAAGCTTGAGGTAATAGAAACCTCGTGCCCACCGAGTTCCATATAGTGTATGCAAGTGTATTGTATGCAAATTCCAGTATCAGAACAGATGGTGGAGAGAATAAGCCCAAAATACTGGTAGGAAAATGTTCAACTTTTGCGAACGATCAAACTCATCACAGTCTTTGATTATAGACTGCACTAAAGTGTTCTCAGCTTTGCTAGGATGACGTTGGCAATAACAGGCAGCATATACTACGGAGGGAATCCATCTCTGTAGATAAATAGGCGAGCGAGTTATCTGTGAAATGCTGTGCGACACATACAATAGGAATGACAATCCTGACTTAGAATAAAGCATTTACAACAACCGAATTTGAAGTACAATTTGGAAGTACTTATCTAGGAAACTGGAAGGTTATTGGTATCGAATGTAATTAGTTTTGTAAAACAAGCAAAGTTGATGAACAGTGTGGAAAAAATACCTTGAACATCCATGGGAGACCTAATCTGGCAACCTGTTACCTAAATGCTTGTTAGTTGGCAAATCAATGTTGAATGCACAAAGCAGGATAGGTAGTCAGACGCAGCTTGCACACTACTCACCAACATGTGTCTATGAAAGTTGAAAATAGATGAAACGAATTAACAAACTCAACCGATATTTCTGGTGGATCAAGGGTTCCACGTTTCACACCAACGCTAAACGAAGACTGTGTAGGAACACACCTATAAGTGGTTTGAAATATATAGGTAGCTAGTCACGGGTAAGTGAGATAAAGCCAGCAGTCCAAATATGTAGCCAAGAAGAGTGCCAACTGAATTTGCTCTCATTTCATCTTCAATAGTAAAAGGTTTATTCGATTTAATTTCAGTGCATAAAATCTTCATTGATTAGGAGTTAATATGGTATGCGTTAAGTGGATCTCACAATGTTCCAGATTATCTTGTTTTATTAATTATTTTCTTTATTTATCTCCAATAATTGGTTGCCGCCATCTAGATCTGAATATATTGGTAATTGTCAGAATCTTGTGACTGTTTTCATTTGCATTCGCTTTCTGCCAATACTCCATATCAGTTGGTAAGTTAATGAACTAGTAGGCATATCGTGTTACTCACTCGGTACACTCGCGAACCGCGTTTCTCGACCTGCAGCTGATTCTTCCTCCATTGAATACGCGTCGAGATAGGATTCATAGCTCGAAAGTAAAGATCATCCACCCTTCAGTCTGTGAGTGTAAAAATGCTGTCTAGTCTTTTATCGCAATCGACCATCGATCTGTGGCACTAGTAGACACATTTAGTCAGACTAGTAATATAGCCCGGATAATAGGACACAAAAGTGTCGACTTGATTTAATTGGCCAAATTCAGCCTCCTCATGACCAACTTGGAAATGACCGGAAACCCTTCCACAAACAGTCCGAATGCAGTCCGGCGCTTCATTCGTTCGGCTTCCCGAGGACCATTAGCTCTGAGCTTCTCATGTCGTGCCTGAGTCTTTCACATTGAGGATAATTTACTGAACGATTGGAGAATGGCAAATATTCTATGTCTCTGCATAAAATAAGGTGAGAAAGCACATGCCCGATTCTGTTTTACTTTCAAAATGTGGCCATAACTATGGAATTGTGTTCAGGAGCGTACCCTATCATCGGTCATTTGCAATGAAACAATTGAATTAGCTGAAGATAGGACACCGCTTCGAAGGGAAATTCCCAACCCTGCACATAAAACACTTCAGCCCAAACATATCAACAGTTAGCTTTCGACAAACAAATTATTCCCTCCATTCATCCCGATTTTACCATATTTCCTTACTGATACGAGGTGCAAAGTTTTAAAAGTAGACTTAGCTATTTGTCACCCCCACCTCAACCTTCTAGTAAGCAACTCCATGTAATGCTCAATTCACCTACTTCGTCCTCTTCAAACATTTCCTCATTCTAATCCTATGCCTTATGTTGTAAATACAACCAACCAAGCTACAACCAACGCATAAGCCACGAGCAAGCAAGCGAGTGAAAGAGCTGAGGTACACATGCTCACACACGAAAACAAATAAGATCAGTCGATAAAGGGAAAGATTTGTGGGTAAGTGTCCATGCACGGGAGGAACACTGATTGGTAGTCTGCTTCGTGAGCGTGAATTTAACCGAATACAACACTTTCAGTGTACCGATTGAGCAAGAAATGAGATCGCATAGTATCCCGATTATTTCCAGTGTTTTGAACGTGACGTTGAGTGGGCTGACTTTCAGGAATTACGCCTTCAGACGTCACCAAAACTAATCAAATGTAACAACAGAGCTCGTTTTCACAACGATGGTTTACTCCAACTGAGATCAGTTTGAATCCGATCGAAGGATGTACTCATGTGGTTTGTATGCTCTTTCTCATCTTTTCCGCCAATCTGTGCGACGTAATCACGTACATGATTGCTCCATTACTGTCCATACTTGTGTTTTGTGCAGTCTACTACTGACTTATTCAGTAGGCTGTAGGCAAACACCACACACCAATAGTCCTATGTTCACTCTTAAGACCCTAGCCACTCTATTATAAGATGTTTGGAGGTCTCACACATCTTCTGAGCAAATGTGTAAAATAATACCGAGTTTACACTTCAAGCAGAATGAAGGACAAATATTCGTTTGAGGTCAGTGATTCCAAATTTTAACGTCTTCTGTCGTACTTCTGCCATCTGGTATCGTACGGACAATCCTTGACATAGACCGGATCAAAAGTTCACACAGACCATTCCAGTGAGTAGAATCGGGGATCCTCAAATACCATTGAATTTCACGATTCGCGAGAAATCTTTTCGTTCTATACTGGGGAAATCCTAGAGTTCTTTTGTGCAGTTTAGCATGAGCTTTTCAAAAATGACTTTGGTCACCCAACTATTCCAGTTCTTCGGTAAAACCACTCAGCTTGAACTAAATTCACTGCTTCTATGCGACTACCTCTTAATTCTTGAGTAGTCAGCGAGGGAATATCCCACTGCCCTATCTTGAAAATCGATAGGTACCATGGGTATCTTATGATCCAATTCGGTCTTAGATAGCCACTCCAAAATCCACTTGCACGAATAGTGATTTGGAGCACTAAAACCATCTTTGATTTAAATACTAGAGCATCTGCTGAAATCGGTGATCAGTCACCATCCTCTCGAAGAATGTTTCCGGATTCCCGGATAAAGGTGGGGTTGTCAAAGTACAGTGTCTTATTCAAATAACCAGTTCTTACCAAAAGGTTTAAACGAGGGGGCCAATGCAGATAAATCCATACGCCTACGCTGTTGGCTCAGTGAGGAGCCATATGCAGCGACGATTCATCTCCACTTTCAGGCACGAATATCAATACCCGGAGAGCTGTTCAGCGCATTTGCACGGAATTTAGGGTATCTGGTTTACGATGCAATTCCGAAACTCAGAACCGATACTCAATGAAACAAAAAGTAGGAATAGTTGGGCGGTGGCGTGGGCCATCCGGATCTCACAAGGAACTTTCAGAATGGGTCTCTAGTAGCTTTCAGAGGGACACTGGAAGTCACTCGGGAGGTTAGCCATTTGTGGAGGATTCTCTGAAACTACTAATTAGCGATCTCACACAAAAAGATGTAAAACCACCCTCATCATGAAGCAATAGTTGGAGACGCCCGTTATGACATTTTGCCTTCCATCTCGCATTCCGTTTGATCTCCTTCTCGCTTTCATCTCGCTTTCCGATCACAAAGTTAGACTGCAGACTAAAATAACCGCCGCTAGACCCGTAAGATGGGTAACTAATAACGACGAGACAAACAGACACACACTCTCTAGACCCTCCTTCAACTGATGAAGGCACTGTAGCTGGTGATGTATAGTTTTGAATTTAATGGTCATGGTTGGCAGCCAAACCCGTATTATCATTTTGCTGTATCTCAAAAACGGTAAGGAGGGTTGTTTCAGATGAACTCAAGACAATAAACACTCTCATTTACTGAAAGTGTGGGCTTGCTGGAGGGCGCTGATAAGTGTGTGGAAGCAAAACGAAGCAGTACTTGTCGCTTGATTAATAACGAAGATGAATAACGTGATCGTTGATTACTTGGTCGCAGTCTACAAATTCAGGATGAGACCTTGTTGTTTTCCCTCCTGAAGGCCATAGTCCTGAAGAACGTTTTATACGTTCGGATGGGCTTAGAGAAATAATAATGGAAAAGCTGAATATGAACAGCCAGATTTACATAATTTGACTTGGAAATGAGGGTTGAACCTTGACAATATCATGCGGAACAATTTACTACTGTAGTTGAGCATTCACAACATGCAAGTTTTTACATCTTTTGAGTGACAGGGTACCGCATAATGGATAACAGCAACAGTGAAATAGACAAAGTAATGAACTTTCATTGCATATTCCAAATGCTTGAAGAGAGCAGTAGAATTAGTCAAAAATGTGTTGACGTAATTAAGCTGAATCCACAATGATGTTTGACAGGAGCTCAACAGATCGCTTACTTGAGCAAAGTAGCCGTGTATGGAATAAGAGGGTCACGCGTCCCTGTATCGAAAGTACAGCTTTCATATTCTTTGAACTACTCATGAGATGCTCTTGAAAACCAAAAATGAAGCTAATTTTTCATAACAATGATGGCGGAACTTTGTGTGCTTGACTGTGCATGTGCATGTATGTGTGTGGGAAGATGTAGGGTTTTAAATATACGGCGATGAAATATTTCGATTTGGCCTTCGAATTTGATGGAAAGTGACGAATGAAAACAGTTTCATATTCCAACTGCATATTTAAAACGCTTGATCGTAGACTTACTCTTCACAATATGAGCCTACTTCTGAGTTTTTCCAGATGGCTTTTATCTTGGGTTTTGTTTATCATTATGGTTAGTCAGTTGGTAACAAGACCCATTTATTCTTCCACAATATGATGAACGTGTACAAAAAACGTCTTATCCAAAGAATAGCAATCGGCTGGGTATATCAGACCATGTTCCACGCGAATAGTCATATGGTTGTTTTGTAAACTCACCACTTCTAACGGAATGAAATGATTCTTCGCCAAATCACAGCCATCTTTGGCTAGGAGAACCGTCTCATAATCGTGCGCCGGGAGAAGCACAGTTGCCACACTTAGCAGCAAACCGTCAGGAACCAGTCAGTCGGTTTTCAATAATTCGCCCAATCAGGACACAGCCAATCAAGTTGTTACGGTAACATCCAATCAACTGCTGCATCTTGGTCAAACAGAATCAGCCAATCGGAAGAGGTGGGTATTATATAAACGTCGGTCAATTCAATGCGTGCAAATTCTGATCAGATTCACCACTATCTCACATTTGCTTCCTACTTTACAATATTATTCGATATGGTACAGAATCAGAGAGATCTTATTGCTATTACTGTCGAAATAACCTGAATATGTTGTCAAAGAAACTCGATGAACCCCGCAGCAGTTTGACAGTAAACGTTCGCCATACCACATCTAGAGCCACTGAACATGAGATACTCGAATCACTGATTGACGGATGGAGAACATAGAGGTGGAAATATGAGTCTGCATCTCTCACGTGGTCATTTTTGGAACCAAAGAAACATTAGAAGGCTATGCTCAGCTGCTGTTTTGGAGATGAAATCAGACTTGTTTTGATTTCATGCTCATCTCATTCGAATGAAAACAGATAAAATGCATAGACGAATAAATGCTGCTTCAGTCAGTGAAACGAAATACTCAAATGATTGAATTTTGTGCTAAAATCACGGTTTTGAGCTTGCCGTGGGATAGTTTCTACATTTGACTCAATGGTACAGGAAAGGTTTCCCTCAATGGAAACGTAAAATCTTAAAAATACAAGGCTAAGAAATTAGGCACATCATATCCATCATAAAGTTGCTTTATCGTAAATTTTTAGACCATGTCGTTGCTCCGAAAATGTACGAAATGAGTAAGTTAGCTTGAGTAGACCATACAGCACCCTAAAGTGAGCCGGAGAAGAACGAGAATATCTACAAATAACACGAAGTAAACGAGTAGATTCCCACTCGGCTCCTTTGTGTTATCTTCGTTTGTCTACATTTCCATTATTATAATGGAAACCGCATAGTTATATCTGGGACAGAAAGGAGCTGCTTCTCCTCACTAATTATGAAGGAGAAAAAGGTGCTCATGGATATCAGATTGCTTAAAGAACTTAGACAAACACAGCAAAGTGTCCAGGATTTTCCTCATCCTTGCTTCAGAAAGCCCGATAAACCCACTGAATTGCAGTAGAGTAAAATCCGAAGGAGGCGTTGAGGTACCAGAATCATCATTACTGTTTGAATCGGAATGGTTCACCTTTTGTCTGAACTAAAATGATTCCTGCCGCCTTTTACTTAATAAAGATAGAATTCGTGACGACCAGAGTATTTATATGTCAATTATCACTTCAAGTTACCGGAGCAGAGTTTATGCTGAGTGAATGTCGATGGCCCATAATCGATCGGTCAGAATAAAGGAGGAGATCGAAGTAGAATAATAACGTTTGTAGTAAATTTCGTTGGCTCTAGTGCTGGTCCAAACATGGTGCAATGGCTATGCGGAGAGTGAGCCGATAGTTTTTAAGAAGATATCGAGAGATCACCCCACCCAAGCAAGAAGAGGATCCATGAAGCCGCTTTGCAAGAATGAATTATCATCGGCGGGATGAAGGTAATCCACTGATGAGAGCAGATTTTTATTTGAGAAGAGGAGTTGCGCGCAAGGAAACTGCAGGTGGAAGAGTCCAATATTATTGAGGAAGCTTCTTGCGAACTTGTGATCTACATACGTCCGAAAATCTTCAATCCACTGGTCAATATCGTGCTGTACAACGCATTTAACAAGAGAGGAAACGGTATCTATTTAGAATATATAACTTTCAGAAGGGTCTAGGACGATGTTCCTCCTCAAAGCCAAGTCCAGTCAGGTTGGCATTAGGTTTCTCACCAAGCTAGATAATTGAGTTGCTAGCGTCTCGCCACAAGTCGATATGGTGTTCCAGGGTACTTTATGTGGCGCTCGCGTACCTTTGTCTGCCCAATTAGGTCGCATTTCGTCCGCTTTGGTGCGATAAATAGACACAGCGATGTCAAACGGTTTGTATATTCTTCGTTGCTTGTAGTTGAAAGATAGTCTGAACCCTTTGTGTGTATGATAGAAATCGTCTTTCACATCAGGAGTGCTACAATCATTTGGTGGCATACGCAGAAACGATTAAAAGGCATCGACGCTTAAGTCTAATTTTGACATGCACAGAACCATTCAACCGAACTACACAGAGAAAATTGCCAACTAGGATCCAGTGACTCTTCTCGATAAACATTGGAAGCTCTTCTGTCGTGTGGGCAGCCGTGAAATATGATCCTCTCAGAAACCTCCAATATCATTCATCTAAATGGCTTCAATGTTCCCCACACCCGTGGTATAAGTTTGATGTAGTATTCCACAGGTTAGTGCCGCTTCAAATAAAACAAAAGTTCAAGAGAAGTACATAAACCAAACACACTCCTCAAGCATAATATTTTTTGCACTTGATTGCCTTCGTCATTTGCATAGTATATAAGACTTAGCTATTTGTCACCCCCACCTCAACCTTCTAGTAAGCAACTCCATGTAATGCTCAATTCACCTACTTCGTCCTCTTCAAACATTTCCTCATTCTAATCCTATGCCTTATGTTGTAAATACAACCAACCAAGCTACAACCAACGCATAAGCCACGAGCAAGCAAGCGAGTGAAAGAGCTGAGGTACACATGCTCACACACGAAAACAAATAAGATCAGTCGATAAAGGGAAAGATTTGTGGGTAAGTGTCCATGCACGGGAGGAACACTGATTGGTAGTCTGCTTCGTGAGCGTGAATTTAACCGAATACAACACTTTCAGTGTACCGATTGAGCAAGAAATGAGATCGCATAGTATCCCGATTATTTCCAGTGTTTTGAACGTGACGTTGAGTGGGCTGACTTTCAGGAATTACGCCTTCAGACGTCACCAAAACTAATCAAATGTAACAACAGAGCTCGTTTTCACAACGATGGTTTACTCCAACTGAGATCAGTTTGAATCCGATCGAAGGATGTACTCATGTGGTTTGTATGCTCTTTCTCATCTTTTCCGCCAATCTGTGCGACGTAATCACGTACATGATTGCTCCATTACTGTCCATACTTGTGTTTTGTGCAGTCTACTACTGACTTATTCAGTAGGCTGTAGGCAAACACCACACACCAATAGTCCTATGTTCACTCTTAAGACCCTAGCCACTCTATTATAAGATGTTTGGAGGTCTCACACATCTTCTGAGCAAATGTGTAAAATAATACCGAGTTTACACTTCAAGCAGAATGAAGGACAAATATTCGTTTGAGGTCAGTGATTCCAAATTTTAACGTCTTCTGTCGTACTTCTGCCATCTGGTATCGTACGGACAATCCTTGACATAGACCGGATCAAAAGTTCACACAGACCATTCCAGTGAGTAGAATCGGGGATCCTCAAATACCATTGAATTTCACGATTCGCGAGAAATCTTTTCGTTCTATACTGGGGAAATCCTAGAGTTCTTTTGTGCAGTTTAGCATGAGCTTTTCAAAAATGACTTTGGTCACCCAACTATTCCAGTTCTTCGGTAAAACCACTCAGCTTGAACTAAATTCACTGCTTCTATGCGACTACCTCTTAATTCTTGAGTAGTCAGCGAGGGAATATCCCACTGCCCTATCTTGAAAATCGATAGGTACCATGGGTATCTTATGATCCAATTCGGTCTTAGATAGCCACTCCAAAATCCACTTGCACGAATAGTGATTTGGAGCACTAAAACCATCTTTGATTTAAATACTAGAGCATCTGCTGAAATCGGTGATCAGTCACCATCCTCTCGAAGAATGTTTCCGGATTCTCGGATAAAGGCGAGGTTGTCAAAGTACAGTGTCTTATTCAAATTACCTGTTCTTACCAAAAGGTTTAAACGGGGGTACGACCACAGATAAGTCCATACGCCTACGCTGTTGGCTCAGTGAGGAGCCATATGCAGCGACGATTCATCTCCACTTTCAGGCACGAATATCAATACCCGGAGAGCTGTTCAGCGCATTTGCACGGAATTTAGGGACAAATGATTTGATGTATCCCGGAAAACGTTCCTACTACTTCTCTGACTTCAGAGGTTTTATTTCAGTACAAGCTTCTTGAAATGTAACTAAATTCCGCTCTGGCAGCCTCGCAGATTTATATTATTCGTGCTCCTAATGGTATGCTTGATACTGTGGTTTACCTCGACGATACTTGTGAGTTGCAAGAACTGAATCCCCGACTTGATAATAGGAAATGCACATTCGTTTGTGGACAAGTGCAGATTTTGGGGCACATCATACCAGTTTGACCTGTCAAGCCGAGCAAGGAAATCTGAAGAGTCATAACTGATGATCCAAATCGTGCCTATGCCAAGCAAATGAAAAGCTTCCTTGGTATGTGGGGCCGTAACCTATATAAGGTGCCACAAATCACTTCAGTCGATGGGCCGGTACAAGCCCTCGCCAAATTTGGAGTTGAATTAACCTGAGGCTTTGAACAGAGAAAAACGTTTACCACAACAAAACGAAATCCTCATTTTCTTCCGTTTTATCTGTTTTTGATTCAAACCTGTGTGACTACCAATGTTACCGATGTGAGAGAAGTTGCTAATCTTTTTCAAACACAGCGAGGGGGGCTGTGTGCAGAAACAATTGTGTCGTGGGTTTTCCCTAAATTATCGACATCTGAGTTGAAGTACTTTGTCAAATAAAAGACAGCTCAATTGGGTCAACAGGTAATCGTCCATTGCAGATCGACTGCTGAATCATGATCTTCGTATTATATATCAATCTGGATTTCAAAACTAGCCAGCTGGAGGTCTTTCACGGCAGCCTTCAGACACATTGGATCTGGCAAATAAAACAAATGATTGCATAGGAGTATCTGCCCTTCAGGCGAACTAATTCAGAATAGTGATCGAAGATAATCTATGAACCAAAAACCAAAATGTTCTTCATTTCAGTGGATAATGCAATACCACTGTGATTTCCGATCTCCAGATAACTAGGTACCATGTGAGTTGTGTGTTTTATTCCATCACTAATGGGCTTGCTGTTGTTGATGGATGTGTAACAAGTGGCAAAATCCATGTTGTTTCCTCGGAGTGTATTGTTAAGATCACTTCATGTGCTCATGACGATCAAGCAGGGGTTTCAAGCACATAACGATGGGTTTGAAATTAGTTCTGCTAATATATAATGTTTTCCTTCATTTAGACTTTCTGTGATAATTGCTCGGCTTACCAATAAGCGGATACAAGTGTTTATCCGATGCCAACTCTAATTCAACCAACATATTCAACCTTGAGACCATCAGTCAAGACTGCTAATAATATAACAAGGCCCTTGAGAAACGCACCCATTCAACAACGAAACCTGCTCGCGCCTACGTGCTTTTATAACAAGTCGTCTGAAGCCTAGTTATGAGATGACATGACTACAACTCCCGGGATTCGAGAGTCTGAGTATATGTTCAACAGAAATGGGCTAGTCGAGGAAGCTCTAATCTACGATGATCTTCATTTCACCAGTCAAGAGTTTCTAACAGGAAGATGCATCGCCGAACTGTTCCGTATGACTGAACTGCCTGTGGCATAGTCGAGAGTCTTACCTGTCCACAAGGAAGGATATTTAAACCAGCTAACTAGAAGGTGTAGTTTGGTAGGACTCGGTTATTAAAGCACTGTTTACATACAGAACTACCCCATAAGCAGCCACCAATAAGGCGGCTTCACATTCAATATTCGGCCGTTACAGTCAAGGGGTCAAGCAAACAGCGGCTGTCATCTTATCAAAGGACATACAGTAGGGAAGTACCAGTGTTCACCTCAGGAAGTAACATATGTATACAAAACTACACTATCCGGGAATGTCTATCTAAACTATCCCCACCTTGCAAGATTATTAGAGTATACCATTCTGGAACTTATCTGCCTGAAGACGGAGACAAAGTCAAATAAAGTCATCCAAACAAGGCTATAAAATCTCGGGAACCTGTTGATTATCATGAAACGAGAAGTCCGGTGTCTGTGCTGGGTACACCGGGGAACGAATAACAAAAGTGATCCACTCTAGTCTCTTGCTTGTTCAATTTTCAGGTCCTGCTTACTCGTGTGTTAATCAGAGGATTACCTGTGTGCTGTGTTCTGCCTTGCTTGAATCGAAGGGCGTTCATCCAGTCCCGTTAGCCAAAAGTCCGTGACAACGGACAGGATCAGTTAAGTACTATTCGTCTTGCTTTCCGCGAGGTCGCGTATGGGTAGATTTTGCTAGCAAATAACAAGATCATCCACAAACTTTTGGAAGCCGTTGTCTGGACTGAACTCGATCTAACCGCAGTGTCACCCGAATTGATCGAGAAAGAAAATGACGTCTATTTGGATTTCTCCCTATTTCACATTCATTGAAACATATATTAGATTTTGTATTCACCGACAATCGTCAACATTGTAGAGGTGTGTGGACCATCCGAACGTAAAATGGGTTACTAAGGAGCTGGAACGCAAATGTTGCAACGTAACGGTTATTGGATATATCTATGAGCCACTTGCAACGAAACTCACAAACAAGTATACTGTAGACTATGAGGTCCTGAGCAAAGCAGGCGTGAGACCGAAGGAAGCAAGCCTCGACGTCAATGTTCTGACCAACTGGTGTCACGCCGTAGCTATAGCTCCAAACTGCTTCTTGCGGTCAGAAGTTCGATCCGAACAATCCAAATAATGATCGGGTTCCCACACGTGAGCGAGTATACTCAGATACTTGATAGCAATATTCGTTGTTCATCAGGTCATTATTTTAGCTGTGGCTAGCATTGACTACGGACATCGATTTAAACACTATCTCAGACGTTCACCGGAAAATATATGAAAATGTATCAGGTAAAGAGAATATCAGAAGGAATGAAAGGATTTCATTAGGAAACATGTAGCACTTCCATCAAGAGGCAGGACATCAAAATAGCGGCATCATAAATTAATGAGAGAGGTGAACACTTCTGACCTGAGTCCAAATAAAAGAGATGGCTCTCTGCAAACAGCCGATGTCAAGTAACCACTTCATGTTCTTCACATTCAACTTCCCGCTGCGCTGCTCACCATTCAGGTGGCGCTATCTCTAGTTCTTCAAGATACATCCTTCATTCGGAATTACTAGTTCCATCGAAAACAGAGCGGTGAACACATTTATCACGTGATTTGTTATTTGCAGGTGAATCGTGAACTTGTTAGTACACAGGTTTCTGCACTGTTCCGCTGAACAGTACGTGGGCAAGGTAAGAAAACTTCAAATATTTTGGTCTCCAGAGGGATAACTACACCTGTGAGTTGTTCAGCTGGGACTACTTCCATCGTGATCCCATTGAAAACGGGTGGAATGTTTCCTGGAGTTTTCAGCAACTACAGTTTCACCTTGAACAAAGTTCCGAAGCAGTTAGTTTGCTGGATTCTAGAGTCAGAGCCTCTTTTACACC
Source organism: Fasciola hepatica (assembly GCA_948099385.1). NCBI lineage: Eukaryota > Metazoa > Platyhelminthes > Trematoda > Plagiorchiida > Fasciolidae > Fasciola > Fasciola hepatica. Next base: position 1,888,579 of record CANUEZ040000207.1, read on the forward strand.
AGATTCATTACTCTAATTTCCCCTTAAAACTTGATTTTGAAAATGCATTTTCGCACATTCCACTTCACGAATAATCCCATGAACTCATTTTGTTTATTTATTTGATTCCCCTGGTTTTTGTCCTGACCTCAACAGTTTCCTTATCTGATGCATCTTCTTCAAAAACGTTTTTTGATCTACATCCAACCAAGCTCCCCGAAAAATTCTGCTTCAGAATTAGTTCAAATTTCTCAACCACAGCTTTCTCATTACTCCACTTGTTCACTCAAACGATACTTCGTTGGTCATTGGCACATGGACAGTACTCAGATGGCTGCAGTGACTGAATTGCGCGAAATGAATTCAGAAGGCACTTGAACTGGCTCTGAAATGTGTAAGTCATTGAGAACACATATCCAGTCGAAAGTTGAAGTGGCAACGAAATGGGTAGTCTTGACATTATGTTGAAAGCTATTCACTAACAGAGTTCGATCAAATGCGTGACGGTCAAATCCGTGAGCATATAATGCAAGCAAAGTCTGGAGTGCGATAGACGATACTCGTGTAATGATAATGGTTGAGTAGAAACCATCCTTGTATTCTCAATCATATGTCGATCTGGATGAACTCCATCTTGGACTGAATTTATCACATTGAATAAACAATTTGAACTCACCAAAATAATCATCTCATTTTCTGTCCTCAAGTGCTGCTCTTTGTTCACTCGTTCTACATTTGCCCTCCAATGTTGTGACATATATCAGCATTGAAGCTGTTCTATTTGAAGATGACTAACCGGTGTTGTGCTCTTCCGGTAACTCATTCCTGCTGAGCGCGAATGTTCCCAAACCCAACGGAAAAAGTTAGCAATCATTATTGTGGTACCGACTGAAATATTTGGGCAGAACACGAAGCCCTGGAGTTTCTTTACAATCCGGATCATTCTTCAGCAAAACTGTCACTCACCATTGTTGTATTCGGATCGGCCTTCACATGCCGTTCCAAGTACCGACAATGCGTTCTGCCTACCTGTTTCATGATTGTGTGTGCTGGTCGATATCCATTGATCAATGAAATCACGTACCTCAAATCGATAGACGCTGATTTCATTTGACGCTTATCGCTCAGTCGATATATGATCGATGTTTCACTCAGCCTTATGCTTGTGGATTTCCTGTTAGTTTCATCCGATCAGGATTGTAGCTCATCCCCTGCAGAATGGACACCACACATTTTGGTCTTCTTTGTGTATGCCATTTATTGGAGAATTTACTAAATGGATTGAATGAGAACCACTTTGAATCGTTCTGTGTGATTCGGTGATCATTCGCAATACTACTGAAAAGCAAGACGATTAGCAGCGACAATTTTGAATGGTTCATCAACATTCCCGTTGGATTGCTTTTCACCTTGGAAGGGCGTGACTAGTCGTTATACGAAACCATGTAATTCTCCAATCGATTTCACATGAGCATGATCCGTACAGGGAAAGCAATTATTGTAGGGAACAAAGTGTTCACCTCCTTCAGAGAAATTTATTCCATTATTAGGTCCCAATAGAGAACATAATGACTTCTAAATTCACCCGATCCGTCGACAAACAGGACGAGTTTCAGAGTAAACCACGTAACAGGCTGCACTGTTTTGCTTGTTTAGAAAAGCCGCTGTTATTATTATTAATATTATCATCATTATGTTTACTGATATTATTTCTTTTATTTCTGTGTCACCAACTCGCGAACACTCCGTATCATTGTTTGTCTGTGAAGTTATGTCTGTTTGAGAGCGATGGTCTCTTTAGAAGAAACTCCCATGACATGATATTTTGGGAAAATAGGTAAATGTAATCTCACGGGTGGGCGAATTCTATCGTACATGGAGAAGTTAAAGAGGATTTTCACATATGGATTTCATCGAATTCAACGAGGACACTTACTGTGGAAACAAATGAGTAAGGGGTACGACGTAAAATGCGCCAACATTTACGAAATTGGGGATGCATTGGGAATTGTGCTTGAGAGTTTTGTGCAAGTTTTGTGTTTTACTATATACTTTGCAATTTTGAATTTCAGGCAGATATTCCCTCGAAATCATTGTGTATTTATCAAAGGCTATTGAAAGAATACTATCATTTATCAATGCTGCTTTCGATTGTAACCATAAACATTCGAAGTTTACCTTGAATGTGTTCATAGTATATCGTCCCAAAGCTCACACAACGGTTTTCAACTAGAACCACCGGGAAGACCCTCGATCCAATTGAAGTATTTTTCCCTATTTCTTGGTAAATTCGACTTCAGACGTTTGAATTTCGACCTGGGCTATTGAAAAATCAAATAGTAGATATCTTTTCAACGTGGAAGTCTTTGGATTGTTCCCTTGAATGATGGTTGGCATATGTGTTTCTCGGTGAATTCTTCGTCTAAGACAAACGTATCAGCCAACTTTGAACTCTTCCGGAATATAATTTTGTTTGTGAATAAGGAACCATTGATTTTTATCCATTGCACAATGCACAGGTTCCTCAGTAACAAGAGAAATCTCAGGACGTGTTAAACGGAAACAGGCACGAATTTGCGAATACTTGGATAAGTGGGCTGAACAAATTGGTTCACAACTTCCAAGTTTCGGTGCATTGTTCGATTATCATTTCCAAATGGCTCTTCCTCTCAGTTTTACTTTGCACACTAGAGCATCTAAATCTCCACAGTTTGTTCTTTCCTCGCATCTTTAGAACTGGGTGTTCTAAATGATGCCATTTTACCACCATTCATCACTTCTACGGACCGACCTCTTGTGCCTACTTGCACCGACTTATTGGCCAATAAATATGGTGACTAAGCAGCGTTGTGTGCACCCTACCCCAAATACGTCTGCTCTTTTCGGAAATTCCCCCTGCTGTTTGCACTATGGTACAAACCTTTGATAAACACACACACAGTGGTTATATGGAGGCCTAATAAAACTCAGTTTACGGGCCCATGATTGGCGAATGGATGACTTCTTGATCATTTCGTCTGTTCCAATATCCGATATCTGCCGAGTACCAGAACCTACTAATATATTCACCTCTGAGCTGGGAGAGGGATTACTCGGGATATGTTCCAAGTGATCCCACCTAAATAGGTTGCCTTTGTTCGATGAAGAAGTCGGCAGACCTAGGATCAAAAGCGTTATGTATGCTGATTTTTCATCAACTGAATATGTGTTGTCTACTGGTTTCCTCCAAGAAGATAATTGTGAACAGTTTTGATCTGAAATAATAAAATGCCTTTTCTGCTCCACATCATCTAACTTCAAATATTGTACCAATGCACTTCTTATCCCTGAAGCTTCACTTCCAGTATCCAAGGCATTAGATAGAATTAAATAGTACGACTGATGGCCGGAGGATGGCTAAGAATGTCATACAAGGCCCTTTACCATATACAGCACCAGAAATTTGTGACCAAGGCAGAAGCATATGCAAGGAGCTATTTAAACAGCACAAAACTATTTTGAGTAGTATTTTGGAAAAGACTACTAAACATAGATTCATCCTGGAGAATGCAAACTCCTTGTACTCCCAGGCCAACATCCCGTGAAGATTAGATGATGCCTTGGAGCAACTCGGTTATATGGTCGAACTCCATTCAGTAAACACAATTGAGTCGGTGCTGGAAACGATTCTGCTTTAGGCAGCTATTGATTGAGTTCGAAGGGAATCGTGCCGCAATATTCCGATCTGAATAATTATGTGGGAAAGCTTTATTTCAAAAAGCGTGCACGACCACTCGAGCCTCAACTCGAAAAATCAGTTCGTTTTCTGTTGTCAGCTTATCATGAAATAAAGAAATGAGGTAATATCTCTGCAAATGAATCTCTGTTATCTTCCAGCAAACCTTAGATGATAAGCATTTTCAGATTGTAGATACGGATCTGCCATCATGACTTTCTGGAGTTGGGAGTTGGCGGCTGTTATAAAGGTTAATTCATGTTGTTTTATTACATCTGCGTGTTTATGTACATTACAATAGTGCAGGATACGCGTTCGAGTGTGTGCTTGATTAGCCGGTGTTCCTGATCCTTAGTTATGCGTAGTTAGCGCAGGAGCTATATTCCATTTACTGCCAGTAGTACCAGTATTCAGTTCTCATTCTTAAGTATTACAAAAGACTTTCCTACGAGTTTGTAGATATGGATCTGTAAATTTGGCATTCTGGATTTGAGATAATTCCGAATCCATTACCGTTAATGTCATGTTTACAGTTTCATTTACACCTTCGCCTCCCGCATCCGGTAGTGTAGCTCGTGTGAGTATATCAGCTGGGAACACCCATTTTGTAAACAGCGGCTCGCAAGCCACGTTTACTAATACCACGTTGTTCTTATGGGGGCAAGTTGTGATCATAATACCTTAAGACTGGGGCCTTCACGATAAGCTTTCTTATACCATCAAATGCTAATTTCTGTTGTTCACCTCATATCCACGTTTACATTTTATGTGGTAATAAACTGATCAGTTCCATCAATTCCACTAATTCCGGTGACATTCTGATCAGATAGTCGATCATCCCATTGGAAAGCGAGACTCTCTCGCATCGGTTGCAGCAGGCGTATCTCTAATCACGCTTTCTTTTTTCGGATCTGGTTTGATACCTACCCTTGTGAGAATATGGCCATGAAACGTGGCTGCTGTTTGACAAAACGTCAACTTGGCCCTTTTCAGTATAACTCAACAACGGAAATTTTGCTGTGGAAGAGAATCGAGTCTTCTCCTGCTACCCTCAATATTTCTGCTACGTAGAGCGATCCAAATAAGTCGTCCAGTACTTGGAGAATCCTCTTCTGGAATACTCCGCCCGATAGCTGCAGTATGAATGGTAGTTTCTTCCAGGAGTAACAGCCGTATGGTTTGCTAAACTTGGATATCAACTCGAGGCTTCACCCATCTCCAAATGCTTAAACGTTGATTTCAGATCATATATCGTAAAACGAAGCAATTTTGATGACTGACGAAGAACATCGTGAAAACGACAAGTGTTTTTTCCTGAGCGCGTTGTTTGGGATCAATAAAGATGCGAAGTTCCCGAATGATTTCGTCGCGATCACGATTAGACCCAATCAACTTTAACCAGGATGTCGTTCGATATAAGAATGCCTAACTCGAGTTCAGATTGTTTTCTGACTGAGTATGGAATAAGCTTTGTGAGTGGTGCAACAGGTTTTATATATGCACACGTACATGTAATATCGTGAGTCCCGCAAACTTTTCCAATTTCTCATCGAAAACAGAGGCGTATTTTTCCAAGTAGTAATCAACATTATCAGGTATACGGCGAACGACTGAATCATAGTGGAATGACACCAAACCCAGATTTTTGATAGATTCACATCCGAGGATGGGAAGCTAACCCTGGTCGACAACAACAAAGTTTGTGAGTGATGGATGTCCATCCTTGGGATTGACGAATTGTAGCATTGCCTCAACTCTTGGATGAACCTTGTCACCGTTCCACACAATGAGTCTCTTCTATGTTCGTGTCGATACAATAATGAACAGAGTATGAACTTCGCTGATGCTCCCATATCTAACTGGAAATCTACCTCTCCGTTCACTAATACTTTGAGGAAAACATCCTTCAGTCTTACATGCTTTCTCACCTCACTCACTTGAGGGGTTTTATGATGATTTCGTTCCCTATCCACTGTTTTCTTGAGGAACCATTCTGATGCAAAATGGTTTCGCTTCCTGCAGTTATCACATGATTTACCCACACAGGACATTTGTCTCTTCCCGCGAAGTGTAGTCTGCCACTGAACCGACACTCCATCAATGGCTCCCTGCATATCCCTGGTGCTATTCTGTACTGACCACACGATTTTGATGCATCTAACATCTCCTTGGGGCTTGTGGCTGCTTTCATACCTCGAGAGATGTTAACACCGTTGGAGCGATAAGTTCGGAATCTTCAGCAACCGTTTAATCACCATGGGGTCGTGCAATACAACCACTATCCGGCCCCGCATGAGACTAATTCAGACAGGTGCAAACGTTGCATGATGATGCCAAGGTTCTTAACAACAGCATAAAAGAAACAAAGGCTTCAATGGGCTTCTGTGTCAGTTGGTTGAAAACAAAAAGCTGGCATGTTTTTTTACGCTCCCCAAGACAGTACGGTTCGAATTTCAGCGTAACCCTTGTCCAATCACTGCTTTCCTCACTAGAATCACATAAAATACCATTTATGACATGGAGCGCCGCCCGTCTAATGGTGTGACTAAATGACGCAAGCTGAACCGCTTTTGATTCCTGGTCTTTTGCCTACAGTATCCAAAAATCTTCATAGTGTGTTCGACAAAGCTTTCAGTTGTTGGCCAAGAGACTCGTGCCTTCCATCTCCAGGTGCGTCAGTGAGTGGATCGGCCGGCTTTTTGTGCGCTCATATCTACGATATCGACACTTTCACATCAGTTTCTGCTGTCACTAAGTCGAAAGTTAGTTCTCCGGGAAAAGCACTCAGTATATTAGTACATCTTGCAACTATATATATATATATAAATGAATATACGTGTAAATACATGTATCTGTACACGATGAGACTGGATACCAAAAGTCGAATTTTTCGAATGCTGACTGAGGAGTTGTGGTCAACCGTGAAAATGGCATCTGCTACGGTATACTACTTTCGTTTCACAGTTACATTACACATCTGACATCCATTGATGAATGGAGCAACATCTAATGTAAACCAGCAGAGTAGAAAACTTTGGTCACAAACCACAGCTGTTTCAAGATGGCTGGAGTCAAAGTAGAGGCACAAGAATTACTCCAAAATGTGCAGACGCCGTTAATTTCACACTGAAATAATACCTGATAAATGTTCAGTTAGCTTGAACATAGTGGCTACATTAGGCTTCAAGGTCATAGTTCATTGTGTCATACGCATAATCCAAGTTTTCAATGAACCAATCGTTGAATGAACTTCAAAATAGAAATAATAAAAAGACAAGGTCAGTTTATCACGACAATGAGAGGGGGATATTTTATATTTGTGTTTGTTTGCTTGTACAATTTCGAAATACAATAATATGAAATAAATTGATCTCACACTTTAATTTGATGGAATGTGACGAGAATGCTGCAACTCAAAACCGTATTTGGTATCGAAGAAGCTTGGTTCTAATTTCACACTTTGTACACACGACCAGCGGTCCAGTTTTGCCCGACGTTTGACCATTTCGGATGTCGTCTACCTCTCCAGTCATCAAGACCGTATGTGTACATTTTTGCTCACGGTTGTGCCTGTGACGCCAAATATTGGTAATATAATGTTTACTAAAAGAAAGATCAGTTTGCAGTGTACAACGAGTTGTCATCATGGAATGAACGTCACATACGCGCACATCAACCGAATGGGTTCAAGTTGCTAGTGTGTTCTTTCTTATTGTGAAGAGTGTCAAACAAAAGACCCTCCTAACTTTTCACTCTGGGGCTTTTTCATGATTAACAACAGCAGCAACATCGACAAAAGCTTATCAAACTTCAAGATCGAACGTGAACCATTGGTCGGTTATGTATTTGACAGCTGACGAAAATGTAGTCAGAAAACTTGCAAATTATTTCCGTCCTCCAATAAACCTCTCACAACTTGTATCCTACAATAATACATACATGTTCACACACACACACACATACATCCAGAGACACTTAAAAACGGCAGATGTAAAATAACTTTAGGTGTGAGTCCCTACTCACCACAATATGTACTCACTCATCGACATCACGATTTAGTTAGTTTCATATGTAGGGTAAGAGCATTTGAAAGCAGAATCCTTAGACGCAATACTATACGGAAATTAGACAGACACTATACCGGAAGTGCTAGTTACCTAACGGGAATTTGGAGTGGTGTTGTGATATCTTTATGAAAGGGCTTCATTTATTGCTTTCGTTTAGACTCATCGAGTATGTTTGGCCGTCATTCTCGTTGAAAAAGGCCAAAGAAGCTTTAGGGAATCAAAGGAAATGAGTTGACCAACCCAATTACAGACAACTCTGTGGTGATTAACGGGCTCTAGTTGACTTAACTTGAATGCACTCGTATGATCGTGTACTCATAGATGTACGTTCACCTATCCGTTCCAACGGGTCACTCCGATGTAATATTCATAGGAGGACAATAAGCGTAGGACTGTTACGAGCATTTCAAACCATAGTTTCGTTCCAATACTGCATAATAAAACTAGTGCTGTTTGTTTAACCAACAGAATTCTAATGACCCGGGTAATCAACAAAGAATTCGCAGAAAACAATGGAATATTACCAAAAAAGGGTTACCTGACTGGTTTACTTAAGTATTTACCATACCTCCTGTACACTCCTTATTTGTACTCACAAACCAGCTTGTTCGTTCCAGAAGAGAACAGGCCCCCGGTTCAACGTTACACATGATTGCAACAGCTACAAAACAACACAACCGAACAAGTGAACACAAGCTCGTGCTTCCTAATGGGATTGTCATGAAAATCTGATGATCAAGAGCAAGAATGATTTCCTACTGAACATTGCCGGTGAGTGGAAGACTTGAATCACAGACGGTAGCGAGGTCAAATGAGCAAACATTACTTCTGCTGTGGAATAAAATGACATACCAATTCTGGAAGTCTCTCGGATGCCGGTTGTCCAGGTACGAGACATTCTGAAATCCTCCGTCTAGCTTCATTGTGTCATGATATCATGAGTGTGTTCAAAGTGTCGTCTTCGTGTGGCCAGCGAGAACCTTCTTCAGTGACGGGGCTAAGTTTGAGGATCAAAATAGAGGAGAAAATTATATGAATCCCTTGTAGCCAAATTTGCTACATTTTGATCATGCTCCACAGATTAGGCCAAATGCAAATGCTCAGCACTGTTCTTTATATACTTATCTCGTTCAATCCCTTTCTCGCTCTCGCTCTGTCTGTGTTTGTGTGTGTGTGTGTGAAAGAAGTATCGATGTGTAGGTCATTGATCAGTGTGCATGGCTACTTTGTAGTGCATTTATCTTTCGTGTGGAGGAAACCTGAACTGACGTTTTGACCAGTTAGTGAAAGATGTTTGCTTTTAGCTGCTGTTGTTGTTGTTGTTTTCGTTGTTGCCTTCATCGTGCGCTTAGCGTGAGAAATAAGGGTGAAATGAAACTATATGTACCGCGTCATTTCAAAAGCGTCAAAACTCTTTCTAAAAAATCAAACACGTAAATTTTCTCATTCACAGAGCATATGCATCCCAGATAGCCTTGGCAGCTGAGCTACAGCAGATCGTTATTAATACTATACAGCTGCTATCACCTACTTCTCTTCTAAACAAATATTTGTGTTCGTGTTCTATTTTACACTGCTGGAGACCAGCCACCATTGTTCCTACGCCCAAACCTCGTAGTTTTAGTGTCACAGCTAAAAGCTTTCGTTCCATTGCTCTAACTTCATCTGGTTATAATGTTACAGAGCCTGTTGCTCCTAAACGTTTGAAATCTCCTATGAACTCACTCGGTGCCCTTTACAGTTTGCCTACAGATCGAAAAGGTCCACTGTGGATGTTATCGCTTCGTTAGTTCACTGTGTAACAAAATCCCTGGATGGTTCAGCGAAGACTGTTCGATGCTCTTTTCTAGACCACTCATCCGCCTTTAATTCCATTCCGTGGTCTTGTTCTATCCGTTAACTGGAAGCTTCCGGCTGTCCCACAAATTTACTAGCGTGTTTGTCTGATTATTCTACCTACAGAACTCAGTGCACAGCACTAGGTCTAAAAATATCCAAGATCTTGGTGAACAGTTTAGGAGTGCTTCAGGCAGCTTTGTTCTCCCCCATTTATTTTCCACCCACAATAGTGATGTTTTATCCAGTTCTTCTGCACATTTATTTAAATATGCCGACTAAGCGGTTGTTTGTTAGGATGTCTCCGTGATCCGGGAATTCAATGACTTTTCCAGTAATCTGTCCCGTAGCTATGACGTCTCTGTTCGATCAAGGTTAGCTTCAGATTTGTCCGAATGCTTTGAGAGCTTAATCACCCATTTTTGATCAGTTAATCCTCTTTATCCATCTGTCATTTCCACAGAACCACTTGTTAGAGTGAGCTGCGTCAAATACTTAGGAACCACTATCAATACAAAGTTGAAGTTGTCATCTTACATTTCAAACCACGCGAAGAAACTACGCCGGCGATCTTAACAAATCCGAAGGCTTAGGTATTTCGCCGTTAAGCAGTGTGAATTCCCTTCTGTTTGCTAATGTTTCAATCCTGTTCCACTTTACTGTTCCCCTGCTATTTTTGCTGGTCTACTGAAGAAAGATTTTAAATCCTCTGTCGAGGTTTATCTGTTATTAGTCGAGTATCTTCAAAACTCTCGACTGAACTATCTGCTAGGCGTGCAAAATACACCTGGCCGCATGTGAAAATATTGCTCACAAAGTCCTTGCAGATAGCCCTCATCCTTTACACGGTGTTTTATCTAAAAGTAACTCTCTTGCTTTTACATGGTCCTCTTTCCGGTCCATAACCTCTCGTGTCATCGCTTACAACACTCTACCGTTCCATACCTACCCAGAATCCTCACTAACCGGGCACGAGTATTAACTGAATTTCTTAGCGATTTTGATATGTAATGACCGAGTTGCTGAATATGAAACCAGAATTCCCACCAAGTGGGACTGAAATATATTGTTGTCTAAAATATAAAACGCGGCATTTATATGTGAACATAATGCGGAAGGGAACGCACTTGCACAAACAAGCAGTGATCTATCAGCAATGCAATAGGTGGGCACAAACTTGCCATACACTGTCACGTGATATGAAAGTAGATCATGTGCACGAGACACATGTACTGCGATCATCAATATCCATGGTTGGCCTGAGATGAGTCATACGCGCATGACGCACATTTTGTGTACGGAAATGCAGGGATTCAGATTGGAGAGTACATTGAACGAGTGAATACTGATTGACCTGAATGGGCTTTCTCGAACTGCCAATAAATGGGAGAGAATCACTACACCCAATCTTTTCTCTATCGATGGATAAACATAAATGGTGTCTCTTCAAAAATAACCACGAATAAAGAAGCCCGATTCCAGTCGAAGCTACCTTATGATTCTCCTTCATAGTTCAGTGTAAAAGCATTCAAATGGCAGATTATCATCCGTCAGTCAATAGTCTGATTATGGCTTCACCGATGACCTGCTTTGCTTGACCGATATTTTATCCTAATCACTCTTACTGTCTTTTCTACGTTCACTTTATGAGACAGTGACAGTACCTCCATTCACAAGGGGCACACAAACACATTTACGGATGTTTGTTCACGTCTGCACGCAATGGAACCGATTCGGAAAATACAATTGATGGTTAGGAGGCCGAATCCAGACGGCTCGATTGGTCAGGCGGCCGCAAAACCAAAGTGTACCGGTACGACAAAATGAGCGGAATAAGCAACTACAATGGACGATCTAAATAGCGTTTGATTGTCTTCGTCTGTTGACCGCAAAGTGCCGGTCGTACGTTGATTGATTGTCACTCGGTCGCACTATGAACTACGGAGAAAGAGAGAGACAAAGATGCTTACCAGTTTGTTTGTTCGTATTTGGTTGTTTCTCGTGTGTTCTGAGCTGAATTGATCCCGGTCTTGTCCGCTCGTATTGAATGCATTTTCGATCATACCTTTTTATGCGAACCAAATGAGGGCGTTGATTGTGAAGTGTTGACATTCCGGTCACGCTGGTCAGGGGTGTAAGTCGATCGTTCTATTTCATATATGATGCAATACGTGGGATAAATGGTAGGAAAAGACTAACATGTTACCCATTAACAAGAGTAAAGCATATGCTTGCATCTTGAATTACGTGTTTTATTTCCGTTCCTACTAACCAGGTAATGATGACCCCATGTTTCGAAATCGCGTCTCCGCCAACATGCGATCCAGTACCAAGCTTCCGTTCACCGATTTGTCCTACGAGTGTCGGATGTGGAGAAAGTCCATCGAATCACTATCGTTAATTGGGCAGCCATCTCAAAGTTTGTGAAGTTTATTGAGTACTTTCCCCAGTCTCTGTGATCCGACACTGAGACAAAATGGTGGTTAAATTTCGCGATCAATTGGTGTTCATGAATTAGTGCAATTTCTTGTCCTATTCATCCAATATCTACCGGTTAATTATACTGACACGGTCATGGTCGTCTATTTCCCATCCTTTCTATTGTTATGATTACTGATAATGACCATGGTAATGATGACTATTACTCGGATTTCAATGCTGATCAGGATCCTGATCACGATGGTGTTGATGATGGAATATTTCGTGTTAGAGTTTCTACATCTACTTTTCCCCCGAACTTGCCGTGACCCGATCACTTTCGTTGTCATTCTGGAAATATTGTTGACATTTGTGGTAGGATCTATCTTTCTCACATCGGTTACCCGAATTTGTTTCAGCATTTTAAGAAGGAATGTTCTCACTCTCTATCTGATGACGTCTTGAGTGCATCTTGGTGTTATCAGACGACTGAATCATTTTGAAGAGTGTTTCAAAGAAGCTGCTCTGATTTTATTTTATATGGGTAATTCACCAATGGGTGCTCCGTAGGATTATGAACGGTTGGAATGAGAGACGACTCTCCGGTTGCTTGTTTACTTCACCTTCGATGAGAAGTACTAGGGCTACCGGAATTAAAAGTGAACAGTATATTGCCGATTCACAAAGATTCTATTCTCAGAATATGCAAGGAGAAAGGTTGGGTTACTTGGGATCGGACAGGCAGACAGACATATTGCCTAGAGTTCAAAAGAGTCTAACTACAAGCACTAGGCGGTCAAAATGCACTAAAAATGCCTCACCCTAGTCAGATAATATAGACGAAAAATACTTCCTTATTTAGCAGTTGATGTCGAAGATTGACAACAGTGTGAATAATCGGAATGAGATGATAGTTTAGACAAGTGGCGTGCCGTTGTACAAACTAGTCTGTTTCACTTTTACTTATTCTGCGTATGTCCCGAATACGACCTGGTCCATACAAACTTTCAACTGGGACACAGACTGCACGACTGAACTTGTGTGATCACAGCTCTCGGGTTAAGAATGAGTACAATTCTGACACTTGTTGCATCTAATTAGAAAAATTAGTATCCTCACAACTGAAATTTCCTCTTGTACTTCTAATGACAACCATACAAAAACTCCTCATGAGAAACCTCTGAATAGCAGGTACCCTACATATGGGTTTATTTTTCGGCTCTCGATCAGCTTCTACATAAGAGTTAAAGACACACAATCGATCAAGGGACCGTTAATGATGACAAAAGGATCTCTTCTTAGAGAACATGGAGCCAATTTATCGTGACTTTTCAAGCCAGAAAATGCATCAAAACTGAATACAAGGTAACGCACTGTTTGCATACCTGAAGCCTATATAGGCAGACCATCATGATATCTACACAGTCATGTTTCAAGGGGCGATTCGTTCCATCAACCGAACTTGCTTTCTTGCATCTGCGAAACTCACACTTCCCATCTTTTAGGTTTCTTTCTATTTGGAAAATTGGTGTGTGAAAAATATACATTTTATTGCAATGTTCACTGACATAAACTTGCTGCCGACAACTAGGCACTTACAGTGCAATTCGTTGAACCAACTTTCCGAAGTTCACAGATAAAAAGCTTTTCTTCTTTATCCAGTAACATGGGCGGCGGATTTGTGAATATTACCTGCTTTATTCACTGTTATACCTAGGTAAATTTGGAAAACTTATCTAATCACGGATGGCCCAATTTTACCGTATACAGACGAGTCAAAGAGAAGCTCGACCCACAAATCAAATCGAGTTTGACGAGAACACTTCCTGTGAAAATAGTGGGGTGGAGGGCACGACGCGAAATCCGTCAACGATCACAAACGTCTGAATGATTTGGGGACTAAACCTGACACATGTTTGCACGATTCGCGTTTGTCAAACGTGCTGTGTAATGTCCCAATCGAAACAGTTCTTCCCTTCGATTTTGTCGCACACTGATAAATTAGTGCGCACACATGCCTATTACATGATTTTGTTTATCTGTTCGTGCTATTTTTACCTACAACCAGCAAGAATGAAATTTTAAAGATTTGTCCCCAACCAGTTTAGCACATCCCGTCTCAAAGCTCTCATAGTTGTTCGCGAAAAACCCACCGTGGAAACGGTTGGTGAATTTGTCATGATTCTTAACGTAATCGTTGTACAAGTGGACGATGGTTTATGGATTGATCAAGAAATCGCATTAGGTTCATTGTATTGCTGGTAAAATGCATTTGAATGGAGAATCGTACTGCTTTCTCTGAGTAATTTCGAATTCGGATGATGACGTAACAACTTCATGCGGGTCGAGAGAAAAACTCAGTGAATATCTCGGATATGCAAGCGTTTATTGTATAGTAACTTAGCATCGTGAGAAATGATGTTGGTCAGTCATTGTTTCGTCGATTAAAATGTGGCACTTTTCAGGAATGAGCAGGATATTTTGCAAATTAAATAAACGCTACCGTCTCACTGTGGCCAAAAATAAGAAAACCTTTTGCCATCGCTTTCGTTTGCTGTGCATGGGACTTTCTGCTTTCATCCTAAGGCGATCATGACTGGGTTCGAACTACATGGTGATCATGGGAACGGACTGTTGCGAGTCATCCTCCGTCGTCTTGTAGAACCGCGAGAAACGCGTACCTGTACTCCGCAAAGTTCAGCCCTAATTTAGATGCAATTCATTCCATATATATATATATATATATATATATATATATATATATATATATATATATAGCAAATACCGACATCGACCGTATGGGATTGACGATACTTCGTTGGATGACTCTCCTTTGGATTCTGTGTTTCACGCTCAATTCCCAGGTGATCCGACCAAGCCACACTCGGAAGCACCAGACTCGTGTTTCATTCCTGCCAGAGCTCTTCAGTGGCACGTATCCCCTGCTGCACCCAGGGTTTGAACTGGAATGCGTATGTGTTACCACTGTGCTACCCCGCTTCCATCTGGGCCTATCCGAACCACCGAGTTAAATTATTTTGGATACCATCCTCTATGACATCCATAAATGCCCGACAGCCTCGAATGGAGACATCGTATCTGTCCAGATGACTCCAAACGAATGCCTCCGACTAAATCAGCTCTTCTTCACAGGATGGGCCATCTTACTCGCATTTGAACCTGTTTTGCATCTCATATGCATACTTAAAGTATATCTTGCAATCACTCGTGAATGATGTGTGGGATTTGTGATACTTTGTTGACTGACTCTCAGCTTTAATCGACCTTTCAGTTGGTGAGAGGGATTTGTGTGTGAAACGTGAAGTACAAGAGAGATTCAGCCAGCACAGTTCAAAATATACGATAGGAAGGCATATTTCCGAAAGCCCGAGTGTTCACGGTATCAAACTTAGATTGATAATCAATGTACCCAAGTGACTATTGATATTTAACCGTCAATAAGAAAGAATTCCACATACAGCTTCTTTTCAAAGATGTTAAAAACGAATTGATAGTTCTGCGCCCTAGTGAAGCAATCAACGACACATTTCCCTTCGGCCACTTTGCGCCTCCACGTCACTATCCTGTCAAGAATTTCTATGAATTTCAAAGACCAAGAGCAAGTCCTTCCCCACTCAGTATTAGGCTATTCACCTGTTTCTTCAAGTTCGGCATGCTATTCAGGCAAAGCTAAATGGTATCTGTCTCAAAGAATCAAGGTACACAATCCGGCTTGGTCATGAACTAGAAGAAGCGTGACTGGTGCAATCGGAGCGCCCTTAGCCAACGAATAGCACCAGACCAACCACGAAACCTTCGAGGAAATTTACAGAAAGCCTGTAAATTCGTCGAAGACAGTTCGTCAAATCCATTTGAAAACGGTGGAGTGATTAGATGTTTTGATTCTTTGCTTTGTTCCATAAAAGTGATTTGTCAAGTCATTCCAGCTACCCTGGCCGCGAATTGAAATAAGGGAAGGAAATCTACATGACCTCGACAGTGACGTTTCAATCGTGATAGAGAGCAACCAACCCATCCTAGATGTACTTTCTACACCGGATTTTCCCATATTTGAACAACCAAATTCCAAATCTCTTCCGAAACGCACGACACCTACAGCACTGATTAACCAATTCGGATTCGATACTGTTAACATTGTTTGTCCGAAAATTGTCATTCCTGTAAAATTCATGTGATTATATTAGCCAGAGGATGAAGTTATTTAAAGCGAGCTTGTTTTCCATTGTGCCACTTTATTTACGATTTGTATGAAATAGCCGTATAAAACAATGATTCTGGACCGTGAGCTGTATGTGCTTGACACGGAATCACAGACCGTACTATTTGTAAACCGATTTATGGACAGCTTGACACCACTCTTGTAATCAAAGTTTCATGGATGTATTCTAGTAGGTGAACTCGGTCCGTTTTTTGGCCAGTTTTGGCGCTCCCTCAATCGCCACCGACTTTGAGGAGGGCCCACAATGTACAATGAAATTATGCCTGAAATATCGCACTTGGAGATTTCAACCAAGATTGATGGAGCTTTCGAAGCCGAATAGCCAAACCAAACCTGTTTCAAAAATATGAGACTTTTTGCAAGGTTTGCCTGAAATGGCATCAGGAGAATAAGAAGCATAAATCATTGTCTTCGGATGTAGTCCTCATTGAGATAGCGGACAGCAAAGGACTCCAGGCTAAAGTTGTGATTCATGACCGGAAAGAAGTTCTCGTGGAGGGTAAGTGAGCGGTTGTTTCCTGATCCAATCCGTTGGTAATTGAGAGAGTCGAAGACTGTGCCATTCAGATGAAGACCGTTGACAACCTTCTGTTGAACACTGATGGAACGGCACCACACCCAGTTCCCAGTGAACGAGTAAGGATTATGTACGATTTTGTGATGTGATGCGAAACCAGATCTCCGGTAAACTTCGGTGTGAGAGTCGATCTCTGTGTTTGAGATCTCCACACAAATGTCGGGTAGATACCTACCGCGTTTTGAACAAAGTACCTCAACGGAATGGAGATGATGGTCCGCATGACTGGGCACATTCTTGTTAGAGAAAGATTATGATGTAGTGCATATGTATCACTGGATTAAGTGGATCACTGCCTAAAAATCATGCTGTTTTGAGCGAATGGAAACTCAGGCATATCAAACGAACAGAGCTCAATGATCTGAGACAAGAATTAGGAACTGTGTGATTGCTTCATCCAGACGAAGAAACACTGGATCACGGTTTACCATATTATCTTCGATGCAAATGACCACTTCAGTTGTAGTTTATCCATGAGGGTACTGTCCGGGACCATAAATGGAAATGAGCTAAATGCCAACTCACATCTATTGTGAATAATGATATCAATAGTAATAGTAGTAATAGTAGTAATAGTAGTAGTAGTAGTAGTAGTAGTAGTAGTAGTAGTAGTAGTAGTGGTAGTAGTAGTAGGAGTAGGAGTAGTAGTAGTAGGAGTAGTAGTAGTAGTAGTAGTATTAGTATTACTAGTAGCGGTAATATTAGAAATAACACTAGTTTTATTGTGGCGCGTCGGACATACTACTTTCTGAATAAGTAAGCAGCATAAGCAGCATAAATGGAAATGGGCTAAATGCCAACTCACATCTATTGTGAATAATGATATCAATAGTATTAGTAATAGTAGTGGCAGTAGTAGTAGTAATAGTAGAAATTAAATTAGTGTTACTGCGGCTCGGCGAACATACCACTTTCCAAATAAGTAGGTAGGTGATTGCTCAAAAAGCAATTATAGACATTTGTGGATAAATAACGAACGTGGCTATGTCAAAAGAACCGGACGCAATAAGGTTAACGAGAGCATGCAAAACACGCGATAATCCCTTCTAGGCGGCCGTACTAGTATTTAACCGTCCTCCGTTGATTTATATCGATTATCTTCGTCACAACAATTGCTGTTTGCTCAGATTCCACTGCGGTGAATTTGATTTGTTCCATTTTGGCTTTGTTATACAACTTTCTGACATTTGCGCTTATTCGTTTGAATTCCATCGACATTTCTGACAGTCACACTTTCGTTTCACATCCCATGCAACTCTGTTTTGAACAGAAAGCTTGGAGTTTAACCTGTAAAGATGCCGTTCCGTATTCATGTGCAAACGGTGATTTCCAGATGAGTGATAATGCATTGGAATTAGAAAAGGCACATTTGGGGTGGAAGGACCCGGAAGCAATCAGATGAATCACTGAAGTCAAGAGATGAGCAACAGCTGCCTTAAAATGCGATGGGATTACTGATATCACTGACTAAACAGATGAAGTCGGTGTAGACGTACTCATTACTGTTACACTCCATATTATTGAAACAAAGGTTACCACTTCACTTTCAAGGTCCCTATGTGACTAGAAATCGGTAACGCGGATAGAAATTTCGTGTTGAATAGGAAGGTACCTTGATCGGTTTATTTGTTGAGAAGCCTGAAGCTGCCCACTTGTCATTCATCATGCTACTTTGAACTGATCGTCGAACAGATAGCATTGCATATTACAGGTTATGCTCAGCATTGCTTGATGTGCATTACTTTCGTAAAGGGGAAGACCGACGTTGCCCTGGAAGGCTCGTTACTGTATCCATTAGTTGACGGTTATGACTGGGTCAGACGGATACTGACGGAACTGATCGAAATGCAGCACATTATTCTAAGTGTGTTTTGGAGAATTTCACCGAACATGGATACTTCCTGACAATGTCTTACTGGTAACTGTTTTGGTGATGTTCTGAATCAAATAGGTTATGTAGCCGACCTCAATTCAGTACACGCAGTCGGATCAGCGCTGAAGTATTCGAGAATAAATTGCGGTAGCTTGAATATTTCAGGTTGTAAGTGAAGGCTCGAGGATAGAATTGGAAAAGTGTGTAATAAGAACTGTGGTTTGTGTTTGTGTGTGAGGACAGGAATGAGAAATATGCGCATAAATTTAGAAGTTGAGAAGTTGCTTCGAACTGAAATTCGGACAGCCCAATGAAAATTGAAAGTTGTGCATCCATCCGACCAGCTCACTTTTTCGAACATGCCCATGTTCGTGGCTGTCCACGTATTACACGTCGTGCCCTTTCCTCTGCGGTTTCCGGAGGCCACGTACTCGTGTCATTCGATGCCGGTGTATAGAGTTTCTTCACTCCGTTACATATGGTAGGATCTGCTTTCTTGTAAGGATGCTTGCCTACCAGATAACCGCTGAAAGGAGTGGGATAAACCAGACCAAGAGTGGTTTTACTAAAGGATCTTTACATTATACAATAGATAGAAATCTCTGATTCATTATTTTTCAGCAAACATATATTTTTAGTGTCTAAAGGCGAATTTAAACATCCCGTCCGCTTTCTGCCTGTATGTTCTACAGTTTTCACGTGGCTAAAACGTCACACTTCTGTATTCAGCGGGTCAAATATCGCTCATATTTGCTGTCCAGTTCAGTTTGCACTAGTGTGGCCCGCACACAAGTGACCAGATGAATAGGTTGATAGTCTGAATTCCAACGTGTGGTGAGATACTACTAAGTAGTTATGAGTAACTATGGTTACGAGAAAGACAAAGCTCGCCTATAAAGCCCGATGGTTACTTGTACAGAGAATCACCTTGATCTTGAATCTTCACTGACGAAGTCAATCACAGTGTCTGGTACTATCAGCCGAGATTATCAGAAACGGCTTCATTGATTAGCCAAATATTATTACAATGTTTATCTTGGACGACTCCTCAGTTCATGGAAACGCATATGAAATGTTCGTCTAGTGAACATTAATTTCAGCATTCTTATGTCTAAAGTTCGTGCTTTGACCAAATACAGAAAGTTTTATTTACTGTAACAGTCTCGAGAATAACTAAATGAGAACAAAGAGAAATCAGTGACATTACGGGTAAGTTCCTTCGCGAGATTGGGTAAAATTATTATGAAATATGGCTTTTACTATGAGGCGCTCCATGCTGTGACAATGACAATATGTGGCTCTTCTGAAAGCCACAGTTTCACAAGCAAACAATCATACAATGACATTTTCGATCTTCGTCTGTTAGCATAAGTGACGTAGTCTAGTCTTTTGCTTCGAACTCACAAGTTATGGTTATGTATGGATATCAAACATTTCCTAAAGGCTTCTCAACAAAAGAATATGTTGCTGCATGCCAAATATTTTACTCCCAACTCATTCTGCTGACGTGCTTATCCATGGATTGGATCATCATCATTTCGATGGGAATTTTAACAATTAATTTAACCCGTTGTTTCTAATATTCCACTCATAATAAACGCATAGTGAATCATGGTCAGCTTGTATAGAATAACTTGAGGTGATCCATATTCAATCAATCATTACTTGCCCCTTGAAATCCAATTGTGATTTGGTGGCACTCACGTTGGGCCGTAATTACAGACAACTGTCGTTCGCCATGGAGTCCTAATAGATTTTTTGCACATTGCCGATCCACATCCAATGTGTGTCGTTCTATTCGCCACAATCTGAGATATGATAGACCAGATTAAATTCTAGTTGTGAGTCGACTGATTTTTCAGGTTGAATTCAATAAGAGCGAAAATTATTATTGCATCATTACTTATATATACACACAAAGAAATTGGCCAAACTGCTGCACATGACTGTCTAGTAAACATGTGTTTTTCCCCTACACGACCGCAATGAAGTGGAACCATATAGTTTTATATCTGCGATAGCTAGCTAGTAGTGGTGAGACTCTAGGGCAAAACACCTGAGGTATGCTCAAAGTAGGGGGAAAAACCCTTTGCTGTCAACTACCAGTTGGTCATCATTTTGACGGAATTTCAGCCTCTGAGGGAATATATTTACTTTGAATTCACTCAAACATTACTGAGAGCATAACCTTCACATGCAGCATTACAAAATTGATTTTCCCTCATTCTCCACGATTCTCCTCAGTTTCGTCGTTATAAGGTGCATCAAGTTTTATGATAAAGTATTTTTTCATATAGTGGTCCATCATATGTTGCACGTTGTCTCCAAGAGCCAGTGTAGCTCCATGATTATTCCCTTGGGAATAGAGAAAATTGTGCGATAACGTTTGAATCTATGCTATTAGAAGGAAATTATATGAACCGGACCTTGGAATTTCGCACACTTTCACCGTTCCTAGTATATATATATATATATATATATATATATATATATATATATATATATATATATATTGGTGGTAAGTAGTATGTAAACTTGCGGACAGAATTTCTCCGGAAGCACATAACCGATTTCGTGGTTGTGGCTGCCAGTCAGGTATGCGTACTCGATAACTCTCTGCCCACTCATCCTCGTACTTTTACAATCCGATTTTTCATTGAAGTGTATTCCCTCAAGCTCCAGAGGAATCAGAATAAATCCCAGTGAAGTCATATTATATATATATATATATATATATATATATATATATATACGCAGAGGCAGGTAATTTGGTTCCACAGTGAGATTCGACAAATGCTCGACTCACTTGGATATAGTGGCCACATTGCTCTCCACGGCCACATTTCATTGTTTCATATGTATAGTTCAAATGTTCAATGAACCAATCATTGAATGAACTTGAAAACAGAAATGTTAAAATCACGGCCAGTTTATCACATCAATAAGAGGGCAATACAGTGTGTTTGTGTTTGTGTTAGTTTACGTGTGCAATTTTCAACTACAATAATATAACAAACTTACTCAACACCTGAATTTGAGGGAACGTGACAAGAATGCGACAGGTCAAGATCTTATTGGGTAATAAAAACGCTTGGTCCCAATCTCACATTTCGTACGAACGATTGGGTGCCCAATTTTGTCTGACATATTGCCATTTCGGGTGTTCTCTATCTTCCCAGCCATCATGACGGTTTGTACAATTATTTGCCCACCGCTGCGCCTGTTCCGCCAAGTGCTGGTCATATACCTTTCAGAAACAGAAAGATCAGTATGCTATGTGAATTCAGGCACATTTGATAGGCAATTCTGAAATCCTACAATTTCTAATTTTTGCACATTACCTAGTAGGTCTAAGTTATTTTGTGTGCCAGATTTTATTGAGAGGAGTTGCAAATAGGGAAACATCATCACTTTTGACGGTGGAGCTTTCCATGAAATACGACGTACTTGGTGCGTTTCAATAGCAACAACGACAACATCAACAAAATTTATGGAACCCTGTGATCAAACATGCGCCGCTAGTCGGCAGTTTACTGACAACTAACAATGAAGTAATCAGACAACCTGCACATTATTTCCATCGCTCAATGAAGCACCACATTTTGTATCCTACATCACAACGTACATGAACACACACACACTTGCACACACAAACCCAGAGACCGCCAAAAACAATATCTGTAGAATGACTTCAGACACGAGTCCCCACTCAACAAAGACTGTACTCACACATCGATATATCGACCCACTCAAATGATAGCAAGAATGAGTACTCATAATAACTGATCTCGTTGGAATAAAATTACATACCAATTCTGGAAGCTTCTCGGATGCCTGCTGTCCAGGTACAAGACATTCTGGAATCCTTCGTCTGGCTTCATTGTGCCACTTTATCATCAGTATGTTCAAAGTGTCGTCTTCGTGTGGCCATCTAGAGCCTTCCCCAGTGACGAGGTTCAGTTTGACGAGCAACATGGAAGAACAAATTACGCAGATTCCTTTTAGCCAAATTTGTCACATTTTTATCGCACTACACAGACCAGATCCAATATAAAAGATCAGCACCGTTCTTTTCATACTTATATCCTTCCATCACTTTCTCGCTGGCTATTGCTCTATGTGTGTGTGTGTGTGTATGAAAGAAGCGATTACATATGGGTCATTGATTAATGTGCATCGTACCTTTGTAGTACATTCCTCTTTCGCGTGAGGGACACCTAAACTTAGGCTGTAAACAATTTGTGAAATTTCTTTGTTTTCAACTGATGTTGTTGCTGGTGTGTTTATCTTGTGAATAGGATGAGAAAATCAGGATAAAATGAAGCACTCAACTGAGAACAAACTGAGGTGAAAAAGTATAATGGGAACGCAATCCGCAGAATAGAAATTCAAGTGATGACGTGAACAGATGCTAAAATGTGCTGAAATGTATGAAAATATGAATGAATGAGTGTGACAGTGCACGAGAAATTTTAAGCCTATTGAAGATGAAATATGAGTAAATGGGAGGATTGACGGTGATTTTTGGGTGCATTACTGATTTTGGATCCCGTTTTGTCTTTGTATGTTTTACTCCGTACGTTCTCGTGTATTTCTAGCACACAACGTCATAATCCGTGGCAGTCTGATCGAGAACTGTCCCATCATCCATTCAGCGTCTGCATTTGCCTCTGGAGAGAATGATCCAAACTGCAAAGTTGTACAACAGACACAGTGAAATAATTCATCGAGACAAAACTTAACCGATGATATCAATCTCATCATCAGACACTGAATAAATGATCTTCAATTTTAAGTCCACATGAACAAAATATAAATCAATTCTCACGCTACCTCATGGTGCTCAGTCTTGCAATTAGGGGGAAAAAGCTCAAAATGTCTCCATATACAGTGAGAAAATTTGAACAAACTCCGAACGAGTATTCTGAAGATGCTCACAACGCTGTGCAGTAGTTTCGACACGTTCTCATCCATTGAGCAGTCGATGGGCATCTCAATGGGACAAGCCATACCCCTCTGCGTAATTTTTCAACCGAACCCCAAAAACAGACACACATTTTCCCAAAACCTACAACAACACCTACTTCATCGCGAACTATATCAAAACTATTCGGAAATGCCACACGATTGGCTAATTGAGATTTCCTCCTGATTTGTCTGAAAACAAGGTGCATCACTCAACATTACCCATTTTGCATAGGTGACCACACCGTGAGCCCTTAGTCTGCGCTTTGCGCTATATCGTGCATATCAAATTACGCACGTGGACACTATCTTGTCGTGACCAGAGCAAAGGAACTCAATAACTTTCACACGACCAAACCTGCTGATGGTAAAACGACCAATAACATATCCAGTGAATGGAGGCAGGCATCTCTAGCAGCTTTACGTGTTCCAGGTGGGCGAAGTGGCCACAGAGTGTGAAATCACTTTGGTGTCACACTGTGACTTCAGGATTAGGAAAATGGAATTGTAGTGCGGTTATAATAGAGGAAATGTATCAGAATTTTAACCAGCCCTCACCGTTGTCCTGTGGTGAAAAAACAAATTATCGGGACATACGAATAATACACAGCAGTTCAGTTCGGTCTTTGAGTTGCAGTTAAGCAACACTTCGGATGTCAAAATATACAGACTCGCAGGTGCAAGATTTGGGAGGAAGTATTTGTGTATTTTATGACCAACAGTATACATCCACAAACATCTTACCTAATGACTTCTTGAAAGCAATATTCTGTGATCGATTCCGATCCGTATATGAACTGAGGATTAATGGACTGATTCGGTCGTGTAAGTGTACCTGATAGGCTTCTGTACATTGGATGCACGTTTGGGTGGTGAAAAGTAGTGGGTTTATCTGTTGTTCGTCAACGGTCACCCAAATAAAGTTCGTCGAGAAAGCCCACAAATTGACATATACCTCATATTTTATCAGCTCCAATCTCATTTTATTTGCGCAATCACAATAGTCCATGTCTAACAACATTATCCCTGTACAGTGCTTCATCCGGATCACAAGGGGTGAAAGAAGGATCCGTTTACCGGGAAAATGTCTTCCAACTGAAAGGGTCAGTAAATATTCGTATATATCGTGCACCGTTCACCTTAGTTACGAGGGTCTCTGCGGCTGTGAATGATATCTAGAATAAAGTAGTCCAATGTAACTGAAGAGTTCGACCGAAGGCTGATTCCGTAGCTGACATTTTAGTATCAGGTTCATAAGCGGATCGCATACTTCATAGAAAGACTGGAAGCTCCTATTCCAATTGGAGCCGTCAAGAAAAGCTGGATGTAGCTTAGAGCCAGCTCAATCATACTCAACTTTTGTCTTCATTAGGCTTGAATTCTCTTGTGCCCTGATGTAATAATTCATTTATATTTTCTTGCATTTCTTTCCATTTTAGTACCCCTTTCTCGTCATTGTTGCAGTTTCCATTTTGCGGAAGGTATGCCAAATTTAGTTCTCCGATTAGTTTGACCAGATTGTTCGCGGAGTTTTCCACGGCTGACAAGCTTCATAGCTTGGAAGGAAAATGGCTTATTCATGCAGAAACATTCCAGAAAACAACTGTCTCTGGTGGGGAAATTATTATTGCTTCTTATCGGTTTTCAAAATTCAAATTCCACTCGGAAGCTCAGCACCATTTTCTATATACTTACCACGTTCCATCTCTTTCTCGCTCGGTGTTTCCGTGTGTTTGTGTGTGTGTCTGTATTATTGTGTGCGTATGAAAGAAATAACGACATATGGGTCATTGATCATTACACATAGCTACTTTGTAGTACACTCCTCTTTCGTGTGTGGGAATTCTGAAACTACGATGCCAACAGTTTGTGAACGACCTTTGTTTCTAACTTTTTTGTTGCTGTTGTGTTCATTTTGTGAATAGGATGAGAAAATTTGGGTGAAACGAAGCACTCAACTGAGAACAAATTGAAGTGAAGAACTATAATGGGCACGTATTCCGCAGAATAGAAATTCAAGTGATGACGTGAACAGATGCTAAAACGTGAAGAAATGTATGAAAGTGTGAATGAATGAGTATGTCATTGCACGAGAGATTTCAAGCCTAAGTAAGACGAAAGTTGAATATATGGATAAAGTGTATGCAGATTTTGTGTGTGCATTACTGATTGTGGATCCCCTCTTGACTTTGTGTGTTCTACTCTGTATGTTCTCGTGTATTTGTAGCGCATACACCGTCATAATCCGTGGGAGTGTGATCTAGAATTAGTCGATCATCTATCCCTCGTCTGTATTTGCCGCTCGGGAGAGAATGATATAAATTACAAAGTTGTGCAACAGACAGAGTGAAGAAATTCACCAAAACAAAGCTGAACCGATGACATCACTCTCCTTACTACATACTGAATAAAAGATCTTCAATATTTTAATCCAGATTGACTTGATTTGATGAAAATCTTCTTCCGCACTACTTTCTCATCGAAACCTTTGTAAATGGAGTAATAAATACACAAAATAATCCCGTAATTGGTGAAAAAACGAGCAAAGAGAGATCAAACAGTCAGTATACGTTCACTACTAGATGCAAACATCCTTCGCATAATTTCTGTGTTTTTGTCATCGAAAACGCCGATGATGGGCAATACATAGATGACAGTCATTCACCTCTGTGTATTTCAATATTCAGAACCGGACAGTAGGTACACATTTCCGAAACAAATACTACACAATCTTCTACCTTATTTTGAATTAAATCTACATTATTCAGAAATACCACACAACTGGCTCTTTAAGATTTCCTCCTGATTTGTCTGAAGGCCGGTGCATCAACCGACAGTACACATTTCGCATAAGTGTCCACGTAGTGCGCTCGTAGTCTGCGCATCGCAAAATAATGTGCATCCTCGATTAGGCACGTGGAAACTACCTTGTCGTGACCAGAGCTAACCGACTCAGTAAATACCAGACGACCAGGCCTGGTGATTGAGGGACAATCATCTACTTTCAATCTACCAAAGTGGAATTCGGCGTGGAATTCGATGATACAAGACACGCAATTTAAGTCAGTAGGGCTCGGTGTGAGAGATCACTGTCGCATTTTTTTTGGGTCAAGCTATCGACTAACTAAGATCTGGCCACATCCGAATGCCATTAATTTCTCGATGGTGGAGGGGAATGCATTCCAAAACGGCGCATATGTGCAGCCAACTGTGGAGGCACAAGCGTCATCACTCAAGCGATCCATACTAAAGTAATCCACGGGTAACCGAAGAGATTCACCAAACGCTAATTCCGTAGCTGTCGGTCAATATTAGGTTTATAAGCAGAACGCAAACCTCATACAATAACCGGAAGAGTCTGTTTCCAATTAGAGCTGTCGGGAGCCGTAAGTGTTGCTTCGAACTGAAGACAGAAATGCTCAACCATACAGATGAATATCAGTTATACAACATTTACGGCATCCGAATAGTACCTGAAAGATCATTCAAGTATTTTAGAACCCGTAAGGATCCACCGATCGTTTTCTGGCCATCACGGACGCGATGCACACTTGCACTCCTCAGACAAAATTCGGTCATCTCAATAATATACCGCGCCATTCCGATAGCTAACTACACGGGAAACGGTATTTCATTCTATTATCCAATACTATCATCTGTGTGGCATGAATTTCATTCAAACAATCAAAGGAGTGATTTGTTCGCATTTGGACCAAATTCGTGTTCCCCGGTGTTTGAGAAAGCACAGAATACTGTTGCTCAGTTTCGGTTCAAATATTTAGGAAGGATATTGGACATGTTGGCAATAATATGGATATATCATTTTTATCAATGTATACTACATATGAGGAGAGTAAAATAACCAGGTAGAATCCGTATTCAGATTGCAGATGTCGACTTTACTAAGTAGGCACAAACCACTCATCAAACTTAGCTTTACATTTGATAAGGCAAAGAACGTTAACTGAATAGTCCTTAAGATAGGAGAAAAGCATTAGAAGCTAAACCCTTGCTGTTTGCTATTTATGGCACGTCGGTATCTAAGTGATCCCTCCTGCCAGTGGTTATAGAAAAGAAGATATGACTACGCATCATGTGAATTAAGGATTTTCTATTCACATAGCCTAATGACCATATAAATATCAATATATTTAGGTTCTTTCTATTCTGCCAAACTGGATGTATTTCGAAATCTTATTTTGGTTGCTACTGAGAAGTAGCCTCACGACACCTGCCGCGATCCGTGAACCTTTGGCGACTGCCTCAATTGAATTAGATGCTTTTGCTTGACGTATTGCATTTCGGACACCATCATGCACACACAAACCTCAAGTCATCCGATCAACTCTGCACTGGGAAGTATCAGACTCGAGTGTTACCCTTATTGGAGCTAATCAATGGTGCATAACCTATGCTGCGCCCAGGGTTTGAATTCGGGCCCTTGTTCTTAGGGCGGCATGTATATTGACACGCACCACACAGTGGCTGTCCACGTTCATCTGAATTACCGAGTGAAGTGTTGTCACGACGTCGTCTTCCACGACAGCCAGCTGTGCCGGACAACTTCCGAGGAGACGAGGCCCTTGTACCGTAAAGTTCATGAGCCAAACTCCAGTCTGGTGCTCTCGAGGGCAATGTTGATCGGATGGCCTGAGTTGTGTGAGTGAAAGTTGGACTTCGAAATACAGTCAGTCAAACAAACAGGTAACTGATAAAAGCTGTGCTGTTGAATGACACACTGTTGACCAAGTACTACATAAGTTGCTGTTCAACTCAAACTTTCTACAAGGGGCACAACCAGATTAATCACCGTGATCAGTTTGGTTACAGCGAATGAGTCCATGTTAACTTCTATACCACTAAATATCCCCTCACTCTACACCTATAACTTTAAACAACCACTTACAAAGTAAGCATTGCACATTTCTGTGTCGTTCACGGTCTTCTTCAGCAAATAATGCGGCGCTACTGTTTTTGAGATAAATCAGAAAAGATCAAAATCTAAATGCCACCACCATTTTCAGTTGTATAACTAGACATTCGAACCTCAAGAGGTGTACCCATTCCGGAAGAACACACTGTAAGGAAGTAGTCAGTGCAACCTATCAGTCACCTCTCTATCGGGGTGAGAACGACCACGACTAAACCAACCTTATCGACCACAAACTGCTTTCTAACCTTTAGTCATCAGATTGATTTGAGTTCCGCATTTCGATTCATTACACCAATTTGGAACCCAAAGCTGTTATCCTTATTCAAGACTGCGTTGATAAGGAGGCTTAGACCATCTCCCCCCACTCATTTTGCACGCAGAAATTGTTCACTCAAAATGCGAGTTTACTTCGGCGTTAGCCAACCAGATATACCGAATCCTTCCATTATTTGTTTGACACTATCTCCTCCCACTTGATCACTGCATGCCCAATGACGACGAGACAATGTCAATTTTTTCGAACAAATGTAGTCAACTGGAAGTGTTTTATAACTTTCATGAACTAATTGAGACGCTACCGATACTGACACTGGTAAAGGTCGCCGAATAGTTCACCGCAGAACAATATGGGACTTTTGATCTCATACACTATGAAAAAAGTCTAGTTGTTTTGTTTCTTAAAGATTGATTGGTGATACGACCAGCCATCAGATGACGAAACTCCATTCTTGTGTCCTCGATCCCCTGCATTGTCGTACACGTACTCACTGGCTCAAGCACTGGCACCGACGTACAGACTACTAATGAGTCTTGGTTATTCATCAACACTGATTCAGACCGTAGATTCACTCAGTATAAAGTGACTGGGTGAAACGAAGCACTCAACTGAGAACAAATTGAAGTGAAGAACTATAATGGGCACGTATTCCGCAGAATAGAAATTCAAGTGATGACGTGAACAGGTGCTAAAATGTGCTGAAATGTATGAAAATATGAATGAATGAGTGTGACAGTGCACGATAAATTTTAAGCCTATTGAAGATGAAAGTTGAATATATGGATAAAGTGTATGCAGATTTTGTGTGTGCATTACTGATTGTGGATCCCGTTTTGTCTTTGTATGTTTTACTCCGTACGTTCTCGTGTATTTCTAGCACAAAACGTCATAATCCGTGGCAGTCTGATCGAGAACTGTCCCATCATCCATTCAGCATCTGTATTTGCCTCTGGAGAGAATGATCCAAACTGCAAAGTTGTACAACAGACACAGTGAAATAATTCACCAAAACAAAACCGAACCGATCACATCAATCTCATCATCAGACACTGAGTAAACGACTTTCAATTTTTAGTTCACATGAACATAATGTAAATCAGTTCTCACGCTACCTCATGGTGCTTAGTCTTGCAACTAGGGGAGTAAAAGCTAGAAATATCCGCATATACAGTGAGAAAATGTTAACAAACCCTGACCGAATATTCTGAAGATGATCACGAGATGCCGTGGTTTCGGCACGTTTTCATCCATTGAGCTGTCGAAGGACATCTCAATGGGACGAACTATATTCCTCTGCATAATTTTTAATCCAGCTTTCAGATGACGAAAATCTATTCTTGTGTCCTCGATCCCCTGCATTGTCGTACAAGTCTCGTGGATATTGATAGATAAAATCCAAGTTACTTTGACTATTACGCACATCCAAATTCGGGTAATCAGATGGCCAATACGACGTTGATTTGTTTCATGTTCACCTGCCAGTTGTACATAGAAGTCGAATAAATATTTAATGTAGGCCAACTTCGGACCGGTCGGATATAAATGAGATTTTTTTTGGTGAATACAAGTAGTCTGAGGTACACAACAGATAGAGAAGAATAATTTATTGGTTCAATTCGGGGACGTTTATGTCGGACGCAATCTGACTTTGCTGACTTGGTTTGCACTCCCCGTATTTCGAGACTCTCCATGAATTTCCGACAGAAGTTCCCGGACAAGAGGTGTTACCCAATCTACCGTGTAGAACGCATCTTCACTTAAACCAACCTCTTATCTTCATCTGCATACAACGCGCCACATTTGACCTTTCTGAGCTGAATGCCACATTGAGCATGCTCAAAATAAATTTTTCTCAACATGTGAAGCAATTTTTCACGAGGACCTAACCCCTCTATCATTTCTGCAATTCAGTGCTGGCCCAAATTCATTTTGAAAGGGTACCCACAGATGCAGACGAATTCCGTTGAGGATTTCCACGATTGCATATTCGAAATGTTCCGTGGCACTCAGCCATGCCAGTTTATGTTTCGAAACCAAAACTCGACAATCTGACTTATTCTACAATGCCATAAATAGTGAATGCTGATTTCACATCTCCAAGCAACATCGGAAGTAGACCAAAACGAAATTGTGGATAGGAACGGTTGGCTGGTCTTCGGACGAGGGTATGTTCTACGATGTGAGGGGCAACGACTAGGAGAGTCGTGAATGTACTAAATTGTGTTGAACAGTCCGCACAGTGTGTAGCGCCTTTGAAATAATACACGAAATGAGAAGAAATGGAATGGAATGAAATGGAATGATACTAAGAAGTGGGAATTGACAGTTGACCACGTTCAATTTGTGGAAACACGCAGTAGATGCACTAAGTTGGAACCGTTCGATGTCAATGACTCCATCAACAGTTGTACGATTTCTAGCTGGGAATTCACCTTTGACGTGAGTGATTAGGAAACCAGCAGGCAAACGGTCAGTCTACTAGAGCTGGCTACTATTTTTGGCCTGCTTCATATGAGTTGTGCGTAGTTCACGCATGTTGTTCACTTTATTGGACACCAACAAATTTTCACGCACGTAGCGATCAAATCCGTTAGTAGATGATAGCGTCTAATAAATTGACTAATAGGCAATGCTAATGATTTTGACGAAGACGAAACAGGTGCGAATAATAGGAACACGTGTTTCTATATTTTGTCTTACCAACAGTATACATCCACAAAACGCCTTACCTACTGACTCCGTGATAGCAACATTCTGTAAAAGATTCAGATCAGTATGTGAATTGGAGGTTGAGTACAGAAAGCGCAATACAGTTGAAGTAGTGAAAATAAATCTCAATTCCTCCGTTCAAATTTGTTTGAGCATTGGATTACCAAGGATAACAAATTTCACTATTCTCGTAGAATCATATTTCATTTGATCAATCTCCTTCAACTGGATTTTGGTAGTGTCTACATGTATGCAATCGGTCTATCTCATGCAATGGTTCTAGAAGAAGAAATGCACATTAACTTGCAAATCTTTCCTGATAAGCTATCGATGAGTAAGTCATTGCTGGTCAATAGAATTTTGTCTAATCTCAACCGTTAACTCTATGCCTTCAGATAAACAAAGTAATTTTCGTGGTGCTTCAAACGTCTAACGACCGCATACATTTACACGTGAAACCGGTAAATACTGAGCCCTGTCAACACTGATTTTCACATGGGAAACAATTTTGTTGGAATTGTGGTGCGGATTTGAGACATTTTGCAAATCATTACAGTCTTTCATTTTGCCACAGCAAGAAGAACATTGTGGGCAAAACAATCGATTGTTTTTATATTTTCTCAATCGGTTGTCAACACTCACAAAAACAATCGCATGATGTACCCCCAACGCAATGGAGTTGTGATACAAGTGAATTAGTATAGAGATAAAGTAGGAATATCAGAGGAATTATCGATCTAAGAGGCTGCACTCGACTATACTCGAACAGGGCCGTTGGAAATATATAAAAACTCGGTGAATCCTGAAGCTCTTAGACTTGGTTTTCATCGTAGATATCCATCTTAACCGGCTAATATATTAAAACAGATCATGAAACGAGGTCTGAAGTATTTGTAGGGAGCTAACACTGCAGGCCAGCTAAACTGTCCTAAATTGCTCCGTCCAGTCATCGAGACGACACTGCTGATTTTGAATTAGCGAAACGTCAGGTACACACGTCGCTTGAATCACACTGAATGGTCCCCTACAGGTGA
Source organism: Fasciola hepatica (assembly GCA_948099385.1). NCBI lineage: Eukaryota > Metazoa > Platyhelminthes > Trematoda > Plagiorchiida > Fasciolidae > Fasciola > Fasciola hepatica. The sequence goes on from CANUEZ040000207.1 coordinate 1,921,202, forward strand.
CACGAATGAGGAATAATAGCTTGCGGGGATCTCCCATCCACGATGCACGTTGTGATCAACGGGATTCGTGATCACCGTGTATACTTGCAATCAGTGCTTCATTATACTTCCTTCCAGCCAGGATTCACTCGTCTGCCTTCAGCTTTCCATGACATACGTTTTCACAGCAACACACCACATTCAAATAATCGGCATTTCAATAAGGATCAAGTGACTTTCCATCTTAACTACACTACCTATTCATTTCATACCACACACACACATACATCGGAGGGGTTTTATTAAGGGCTCTCATGTAGTACTACTTAGTGTAACTGACTGACGGTCGGTATAGTGCACTTTCAACTATTCTGTCCGTGGTTAGAATCTTGCTCCCACCGATGGTCCTTTTACCGATTCAGTAGCCTCAAGTTAACCTCAACCCCTTCCTGAAATTGTACACCATAAAAAGACAAAATTATGAAAAAAGATGAAATTTGAACACTGTACGTGTTAGTCGCATCCCTTGCGATTTTCTCCAGAAAGGTATTCGCCATTTGATCTTAGTTACTACGGAATCTGAAAAGCCTTACAAAAGTGATGTGTTACCAAGTCGCGTACGAGTCTGAGTTCTAGGCTTCAAAACACTTCACTCGTTTCTATAGGATTCAACATCAAGAATATGGACTTGGCTGAAGTAACTCGGCTTGCGAGTGATTCTATTCTACGAAAACCTACCACTATCGACTGACAATAGGCTCTATCGTAAATGATTACAACCCCAATCAGTTCTCTCAGTTTACCCAATACTTTAGATAACTATTGGTTGCAATTTAAATTTTATTATATCGATGCTTTGATTTCGATATTCACTACAGCCCGCTCATTCATGGCTCCAATGATGTGAACTGGTCGTTCTCATGACAACCCATTCACTAAGGAACAATATTCCACGATTTTTATAACAATGATCGAAGTTCGTTTCATTGATTCAGATGACGGAACGGTTTGTGGTCTGAAAAATTAACAATTTTCTAGCCTAAGAGTTATACTGACTTTTGTTTCTACCATTATTCGAACGAACAAGTACCGGACTCACTGATTTATTGGTTATCAACCTCCCATCTAAGTTTCGACTGATGGTGCAAACACTGACACCTTTTTCGTATATTCCACTAATCCGCATTATTATTTCATCCACCATGATCCGTATATCTCCAGGTATCCGCTTCAAAATTTCATCTAATGAAAAATTCAAAAAGCATTCTACCTCTTCCTCTGTGATGTTCAGAGTCAATTGACCATTCAGTGATCTCACCCAAGAATGAGCTGTTTTATGTTCGACTCCACAAATTGCAGCAACATTTTACCAATGCTCTCCCTCATTGTATGCATCAACGAATCGCGTGTGTAGTTCAAGTTCAAATGGTGCATACAAGGCTTGCTGATGTTGTAATTCACAGCCTCACAGACCCTCTTAACTAAGATGAACGGTGTACAATATAAACGAATATTTACTCACCCTTTCAGTTGGAGGAAATTTGCCCGGTAAACGGATTCTTCACTTATCTCAGTGATTCAGATGAAGTATATTACGTGATAAGGTTGTAAGACATAGACTATTTTGGTTGCGCAAAGGGAAAATGAGATTGGAGCTGATAAAATATGAGGTATATGTCAATTTGCTGGCTTTCTCGACGAACTTCGTTTGGGTGACCAGTGACGCACAACAGATAAACCCACTACTTTTCACCATCTAAAAGTGCATCCAATGTGTAGAAGCCAATCAGGTACACTTACACGTCTGAATCAGTCCACTAAGCCTCAGTTCATATACGGATCTGAATCGATCACAGAATACTGCTTTCACGATGTCAGTAGGTAAGATGTTTGTGGATGTATGCTGTGGCTCACAAAATACACAGATACGTGATCTCAAATCTTGCACCTGCGAGTCTGAATATTTTGACATCCGAAGTGTTGCCTAATTGCCACTCAAAGACCGAACTGAACTGCAGTGTATCACTTGTATGTCCCGTTAATAATTTATCACCACAGGACAACGGTGAGGACTGATTTAAATTCGGATGCATTTGCTCTATTCAAACCGCACTACAATTCCCTTTTCCCAACGATAATCTTGAAGTCACTGTGTGACACCAAAGTGGTTTCACGCTCATTGGCCAATTTGCCCACTTGGAACGAGTGAGCATATACGGAATATTTGGTCAGAGTTTGCTCAAAATTTCTCACTGAGAAACGGAATATTTCTTGCATGTTTTCCCTCATTTCAAGGCTGAGCTGCAAGAGGTGCCATCCATCGGGATCATAATATTGAAGATCATTTATTCAGTGTGTGGTGATGAGAGTGATGTTATCCGTTCAACTTTGTTGTGGTGAATTATTTCACTCTGTCTACTGCACAACTTACTAATTTAGATCATTCTCTCCGGAGCGGCAAATAGAGACGCGAGATAGATGATAGATCATTTCTAGATCACACTCCCACAGAGTGTCATGTCATATGCACAGGATGCGCACAAACCCGCAAAGAATTCATCACACAAAGAGAGAACGGGATCCACAAACCGAAATGCACACACAACTCTGCATATACTCCTCCCATAGATTCAACATCCGTCTTACTTAGGCGTATATTTTCTCGTGCACTGAAATAATCATTCATTCGTATTTTCCTACATTTCTATACATTTAAGCATTCTTTCGCTTCATTCCTTTAGATTATTATCTGTGGCATTCAAACTCTTTTGTTCCATCTTCTGATCGAACAATGGTTGGCATAAAATAGACTGCGTATCTAGGTTGCATTGAACTTCATTCAGTAAGCTGAATGATTTTGTTGTGGTCCACACAAATGATTTCTCTCCGGGAATCTGTCATTCGTATCTGATTTCTTCGAATAGAGTACTTACGTAGGGTCCGTTGAGATAGACTGCTTCTTCTTTGATGTACAGTTTGGACAGTTTTATTTTAAACTTATCATTCTGATCTTATGCTCTTCCTTTCATTCTGCGGAAGTCGATCACCTTCTCTGAATTGAAACAATCTGTACACGTCATAATCCTTGATCGTTGACAACATGTTTCGTAACACACATTTAATTATTATCACAACGTATAAACACGTCAGGGTTGTGGAATTAATTCAAATTGGAAAAGGCTATCATGCCTTCCAGTGAATGACTATTGAGACTCGAAATGCTGGAAAACATGTAGCTTTTGGACTGGGTGCTTTATTAGTTATTATTAGAGCCTGCGATTGGCAAATGGATGGCACCTCTTGCAGCTCAGCCTTGAAATGAGGGAAAACATGCAAGAAATATTCCGTTTCTCAGTGAGAAATTTTGAGCAAACTCTGACCAAATATTCCGTATATGCTCACTCGTTCCAAGTGGGCAAATTGGCCAATGAGCGTGAAACCACTTTGGTGTCACACAGTGACTTCAAGATTATCGTTGGGAAAAGGGAATTGTAGTGCGGTTTGAATAGAGCAAATGCATCCGAATTTAAATCAGTCCTCACCGTTGTCCTGTGGTGATAAATTATTAACGGGACATACAAGTGATACACTGCAGTTCAGTTCGGTCTTTGAGTGGCAATTAGGCAACACTTCGGATGTCAAAATATTCAGACTCGCAGGTGCAAGATTTGAGATCACGTATCTGTGTATTTTGTGAGCCACAGCATACATCCACAAACATCTTACCTACTGACATCGTGAAAGCAGTATTCTGTGATCGATTCAGATCCGTATATGAACTGAGGCTTAGTGGACTGATTCAGACGTGTAAGTGTACCTGATTGGCTTCTACACATTGGATGCACTTTTAGATGGTGAAAAGTAGTGGGTTTATCTGTTGTGCGTCACTGGTCACCCAAACGAAGTTCGTCGAGAAAGCCAGCAAATTGACATATACCTCATATTTTATCAGCTCCAATCTCATTTTCCCTTTGCGCAACCAAAATAGTCTATGTCTTACAACCTTATCACGTAATATACTTCATCTGAATCACTGAGATAAGTGAAGAATCCGTTTACCGGGCAAATTTCCTCCAACTGAAAGGGTGAGTAAATATTCGTTTATATTGTACACCGTTCATCTTAGTTAAGAGGGTCTGTGAGGCTGTGAATTACAACATCAGCAAGCCTTGTATGCACCATTTGAACTTGAACTACACACGCGATTCGTTGATGCATACAATGAGGGAGAGCATTGGTAAAATGTTGCTGCAATTTGTGGAGTCGAACATAAAACAGCTCATTCTTGGGTGAGATCACTGAATGGTCAATTGACTCTGAACATCACAGAGGAAGAGGTAGAATGCTTTTTGAATTTTTCATTAGATGAAATTTTGAAGCGGATACCTGGAGATATACGGATCATGGTGGATGAAATAATAATGCGGATTAGTGGAATATACGAAAAAGGTGTCAGTGTTTGCACCATCAGTCGAAACTTAGATGGGAGGTTGATAACCAATAAATCAGTGAGTCCGGTACTTGTTCGTTCGAATAATGGTAGAAACAAAAGTCAGTATAACTCTTAGGCTAGAAAATTGTTAATTTTTCAGACCACAAACCGTTCCGTCATCTGAATCAATGAAACGAACTTCGATCATTGTTATAAAAATCGTGGAATATTGTTCCTTAGTGAATGGGTTGTCATGAGAACGACCAGTTCACATCATTGGAGCCATGAATGAGCGGGCTGTAGTGAATATCGAAATCAAAGCATCGATATAATAAAATTTAAATTGCAACCAATAGTTATCTAAAGTATTGGGTAAACTGAGAGAACTGATTGGGGTTGTAATCATTTACGATAGAGCCTATTGTCAGTCGATAGTGGTAGGTTTTCGTAGAATAGAATCACTCGCAAGCCGAGTTACTTCAGCCAAGTCCATATTCTTGATGTTGAATCCTATAGAAACGAGTGAAGTGTTTTGAAGCCTAGAACTCAGACTCGTACGCGACTTGGTAACACATCACTTTTGTAAGGCTTTTCAGATTCCGTAGTAACTAAGATCAAATGGCGAATACCTTTCTGGAGAAAATCGCAAGGGATGCGACTAACACGTACAGTGTTCAAATTTCATCTTTTTTCATAATTTTGTCTTTTTATGGTGTACAATTTCAGGAAGGGGTTGAGGTTAACTTGAGGCTACTGAATCGGTAAAAGGACCATCGGTGGGAGCAAGATTCTAACCACGGACAGAATAGTTGAAAGTGCACTATACCGACCGTCAGTCAGTTACACTAAGTAGTACTACATGAGAGCCCTTAATAAAACCCCTCCGATGTATGTGTGTGTGTGGTATGAAATGAATAGGTAGTGTAGTTAAGATGGAAAGTCACTTGATCCTTATTGAAATGCCGATTATTTGAATGTGGTGTGTTGCTGTGAAAACGTATGTCATGGAAAGCTGAAGGCAGACGAGTGAATCCTGGCTGGAAGGAAGTATAATGAAGCACTGATTGCAAGTATACACGGTGATCACGAATCCCGTTGATCACAACGTGCATCGTGGATGGGAGATCCCCGCAAGCTATTATACCTCATTCGTGTCACCTGTAGGGGACCATTCAGTGTGATTCAAGCGACGTGTGTACCTGACGTTTCGCTAATTCAAAATCAGCAGTGTCGTCTCGATGACTGGACGGAGCAATTTAGGACAGTTTAGCTGGCCTGCAGTGTTAGCTCCCTACAAATACTTCAGACCTCGTTTCATGATCTGTTTTAATATATTAGCCGGTTAAGATGGATATCTACGATGAAAACCAAGTCTAAGAGCTTCAGGATTCACCGAGTTTTTATATATTTCCAACGGCCCTGTTCGAGTATAGTCGAGTGCAGCCTCTTAGATCGATAATTCCTCTGATATTCCTACTTTATCTCTATACTAATTCACTTGTATCACAACTCCATTGCGTTGGGGGTACATCATGCGATTGTTTTTGTGAGTGTTGACAACCGATTGAGAAAATATAAAAACAATCGATTGTTTTGCCCACAATGTTCTTCTTGCTGTGGCAAAATGAAAGACTGTAATGATTTGCAAAATGTCTCAAATCCGCACCACAATTCCAACAAAATTGTTTCCCATGTGAAAATCAGTGTTGACAGGGCTCAGTATTTACCGGTTTTACGTGTAAATGTATGCGGTCGTTAGACGTTTGAAGCACCACGAAAATTACTTTGTTTATCTGAAGGCATAGAGTTAACGGTTGAGATTAGACAAAATTCTATTGACCAGCAATGACTTACTCATCGATAGCTTATCAGGAAAGATTTGCAAGTTAATGTGCATTTCTTCTTCTAGAACCATTGCATGAGATAGACCGATTGCATACATGTAGACACTACCAAAATCCAGTTGAAGGAGATTGATCAAATGAAATATGATTCTACGAGAATAGTGAAATTTGTTATCCTTGGTAATCCAATGCTCAAACAAATTTGAACGGAGGAATTGAGATTTATTTTCACTACTTCAACTGTATTGCGCTTTCTGTACTCAACCTCCAATTCACATACTGATCTGAATCTTTTACAGAATGTTGCTATCACGGAGTCAGTAGGTAAGGCGTTTTGTGGATGTATACTGTTGGTAAGACAAAATATAGAAACACGTGTTCCTATTATTCGCACCTGTTTCGTCTTCGTCAAAATCATTAGCATTGCCTATTAGTCAATTTATTAGACGCTATCATCTACTAACGGATTTGATCGCTACGTGCGTGAAAATTTGTTGGTGTCCAATAAAGTGAACAACATGCGTGAACTACGCACAACTCATATGAAGCAGGCCAAAAATAGTAGCCAGCTCTAGTAGACTGACCGTTTGCCTGCTGGTTTCCTAATCACTCACGTCAAAGGTGAATTCCCAGCTAGAAATCGTACAACTGTTGATGGAGTCATTGACATCGAACGGTTCCAACTTAGTGCATCTACTGCGTGTTTCCACAAATTGAACGTGGTCAACTGTCAATTCCCACTTCTTAGTATCATTCCATTTCATTCCATTCCATTTCTTCTCATTTCGTGTATTATTTCAAAGGCGCTACACACTGTGCGGACTGTTCAACACAATTTAGTACATTCACGACTCTCCTAGTCGTTGCCCCTCACATCGTAGAACATACCCTCGTCCGAAGACCAGCCAACCGTTCCTATCCACAATTTCGTTTTGGTCTACTTCCGATGTTGCTTGGAGATGTGAAATCAGCATTCACTATTTATGGCATTGTAGAATAAGTCAGATTGTCGAGTTTTGGTTTCGAAACATAAACTGGCATGGCTGAGTGCCACGGAACATTTCGAATATGCAATCGTGGAAATCCTCAACGGAATTCGTCTGCATCTGTGGGTACCCTTTCAAAATGAATTTGGGCCAGCACTGAATTGCAGAAATGATAGAGGGGTTAGGTCCTCGTGAAAAATTGCTTCACATGTTGAGAAAAATTTATTTTGAGCATGCTCAATGTGGCATTCAGCTCAGAAAGGTCAAATGTGGCGCGTTGTATGCAGATGAAGATAAGAGGTTGGTTTAAGTGAAGATGCGTTCTACACGGTAGATTGGGTAACACCTCTTGTCCGGGAACTTCTGTCGGAAATTCATGGAGAGTCTCGAAATACGGGGAGTGCAAACCAAGTCAGCAAAGTCAGATTGCGTCCGACATAAACGTCCCCGAATTGAACCAATAAATTATTCTTCTCTATCTGTTGTGTACCTCAGACTACTTGTATTCACCAAAAAAAATCTCATTTATATCCGACCGGTCCGAAGTTGGCCTACATTAAATATTTATTCGACTTCTATGTACAACTGGCAGGTGAACATGAAACAAATCAACGTCGTATTGGCCATCTGATTACCCGAATTTGGATGTGCGTAATAGTCAAAGTAACTTGGATTTTATCTATCAATATCCACGAGACTTGTACGACAATGCAGGGGATCGAGGACACAAGAATAGATTTTCGTCATCTGAAAGCTGGATTAAAAATTATGCAGAGGAATATAGTTCGTCCCATTGAGATGTCCTTCGACAGCTCAATGGATAAAAACGTGCCGAAACCACGGCATCTCGTGATCATCTTCAGAATATTCGGTCAGGGTTTGTTAAAATTTTCTCACTGTATATGCGGATATTTCTAGCTTTTACTCCCCTAGTTGCAAGACTAAGCACCATGAGGTAGCGTGAGAACTGATTTACATTGTGTTCATGTGAACTAAAAATTGAAAGTCGTTTACTCAGTGTCTGATGATGAGATTGATGTGATCGGTTCGGTTTTGTTTTGGTGAATTATTTCACTGTGTCTGTTGTACAACTTTGCAGTTTGGATCATTCTCTCCAGAGGCAAATACAGATGCTGAATGGATGATGGGACAGTTCTCGATCAGACTGCCACGGATTATGACGTTTTGTGCTAGAAATACACGAGAACGTACGGAGTAAAACATACAAAGACAAAACGGGATCCACAATCAGTAATGCACACACAAAATCTGCATACACTTTATCCATATATTCAACTTTCATCTTCAATAGGCTTAAAATTTATCGTGCACTGTCACACTCAATCATTCATATTTTCATACATTTCAGCACATTTTAGCACCTGTTCACGTCATCACTTGAATTTCTATTCTGCGGAATACGTGCCCATTATAGTTCTTCACTTCAATTTGTTCTCAGTTGAGTGCTTCGTTTCACCCAAATTTTCTCATCCTATTCACAAAATGAACACAACAGCAACAAAAAAGTTAGAAACAAAGGTCGTTCACAAACTGTTGGCATCGTAGTTTCAGAATTCCCACACACGAAAGAGGAGTGTACTACAAAGTAGCTATGTGTAATGATCAATGACCCATATGTCGTTATTTCTTTCATACGCACACAATAATACAGACACACACACAAACACACAGAAACACCGAGCGAGAAAGAGATGGAACGTGGTAAGTATATAGAAAATGGTGCTGAGCTTCCGAATGGAATCTGACTTGTGAAAATCGATAAAAATATCACCAGATGGCCGCACGAAGATGACACTTTGTACACACTGATGATAAAGTGGCACAATGAAGCCAGCCGAAGGATTTCAGAATGTCTTGTACCTGGACAACCGACATCCGAGAAGCTTTCAAAATTGGTACATTATTTTATTCGATTACACTATTCATTGTGAGTACTTGTTTTGGTATCATTTTCACCTCAAGTCATCCACTGACCGAGAATGTTTAATGGAACATTTTCCTGGCTGTTGATCATCTGATGTTGTTTTCCGTCACATATGGAAGCAGATGCAAGTGTTCACTTGTTCGTGTGTGTTCTCTCTGAGCTAGTGCAGTAATGTGAAACAATATATTTTTGCAAGGGTCGGAAGAGCTTCCTCAACATGTCTTGGAAACGATGTCATTGTACACAGAATTCGAAGTGAAGATCACACTGTTCATCGGCAATGTATATGATTACTGTAGTGTCATGCAATGGGTCTCAGATGATCAAGACAAGTAATGGGCCCTGACTGGTCAGGAGGTGGGATATTCAGGTGATTTGCAATCGCCTGGATTTGGATAACGGTGAAGCTGGATCTAGTTCGAACACACGGTCCCGTTGCTTTATAGATGGAGTTAAATGATCTACACGCGTTTATTAGTTGATTGTAATAACCCAACCGGGCGTTTACTATGGTCACATTGCTTCTTGGTAGTCAACGACAGGATCAACTGTAGTGAAATACCCGAATGCGTCCAGTTAGGCATATGATGACACGGCCAATCTATTTGGCACCACAGAAAAACAAGATTTTTATCAAATTGTTCTTGTTTTCACTGATGGCCACGCGCTATTTGGGTTCTAATTACAAGCTTTATATGAACAAGTAGCATATCAAACATTGTCAAATAAGACCATAAAAGGAACAATCTTGCAGTTCACAGGCTTTCCTTGTTCTTATGAAGGGCGCTCTCTCTGACGTAGTCGGGTTTATTATTATTCCACAATTATTCGTCAGTGTGTTTTGAGAGATAAACCACTGGTTTATTCAGTAAATAGCTCCCACTCCACTATGTGGCGAATTCCACATCGCAACATTCCATCGAGACGATGAAAACGAAATTACCTCTAAGAGTGTAGTGTTACATGAGTGCTTCTAAATAGTTTAACTAACACTTATTGTTCATCACGAAAATGTCTGCCACAGGGTTGATCAACTCACTTTTTTGTTTCCTTGGGACTGATTTGGCTATGTGCAGTGAAACTGATGGCATAGCAAATGTAATAAGTCTAGAAGGAAGGAAAAAATATTCGGTTCACAAGGGTACCACAACACCAATCCGTATCCCAATCAGATAACTAGCACTTCCGGTAAAGTGTGTAATATCTGTACATCATTGCCTTATGGATGTTACTTTTAAACGTTCTCGCTTCATACATGAAACTGACCGGGTCCTTATATCGATGAGTGAGAACAGACTTTGATAAGTGGTAACTCATGCTTAGAGTTAATTTAGTTCTGTACTTTTTAAGTGTCTCTGGATGAGTGTGTGCAAGTGTGTTTTTGTGTATATGTATGTAATATTGTAGGATACAAGCTGTGGATGGTTACTGAGGGATGGAAATAATTTGCAAGTTTTCTGATTACTTCGTCATTAGTTGTCAATAAATTGCCGACCAGTGATGCATGTCTGATCACAGGGATACATAAGCTTTTGTTGATGTTGTCGTTGTTGTTATTCTTTACTAAATAATTACATGCAAAATATCTTTTGAACTCGTTATTGAAATGCACCAAGTACGTCGTATTTCATGGAAAGCTCCACTGTCAAAAGTGATGATGTTTCTCTATTTGTAACCTCTCCCAATAAGATCTAGCACACAAGATAACTTAGACCTACACAGGTGATTTGCTAAAATTAGATAAATACTGGATCTAAGAATTACCTCTCTTTTTATTTTACGATAGTGCCTGAATTCACATAGCGTATTGATCTTTCTGTTTCTGAAAGGTATATGACCAGCACTTGGCCGAACATGCGCAGCGGTGCGCAAATAATTGTACAAACCGTCATGATGGCTGGGAAGATAGAGAACACCCGAAATGGCAATATGTCGGACAAAATTGGGCACCCAATCGTTCGTACGAAATGTGAGATTGGGACGAAGCGATTTTATTAACCAATAAGATCTTGACCTGTCGCATTCTTGTCACGTTCCGTTAAATTCAAGTGTTGAGTCAATTTTAGGTACCGAACCTGTACAAAAATATCTCTAATAATGGAAGGGAGTGCAACGAATTCATGCCTAATCTGTGATTGGAGCCGGGGCAGACTAACAGCTGCATGTGAACCTGATAACAAGTGCTGGTTTATTGATTCGTCATTAACTTTGTTATTGTAAGCGAAAAGCACTCTGATGATTGCCGGATTCTTTGGATTTACCACCGCGTGATGTGACAGATATCAACATAAGCTATATCGCTAAAAACTTCCAAACACACGAATCGCATATCTAGTCTACAAATGTCATTTTAGGACAGCGGTGTTTGTCCACTCGAAGTCGACATCCCGGAGCAATTGGCTACTGAGAGACGTTAAAAAGTTGTGAGTATCAAAGCGGTTGCGCTTTGTAACTCCCTTATCGAGTTAGTTGAGTGACGCTCAGTGGACAAAGCGAACTCAATCAGAATCAAAGACATTCACTTCGAAGGTGTGGTATTACGAATATAAACATCAATAACGACATTTACGTGTCGTAAAATAACAAACCACAGCATTAGCCGATCACAAAGTTATACAAAGCTAGGAGCGAATCGACCGGCAACGATTCAAGTTAAAAGGCAGCGCAGCCGAACGCGACTAATGCAGATCATGTAACGTTTTTTGCGATAAAGTAACTGATGCTCAAATGCTTGCGGCAAAATTCAGATGAGAACGAAGGATGGAAATAGTATCAGAATTCACGCGATATAGGGATACCATAGGGATAAATAATAGAAATATGATTGAATCTTCAATCACGGTTCTTGAGTACATTTCACACTTCCTCTGTTCTTGTATCCAATGTCCTTTTAGGGTATTTTTATATCTAACAAATGATCCAGCTCTGAATTCGGAATAGGAAGAGTAATTCGGGATGTCCTTCAATTGATTCTAATTAGACGGATTGCCTTTGTTCGGTATATTATCTTTTGGGTCAATAAAAATTCTTTTTTTCTTTACATCACCTAACTCCGAACATCCTGCCAAGCCGACTGTTACCACGCAGACACCATTTCCGGCATCCAACAAAGCATTAGTCACAACCGATCCCTTGGGTCGTTCGGCCTCTACCGGAATCATTCACATGCACACAACATGATCCATAGAAAACATTTAGCAAGATGTATACGTAACACGTGTGACAGGTTTTTAATGCCCTAGCCGATGATGACGAAGCATGCATATCTTCATGCGTGATTTTCGAAAATCACATTGATCGGCGAGATGCTCAGAACGTAAGTGAAACCTCAGAAGAAATAACTCCGATCGCTCCGACAGATTTGCTCAGAAATATATAATGCGGTAGGTTTTCGAAGCTGATCCAACTGCGTGTACTGAATTGAGGTCGGCTACATAACCTATTTGATTCAGAACATCACCAAAACCGTTACCAGTAAGACATTGTCAGGAAGTATCCATGTTCGGTGAAATTCTCCAATACACACTTAAAATATTGTGCTGCATTTCGATCAGTTCCGTCAGTATCCGTCTGACCCAGTCATAACCGTCTACTAATGGATACAGTAATGAGCCTTCCAGGGCAACGTCGGTCTTCCCCTTTACGAAAGTAATGCAGATCAAGCAATGCTGAGCATAACCTGTAATATGCAACGCTATCTGTTCGACGATCAGTTCAAAGTAGCATGATGAATGACAAGTGGGCAGCTTCAGGCTTCTCAACAAATAAACCGATCAAGGTACCTTCCTATTCAACACGAAATTTCTATCCGCGTTACCGATTTCTAGTCACATAGGGACCTTGAAAGTGAAGTGGTAACCTTTGTTTCAATAATATGGAGTGTAACAGTAATGAGTACGTCTACACCGACTTCATCTGTTTAGTCAGTGATATCAGTAATCCCATCGAATTTTAAGGCAGCTGTTGCTCATCTCTTGACTTCAGTGATTCATCTGATTGCTTCCGGGTCCTTCCACCCCAAATGTGCCTTTTCTAATTCCAATGCATTATCGCTCATCTGGAAATCACAGTTTGCACATAAATACGGAACGGCATCTTAACAGGTTAAACTCCAAGCTTTCTGTTCAATACAGAGTTGCATGGGATGTGAAACGAAAGGATGACTGTCAGAAATGCCGATGGAATTCAAACGAATAAGCGCAAATGTCAGAAAGTGGTATAACAAAGCCAAAATGGAACAAATCAAATTCACCTGAATGGAATCTGAGCAAACAGCAATTGTTGTGACGAGGATAAATGATATAAGTCAACGGAGGACGGTTAAATACTAGTACGGCCGCCTAGAAGGGATTATCTTTACTAGTATGGTTCAACTAATCAACTACGAGATCCTATTTTCACGGGTTTGAAATACATTTCAAACTGTGTTTCGGTTCATATATTACACGGTATCCGAAAATGTACAATAATGCTGCAAATCATGAACTCATATTGGACTATGCTGATTCTTAGGAATACCGTGAGTGTAAATACAAAGGGAGGGATTCAGAGCATGTTTAAATGCAAAAGGTATTACCATCAAAGAAAAACCGGTGAATTGGTGCGAAAAACAAACATGTTACTTTGAGAGAAAGGAGAAGAAGAATACCACTAATGTGCACTTATATTACGAAAGAGTTGAAGTCATAACCAGTAAAGACAACGATGGGTCATCAGCAGTAAAGTGAACGACAGTAGGAGAAACAAAACCTTCTACTAATACTACTGCTGCTACTAATATAACTATTTTTACTGCTACCAGGCGCTACAGCAATACTCATAGGCATACCCTCGGCTCAGTTTACTTGAAAGCAGTCATTATCCAGAAAGAGGAGTAGTCACGTGTTTTGCATGACCTCGTTTACCTTATTGCGTCCGGTTCCTTTGACATAGCCGCATTCGTTATTTATCCACAAATGTCTATAATTGCTTTTTGAGCAATCACCTACCTACTTATTTGGAAAGTGGTATGTTCGCCGAGCCGCAGTAACACTAATTTAATTTCTACTATTACTACTACTGCTGCCACTACTATTACTAATACTATTGATATCATTATTCACAATAGATGTGAGTTGGCATTTAGCCCATTTCCATTTATGCTGCTTATGCTGCTTACTTATTCAGAAAGTAGTATGTCCGACGCGCCACAATAAAACTAGTGTTATTTCTAATATTACCGCTACTACTACTACTACTACTACTACTACTACTACTACTACTACTACTACTACTACTTCTACTACTAGTACTACTACTGTACTACTACTACTACTCCTACTAATACTACTACTACTACTACTACTATTACTATTACTAACACGATGGATATCATTATTCACAATAGATGTGAGTTGGCATTTAGCTCATTTCCATTTATAGCCCCGGACAGTACCCTTATGGATAAACTACAACTGAAGTGGTCATTTGCATCGAAGATAATATGGTAAACCGTGATCCAGTGTTTCTTCGTCTGGATGAAGCAATCACACATTTCCTAATTCTTGTCTCAGATCATTGAGCTCTGTTCGTTTGATATACCTAACTTTCTTTTCGCTTAAAATACCATGATTTTTAGGCAGCGATCTACTTTTTCCAGTGATATATACTTACTATACCGCAAACCTTCTCTAAGAAAAAAGTTCCCAGTTTTGCGGACCATTATCTTCGTTCTTTTGAGTTATTTGGTTCGAAACGCGGTAGGTATCTACCCGACATTTGTATGGATATCTCAAACACAGAGATCGATTCTCACACCGAAGTTTACCTGAGATCTGGTTTCGCATCATATCACGAAATCGTACATAATGTTTTCTCTGTCATTGGGAACTGCACGTTGTGCTGCTCCATCAGTATTCAACAGAAGGCTGTCAACGGTCTTCATCTGAATGGCTCAGAGTTCGACTCCCTCAATTAACCAAGGATTGGATCAGGAAACAACTGTATATCTATCCTCCACGAGAACTTCTTCCCGGTATTGAATCACAACTCCATCAATCGTGGTTGACATCTCCAAGTGCGATAATTTTGGCATAATTTCTTTGTACATTGTGGGCCCTCCTCAAAGTCGGTGGCGATTGAGGGAGCGCAAAAAACTGGCCAAATAGCGGACCGAGTTCACCTACTAGAATACATCCATGAAACTTCGATTGCAAGAGTGGTGTCAAGCTGTCCATAAATCGGTGTACAAATAGTACGGTCTGTGATTCCATGTCAAGCACAGACAGCTCACGGTCCAGAATCATTGTTTTATACGGCTATTTCATACAAATCGTAAATAAAGTGGCACAATGGAAAACAAGCTCGCTTTCAATAACTTCATCCTCTGGCTAATATATTTACATGAATTTTACAGGAATGACAATTTTCGGACAAACAATGTTAATAGTATCGAATCCGAATTGGGTAATCAGTGCTGTAGGTGTCGTGCGATTCTGGGATTGGATGGTTGCTCTCCATCGAGACTGAAATGTCACTGTCGAGGTCATCTAGATTTCCTTCCCTTATTTCGGATCGCAGCCAGGGTAGCTTGAATGAGTTGACAAATAGCTTTTATGGAACAAATTAAAGATTCGAACAACTTAATCGCTATTGCTTCCACCGTTTTCAAATGGATTTGACAAGCGGTCTTCGACAAATCTACAGGCTTTTTGTAAATGTCCTCGAAGGTGTAGTGGTTCGCCTCATTCTCTTCGTTGGCTAGGGGCACTCCGATTGCTCCATTCACGCTTCTTCTAGTTCGTGACCAAGCCGGATTGTGTACCTTGATTCTTTCAGACAGGTACCATTTCGCTTTGTCTGCTTAGCCTGCCGAATTTGAGGAAATAAGTGTATAGTCAAACACTGAGTGGGAAAGGACCTGTACTTGGTCTTTGAAATTCATGGAAATCCCTGACGGGATGGTGAGGTGGAGGCGAAAAGTGGCGGAAGAAAATGTGTCGTTAATTGGGTCACTAAGGCGCAGAACTATCAGTTCGCTTTCAACATCTCCTTTGAAAAAAAAGCCGTATGTGGAATTCTTTATTCTTGACGGTTAAATATCAACAGTCACTTGGGTACTTCCGAAATGTTCTTCTGATTGAAACGGTCAAGGTCCCTGTTGTTTGGTAGCTTTTTTCTTATCTAGCCTATTTTTTTACTCATAGTTCCCTGTAACATTTCTTTCATAAACGAGCGACTAGGGACCGAAATGGATCCAATTTTTCGGAAACTGATGCGAAATCAAGGTGACATCAACAGTGACGTTTCGATCGTGACGGAGAACTACCAACCCATCCCACATGTACTTTTTACACCGAATTTTCTCTAACTTTGAACAATCAACATCCCATCTAAGTCCAAATCGCACAGCACTAAAACTTTGATTACCAATCTCAGTTTGATACTGTGAACAATCGGGCTTTCGGAAATATGCATTCCTATCATATATTTTGAACTGTGCTGGTTGAATCTCCCTTGTACTTCACGTTTCACACACAAATCCCTCTCACCAACTGAAAGGTCGATTAAAGCTGAGAGTCAGTCAACAAAGTATCACAAATCCCACACATCATTCGCGAGTGATTGCAAGATATACATTACATATGCATAAAATATGCAAAACAGGTTCAAATGCGAGTAGGATGGCCCATCCTGTGAAGAAGACCTGATTTAGTCAGAGACATTCGCTTGGAGTCAACGGGACAGATACGATGTCTCCATTCGAGGCTGCCGGGTATTTCTGGCTGTCATAGAAGACGGCATCCGAAAAAACATAACTCGGTGGTTCTGATAGGCCTTGGTGGAAGCAGGGTAGAGCAATGGTAACACATACGCATTCAAGTTCAGACCCTGGGTGCGGCAGACGATACGTGCCATTGATGAGCTCTGGAAGGAATGAAACACGAGTCTGTTTCTTTCGAGTGTGGCTTGGTCGGATCACCTGGGAATTGTGCGTGAGAGACGGAATCCAGAGGAGTGTCAGCCAACGGAACCTGTCGCTGAAAGTAATGTCGAGATGTTCTGACCAAGAACACATCGGAAATGCTGCCCACCGTTTGTGAGATTATCGGATATCCATGTCGCTACTGATGTCCTCTTACCGGTTGTCGACAAAATGGCAAGCAATGTATCTTTTCATTGTGACTGAGTAAATCACTTTAGCCCTGAAACCCAAATTTAACCATGTTTACATTTTCTGTCGACTGAAGATAAAAAGTAATTTTTAAAAGAGATCTGTGGGTGTCTGGTTATCTGTGTTAACGGTTGCCAACATGAATTCTCAACTCAGGAGATACTTTTCACAAAACCCATGAGCTGGGATTTGTATTTGCCATTCTTGCTCGCTGATGTGATGGGAATCACTCTGAAATCGTTGAAAATTCTCTAATTTACTGGGATAACTTCCTCGTTGTTTGAAAGCCTTTACTAAGATGAGGTGTGTGAGTCAATGCGAAATCAGACCTGTATGATTCATCTGCTCACTCGTTTTCTATCTGATTTCTTGAGAAAAAATAATGTGTGGATAAGCATTACGTTAGTAAATTTCGACTTCCTCATGGTTCAAAATGTGCCATGTGCCACAGTTGATCCGATTCCCGAATATTCGTTAGTCTCGTAAAATTTGTCTGTTGGAATAAAATTCATTGAACAGTTTACTGTACCAGCTTTGTAATGAAATCAGCCGTGTGATCGATACCACATTGTTCACCATCGCTAACGAGAAAGATCGATTACCGCTCACAGTTCACCACGTCTCTACTTTTGAGAATTATCAAAAACCATTTTGTCTGAATCTGAAAAAGGGGACAACTTTCGCTGAAGATTTTAAATTTCCACTCATATATAACTTATTTTACTTTTATGCGGCTAGCTCCTATCCCAGGACGAACCGGCTTCATGTATGTCGTGAGCCCAAGAGTGACGGCCAAAGGCGTGATCTGAGCACAGAATAATCCAGTCTAGCTTCCAGTTGCGAATGCCTGCGGACAGACTGGAGTCCCAATCACTCGGAGTCCAGCCTCATGAAAACCTTTTGGTGAAACAAATTTTATTGTATAATTAACTAGTTAGGTAGTAGTGCGAAATCAATCGTATGATCGGTGTCCGTCCATCTGAAAATGTTGACTTGAGATCATAAATATCCCTCTCAACTCACTATATCTTTAGTTTTGTGATCTGCTCTGTGATAAAAACCACAAAATATTAATTTTCAAGAAATTGTCGGAGAAAAATAAATCGCAGTGAATATTCTTAGTTCTTGTAGATGTGTATCATTTTTGGCTATCTGATCCCGATTCAGACAAAAGGCGGCCAGTTAAGCGCACAACTTCAAACCCTGTTATCCGTTGTGTTCATCGCGAAAATAGAGAACGAGAGCAGATGCAATTTATTTTTCTGACTAAATCTGTTGATTCCCTTTACCGAAAAAAGCAAGATTTTGTACTCTTTCTTTATTTTCAGTAAGTATTCTTTTCAAGAAAACTTTCATTAAAACATCTTGATGGGCTTTGTCGCTGGAAGGCTGTCAAATGAGCAAGCAACCGGCAGTTTGCAAAACTAAACTCGGGACGCGATGGTATAAAATTCACTGTGATGGCTGTTTGATAACCGTTAGTTTAGTTGTGTATCTTAGAAGTGATATTTGTTATATTGTGGTCGTTGCTGGTACTCCTCTTTACAGTCATTTCGTTGACATATATATATATATATATATATATATATATATATATATATATATATATATATATATATATATATACTTGTTCGTACAGAACATAGACTGACATTTACATTCCACTCAGAAAAAAATTATACTTATCAACTGATTGAATCAGGGGTGGGTGGTGAATAAGGAACGTAAACATGACAAAACTGTTCAGACGTTCGGCCTATGCGCGAGCCTCTTTGCGAGGACTGGGGCCGGATATCCGACGGTAGTGTTTACGTGGGTACCAATGCGAGAGGGAACGGATCGAAAACAAGAAGAAGTAGAGGCGAGCGAGTTGCGCTTGGATGGATCCCCGTGTAAGGGATGGTTGCTGCCTGGAAGTGTTTCGTAGTCAAAAGTTTCACATGTCGCTGGGTGTAACTCGAACAACTTAAAGGGTGGTTCGTTTGAAGGCATAACAGGTACCTGACGGATACCAGATAGACCTCTAGAGTGAATTTCGAATCTTTCTTCAGTAGACCTACAATGGTCAAACTAAAAGGAAAATCGTACTCTAACGAACATTCGACGTCTAGGCTTTTGGATTTTATGATAAAGCTGATGAAGTTTCTTCACACGGTTTGGAATGTGAGATTGCCACTTAAGATTTGTATCGACAGTGATTCTAAGTATTTGACAGGCCCCACTCCAGATAGGGGTTCTGCGGAAAAGACAAATGAACGGCAAGGACAAGTTGATTGAGAAGGGGTAAATATACATTGGAAACATTTGGAAGAATTTAAAGTTGGACGGGGTCGAACATACATACGGCACAGAATACTGGAAACGTTAGTGGAATCCTGGGTGACAGAATCAGCCTGTCAATGACCCACATCATTGGCATATTTGTTCAAGTGCGCAAAATAACTGGACAAAATTTCACTAGTATGGGTGGAGAGCATAAGGGGGAAAGGGTAGCTAGCTGAAGCACTCCTTATTTTATTTACCACAGTTCTGTGAAAAATAATCTAACAGTCATGCCAACAAAAGTATAAGACGTCCGAAAGCTTTCAGGTTACCTAGAATGAGACCGCGGAATAGAAACCAAACCGGGTGTATTATCCAGACAAGTACACCACACTCACAAATCTGATCCATTGATCGGTGTATATGATGGACTAAGGAAGTGATGACATTCACTGGGAACCTATTCGGAGTATAGACAAACTGTAAGGGGTCAACGGGAGAGCTTACAGAAGACTTTAAACGTTTAATAATGGCAAGCTCTGTAAGTTCAAGACCTGATGAAGTTACAGGATTGCGGTGAAAGCTTTCAAGTGTCACCAGTTTTAAAAGATTGAGATGTAGGAACAGTAATGGCTGGTCTCCAGCAATCGGAAATAGAATACTTTCCCAGTGGTTTGTCTGGTAGGAGTAAATATATCTGTCAGAGCAAAAGTAACGTATTCCAAAAGTCATGAAGATAGACCCTCAGGACCAGTACCTGGGGTTATTTCAGAAGTAAGAAGGAGCTTAAATAATTCTTCGGTAGAGAACGGGATTGTGTGCACTCCGTGTTCTGGAGTGAATATAATTGGAGAGCCTTCTGATGAGCGGATGAATGCACTGTTGGTATTGTCATGGTCCGCGGAAAACTTCAATCGTTTCGTCTAATGTCTACCGTAAACGATTACTGTGGTGGCTGCATAGGTAACGAGTAGCATAGATCAAGTCAGTGCTTTTTGATTTGTTTCTGTACCAGAAGAGTGAATTACCTTACTCCCAAACTAGATCTGGCTTTGCAGAAATATTTTTTCCGTCTTCTTGAGAATTTCAATATTCGAGATGTAGCGCGGATTTTACGGATGAATAATGTTTCTGGAGGACTGCCTTTGTCAAAGATTTAATTGACCATCAAAACCCACAGCTTGACACTACTATCTAGTGAAAATTTGAAGAAAACCAAAAAGGGACTTTTGTATGATAAAAATGTTATCATGTGAAAAGTTTCTGTGATAGATATTTAAAAGCAGACCGAGAGTCTCAGCAGAAGCAGACAATTGTTACTGGTTGGGGCAAGATAACACAAGGAAGAACAATTCAAGCAGGTTGGTGATAATCCTGTCTAGAATAGAGTTGCCTCTGGGTAGGATAAACACAAAGTTCAGTTGGGTCAGTTGCACTGAGTGGTTCGGTCGAAGCATAATTCAAATGATCTTTTATGATGTGCACATTCTCATCTAACTAAGAATAAAAACAAGGTAAACTTGGTGATGGGGAGATGAAATTCTTTTCTGTGTGCTAAACGGAGCTGTTTTTAGGTTTCTTGTAATGGCACCTTCATGGCGAGAAAATCTGAGACGATTCTGTTAGCCTAAACAATTCATACAAATCACTGAGTGCGCGTAAACAACCGGAGACTTGTCACACTAGATAGAGTTGACATATGTGATCAACCCACCTCTAGCCCGTTGTTGATGGAATTCCTCTCCTACCGGTACAGCTTGAAGCCTTCTATTGGCTCGAGTGAGTTAATAACAAATGGGTTTTGTCGACAATTCTTGTATGCAAATCTCACAAGTGTGAACACGAAAGTGAGAAAGAGGAACAAGGTTTAGATCCGACAATGTTGCGAACAGTGAACGTACATTGGAGCCGGAAAGTAATTTGCCTGATATCATCGCCGGAGGATCGAAAACAAGAGCAGTCACCAAGTACGCTTTTCTTGGGTCGAATGAGAATTCCTCTATACATATGGGTATTTAAATCTGATTGAGCAAAAAACACAGTAGTCCGTTCGTCTAGTAGTGAATCTGATCTGGCTTACCTGCGCACAGCTACCATAGTCAGCGAACACCGTGATTTTGATGAGGCAGTGGCTAACGTACAAATGTAGCACAATCAGTAATAGTTCCTGTTTTGAATCTGTTTTGATTTGCATTTTCAAGTTCATTCAAGTACCGATCACTTACGGCCCAAAATTCCATCGTGGGTGCATGTCTCGATGTGTTCAGAAAAGGCCGTCAGGCTGTGAGCATGGTTACCCAGATTTCGTGCACACTACGGTTCGGAAAAATAAACGTGTTCCCCTCGGAACCACCGAGTGGAAAAGCCCCAATTGACCTGAGCGAGTGAGGTTGTCTCTGTAGTAAAGCCTACAGTAGGAATGATTGTCGTAAGTAAATCTGGCTAACCGAAGAGGATGACTAGCATATGGACGTGCGTGAAACCTGTGGTGTTTACGAGGGCATCGGCAAAAAAAGTGTCCCGTTCGGTAGATATCACTCCGCAATCATTTTGCTAGGTTAGAAAATCAACAGCGCTTAGTGCAGAGAGATATTTCGTCCACCAGAAGGAACAAATTTTACAGTGGCGACACCAGAGTCAACTGAAATAAGACCGGACCGTTAGCCGGTAAAATAAGTGAAACGTATTCGTTCCATGAAGTAGTGGGTAGTCAGCCTTCGGACTTCATTGGTAAATACCACTCATGGAGAGCAGACTGAGAATTGTTGGTCGATTAGGACAACAGAATGCTTTTTTATTCTAAAAGCAATGTTGACAGTGTGAATCTTCCAATTTGAAGCCAAATCTGTTGTGGGGCGCGAAGACCGATAAGCATACTTGGGTTCGTCTTATTCAGTAGTCTCCATGTTAGTCCATGGTAGCATAAGACTATCGAAACATCTGAGTGTAATAAAGGTGAGGCTATGGGACGATGTTCTCAGGTTCTGTCTTGGAAGCAGGCTTTGTTTTGGTCAGACCTCAAATACCCAGTATTCTACCTCTTTTATAACAGATAGGTGCCAACACAATTCTCGAGTACGATAAAGGATAGTTCATATGGGCCGGTAGTTTTATTTACCTTCACTTCGCACAGCTGTTGGAAGATCCTAGCGGGTTCGATAGTTGGTGAAAGAGATGAGTTGTTGAAGACTGGCATGAAGTTACACTGCGGTACCGAGCTGAAATCAGAGTTGAGTTGCACAACATCTAAGTTTCCATTTTTTTGTTTCTGGAGCTACTGGCTCCGGTGTTTTATGGCTATCCACATGCCACGACACAGGACTTTCCTGTGATGGTATCGGAGTACAGCTTACTCGGGCATTCAACTTCGAACTAGATCACGTTTGTGAATTTCTGAAATACTTTCTTCGTCCACGGTTGTAAGCCTTCACTTTCTTTCTAAGCAGCTGCTAGAGCACGATAAACACTGACCATTTTAGACGTAGACAGTTTTCAATGGGAAACAATGATTAAAGCAAAGCTTAAGTGACATTGTCGCATAAGACAGAATAGTTGTGGCTTGAAAACATTGAAAAATAGATTGAGGTGTCTAGGACCTTCAAGTTTATTAGAATATCAAGAGAATAACTTATCCGACTCATTGTTGCGATTGGTTTTTCTAACATAGCTTACTGATAGTCCAGATATACATCTTCAGATATATTTCCAAGATTCAGTGACAAGAACTTAGTAGTTCACTTTTCTAAGCAGTGGACGCTTAGGGTTTATTTGTAAGGACCAACCATAGTTGTGCTTCAAGTCTAGTGAGAAAACGTTCCAAGCTGATCAATTCAAACCCAATGGTAGAGTCACCTACAAATATAGGAAGAAATTTATCCATTTGTGCACTCGTTGAGATAGAAAGATAAGGAAATACTTTTAACTTAGACAGTGATGGGCCATGTTCCAGGTGAATGTTTCCGTTGACTATCGAGTGAAATACACTCAGAAAATGTAGCTTACCGACAGTCTTTTTAGTTGAGAATACACAGACTAGAATAATAAGTTCGGTTCAGCTGTTGGTAGCATAGCTGATAGAACCACCTCCACGAATATGCAAACTTGTGGGACAACTGGCTCGATATCAGTGTAAATCATCCAATCGCAAAATTCTATCGCGTCCATATTTAGTGCAACCAAGATTCATGTAACATTGAATTCAGCATTTTTTACTCCTTCTACTGGATTCATGTTATCTGTTCGATTTTTCTCGATAAATAAGACAAACTGCAAGAACTTTTCTTATTTGTCCCAACTCTCAAATCCCATTGATCTCACTCGAATCACTCAATTCGCTTTATAATTCTGATCTTTGCCTGATCATATACGTACTTACTCAACAAGTTCAAGCATACGAAATGAATTTCGCTGAAAGTTCACTTATCATGGCTCAACTGTTCATGTGTATCACAAAATCCAACTTTTCTCGACAGCCAGAACAACAATCGATACAAACTGAATTCCTTCGCAATTTCAACGCGTGACCATGTTTGTTGGGCCCACAAGGTCGGCTTTGGATCGGGCAGGCTGTTCCAGACAGCTCACTTCATTGCATCTTTTTTCGCAGTACAAAACGGAAACTTACCGGGAAGTCCTTTCTCCCGATATGCTCTATTAGTTTTCGAATGCATTTTATCAAAAAGCTGAAAAGATTATCCAAATGGGACACTTTTTTCACCCACCGCGTCTTCTTGGGACATTATATTTTATATGAATCATAAGACAAGTCGTGTATTCATTAACGAAATCAACCTGAGAAATACCCATCATAGAAACCCGTGTTTGACGAGTTCTCAGAATTTTATCTCACCACAATTTCTGAGTGCAGCTTTCTTCATTATCAAGAAAACCGAATGAATTGGAAATTGACAATCCCCGTATGATCTTGATGTGAAGATGACATAGTCCAAATAACTCGGTAATGTTGTTTCCAATAACCCTTACATCAACAACAAAATTTCTATTGAACCATGTGGCGAAATAGTAAATTTCGAAATTCTCTGTATTGTTTATGCTCTTTCCTGCCAGACTTTTCAACTTAAATTTCTGATATCATCGTCTTTAGACTTCCACCAAGTTTAGTCCGCAAATCGCCACATAACTAAAGATAGCAATGAGAAGTAAGACGGAATGATTGATTCCAACCTTCGATACTGATTATCTGTGGTAAATGTTAGATACTCTGTTCCAAATAAGAAAACGTTTTTCTGGCCAACGTTGACTGCATATGTACGATGAGAAAGGTCTGTGTACCATCGTATTTGGACTGCCAGCTAACATGATTCTCGACCGGTAAAGAGCTGATGCTAGTTGGGTTCGAACCCAGCCAACTTTGTTTTGACTAGGTTACGTTTCTTCAAAATAGATTTTCAAACATAATCACACCTTCAACGAGACCATTTTTCCAGCTTTACTCGATCTGGGAGTGGTTGTTATTTCCATCGCCCTCACTGGTTTCTATTGCTGTCTATTGGTGACGTCGGGGTGTTAGAGAAATTCATTATCTGCATGACATTACCTTACACGATCAGCAGAATCCCAGTCCACATGTGGGGTGGCCTTTTTTTGCGTCCTCATCTTAAGAATGGGGACACATCAAAGTTGACCCCTGCTGCCTTTTGCCTCAGTATGTATTTGCATTTGTCGCGGGTCACAATAATTGAGGAAGGTAATAGCTTTAATCCGGACAATGGTAATACACCCACGGGTTAAATATTGGATGGAGAACCTCTTTACCTTCTTTGGAGATGGGTTAACATTTTATCACCCTCAGTCAGACACCTGAAATCCTTACTCTGTCGTCCCACATTTTTGTGTATTTTTGTTTTAAAATAGCAATCGGCAGTTAGAAACCATGATAGCACTGGACAGCTGTTTGATCGGTCTAATTGGAATCAACTGAAACTGTACACTCATCAAGCCTCTTCTGGTAATCGAACCAGAGATGGACGATCGGGGTGAACGGGGTAGTAAGCGCTGTTACTAGGTGAACAACGCAAAATTTATATTGCTCAAGAGATTTTTTCGGAAAACAAAGCTTTGAAAGAGAAAACTTTTACGTTTTCTCACTGATTTTCTGTAAAACCTCGAAAAACTGCAAAAAGTGGAGTTAGCCGATTTAATCGGGGGTCTATCTGGTCTGTCGTTGCCCGGATCTAAAGAAGAGCAATTTTCAGTCATTTAATTTTCTATTTTGAAAATCATGGTTTGATCGAACATACGGATCACATAAGATCACTTCAAAGGGTAGGATCTTCGTGGCATTAGGAATCACAGTATCGCCGTGCATATCCCACGACCGGTCTCATTGATTATCAACATTTAGGCACCTACAACTGCGAAAGAACTTTATCTTTCATCAGATATATCGTTATCGAAATCATGAAAAACAATGCAGATGGTGCTCAAAACATTTGTAGTAGGGTTTTCATCTAATTGAATCTATTTATACAGCAATAATACCGGTAAAGTTGTAATAGTGAACATGTGATTTGTAGCTTGCATCTAATGTGGTACATCTAAGTCTATTCGTCTGTTAATCGTGCACCGTTGATCTGTTGGGCTATCTTTCCAAGTTCAACGTTCTATTCACCGATTTTAATCTTGAAAAATTGTTTGTGATTCATGAATATTCAACACAAAGTGTTATAAGAATGTGCTAACATGTCGTGAGTATCACCATCAGAAGAAGAATGACACAAGAACAGGTGCATCAAGATTTATCACTCTAAATGGACACGCGATCGAAGCTGTTTGGCTGGCATTATTGTAGATTGTAACGTGCTTAGCTCACCAACTGAATCGGACCCCCACGATAAGAATGTACGATGGGGTGTTGGGTTAGGGACGTCGAATGCAGCTGAATAATCAATAAAATTTCCTTAAAGTTTTTATAAAATGTGCACTTTGTGCAGTGAATTAGTTCTGCTCGTTGAATAGTGTGTATTGACCGCTAGAATAAAGAAGGTCTCACACGAGGCCACTTGCTTGGCGTTTTGGTGAAACCTCCTGCCTAAGTAGGCGTAGAACATACCAATAGGTTTTCTTAGGTTTTTTTCACATGCCTTCGATGCATGCGAATTCATATGAAAACAATAAGTAAGTTTATGCAAATACTGTGCCGTCATAGACTAAACTAATGTTTTATGCTAACTGACGCTTTAACTCAATATTTGGTGACACCGGATGAAAGTAATATATGTAGTTGGTAAAAAGCATCATTCGTTCTGTCTTTTCTTGTTTCCCGCTGAACATCCGAGCTCTTTTTACTTCGTTTGTGTGGTTGGCATTTCTGTGGTTATATGGCACGAAAGTTCAACATTCAAACCCTACAGCATTCACGCCACTGACCCATTCTAATTGGTTCCCCTCAACGTCTCCTACCAAAGAAAATCCTCATCCCGTAGACCCCAACCAGGTAGTCATGGTCTGGCTGCCTCATCGCTTCTTCCAGCCTTATCCAGCACGCATGAAGAAAGCACGAAAAGGCAGACGATGGACAGGCATTCGCAAAACATATTCGAGCCACCAAAGTGAAAGTGGAGGGATCACTTTGGAAAGAGGACCAGTATCCGCTTCTTCAGCTGATATCTACTGGAGAGCTTCGGGGAATCACAGATAATCAGCTGAAATCCAGGGTTTTACTGCACGACGAAACCAACCACAAACTACTGGGCCAGCGAAACGCAAAGCATTCCTAATAATCAGTCAGAGCTTGCTTGGGTTATCACGTGGGGCTTTTTCTAGACTTTCAACTGGCGCTTTTTAGAAGACTGATAGTTAAGATGGATTGGAAAGTGTGCTTAGATCCAACCATCGTTGCGACGTGCTTTTGGAGCGCCCGCCGAAGCACATGGACAGCTAAGTGCAAATACTGTGTGATCAAACACAACAGAGGTACTGCTTACAATCGACAGCCTTGTATGCAACTCCGCCATTTGTAGATTATAGCAATTTGGTCGACTTGGGTCCACCGTGGACTCAAAGAGGGTATAGTCCATGTGGTGCATCGTCTGTTATAACGTCTGAAGTGCATACTGGCAACCGGTAAACGACGTTCAGAGCACGATGCGAAAACCGTTCCCAGATTACGGAGCGGCTGGAATCAAGCCCAAAAGAGCTTCCGTGTTGAACCTCGTCCGATGACAGCCTTCCTATAGTGATATTCATATCTCCTACCAAAATCACGATTTCAAAAGGACTTACTTTACGTGGGAAGTCAGGGTGCTTTTAGTAAAAGGTAACTTTGATTTCGTCTGACTTGTATTCGGTGAGTGCGTATGCCAAAATGACAAATAGTCTGAGTGTATCCGAGGGGCAAATTGGTCGGAGTAGTGTGGACTGTCAGCAGAGAAAGGCAACTGTGAGGTAAAACGGAATGTAGTGCAATGATGCAGCAGTTGTGACGGAGAACAACGTAGGAAAGAAATGGGAAATGAAAGATCAGAAAGACATGGTAAAGCCAGATCATATGATTTGTAACTTTACAAGACATTCTTGATATAACGTTTTCTGTATAACGGGTGGGATGTGGAAAAGCCAAGCAATCCCAGAAGCACAGAAAGGATGCCTGTGGCGAACGATATACAAAACAGGAAGTGAGAAAACTGACCGAAGAGAAACAGCTAAGAGATGACAATTCAGGTCGTTTTACTGCAGGTGAAACAGGATGAAGTCTGAGGAGAACAGAGGCAACAGGACAAGTAAATCCGTGACGGAACAGTGGGCACGAGAAATATATGCGCAGCTGAAATGGGACGATGCAGCTGGAGAGCTACATGGCAGCATGCAGTTTCATGAATGAAGTGAGACGAAAATGAAAATGGTGGGTTCTTACATGGGATTTGGGAGTGGGTGTGAGTGTGAGTGGCACTGGTGCGTGAAAGCATGAGACATGAAAAGGAAGGACAAGGAAGGATGTGGAAAACACGATATTAATTGAGGTATGGGAATGAGATCGATGAGCTATGTAAGCATAGTATGGCTGCAAAAGAATAAATTGGAAGGATAGACAGCTGGAATTATTGAGCCTCACCTGGTTGGAGGTGAAGACATCGATCCTTCGACGGAGCGGTTTCCATAGAATAAAGTGCAACTATGTGCAGCTAAGATGGAGCGTATGCATTGAAGTATATTGAGCGATGAGTGAAATGCACAACTCACGGTTGTCAGAGGCATTGACATGATCACGCACTGTTTTGTAGTGACGTGCGACAAAAGTCTAGTGACCATGTATGCACTGAGCTCATTAATTAATCTTCGCTGTTGTTATCTGGAAACATGGCAACTTTTCGATGCTGAATATTAGTGGTAGTTTTGTTGATAGGACACGTATTTTTACTGGAGGTTACTGATATTTGTTCACCAAGGATGTTCAATGTAGTCCGAAATCAGGTTTATCCTTTCCTTGAAATATAATTCAAAGTAGCAGTGGTATATTTGCTAGGACCGCAAAACATTACATAAACCCGACAAATGAACAGAAAGCACAGTTGAATCAGTTGAGGCAAATATCGGTAGATGTTCTGTTCGTCTTAGTTGAAATGTGTGTATGCTCAATAATTTGTCATTGAGAACAACGTGCTGAGCCGTCGTGTTGATTATTCCGTTCCGTTACCAGTGCATAGAAACGCAATTTGGAACAGATAATACATCTAGTTTCACAGTAATGCTCTAAACAAAATGAAGAGAACTCTATTATTTTGCTTGTCCAAAAGAGCAAGTAAAGTGTGCACGAAAGACAGCAGAAGCAAACTTCTGCGGATTTTTCTAGTACAGAATGACTATCCTGAACGGTTTATTCTGCAAGGCAATGCAAAGAAAGGATGACAGGTGAAATGAAACAAGAACCACAACGAAGTCTGTACACGTCTTATTGCTACTCAGGTGTGATACGGAAGCCCAGACCATTCAACCAAGATTGTCAAAAACATTCAGTAGACCCTGAGCAGTTTAAAGGTTGTTCGCTTCAAACTCTTTGTGTGCTTTCATTTGAATAACAGATCGCCAGATTCTGCAGCCTCATTCTCTGTGTATTCATTCACCTCTTTCTGTGGAACTAGGTTCATTGATCGTACGTTCAGGAACAATTAAGACTATTACGAGCAAGGTATGCTCACACCTTATGGGATCAAACCACTCAGTGGAGATGATGAACTCCTTGCTTACCATTTTTAATGTTTGGGACAAGCTACCAGGATTTGTCAAGCGTCGCATCCTAACCTTAGTCGAAACCGTGACTATTCACCTCCGTGACCCTCCCCTTTGTACTCAGAGACAATTTGTGCAATCACCAAAACTCCCTTGGCCCGATTATTGTTCCCGAACAAGTGTGGAATCAATTGACCATTCCTCAGTGGAATCGGTTTCACAAGCACGTGCAGAGACAGCTATGAATCCTAATTCATCTTTCTTATTCTGCGAGTCATCTTTAGTTTGCTCTCAATTTGGTATGCAATGGAAAATCCACTTGCATTTGTTACATCCGAAAATCTAAAGCATCTAGCCCGAACCATACCGGCGGCATTTTGCTAGCCGGGCAAATGTTTTATTAGCTAGTCTACCGCAGTCCGGTCAGTCGGGTGTGAATAGCACACATGAATTATCCAATGATGCACAAACCACTATTCCAGTGATACATTAACTTCCCTGCTTTTAATCGGTCGGCTAACATTTTCAGGATCTTCATAACTAGAAGAGAAGCACACGGCTGAATGTCGTCTAGTGAAAATTGAACTATATATTCAAGGAATGTTTTATTTGCACGAGGAGCCTGAAACTAGTAATAATGAGAAATCCACTTGCATTTTTATTGTTGATGAAAAGCAAAACAATAATGAATCAGGGAGAACTTTTCCCGTCTATTATTCAGGCCTGCATTGCTAGTCAGATGAAGCCCATAACGTGCAAAGTGAGGGACATTTTATCTGAGTTGTGTTTGTGGTTGGTATTTGTAATATAATCAACAGGATACGATGTTGTATGTGCATTTTGGAGGGCCTAATCAGTGCCTCAGGTTTAAAGCCTGAACATAGAGAAAGCAAGAATCACAATCTGTGACTTTTTCTTTGAGAAAGAGAAAAGGAAATTTCGACTTATTTGAGAAGTTGAACAAAACCGAACAATTACCTGAACGAATACACAGTAGACAATTACAACCCAAATGGTCAGGTACTTAAACCTCGAGACAAAATGGAAACAAAAGACAAAGTGGAGGGAACACGTGCTCTTGTGTATTGCATCACAACAAACACACGATATCTGTCGTAGACAGGCTTGCATGTAACTGAGCAAATGTGTTCGAGATTAATTTGTGCTAGTTGTTAGTGCTGTATCAATTAATGATGGATTGCTGTTATTATCGCAGAAAAATATTGTCAGAGCATGATAAGAGCGTGTCCGTCTATTTCTCACTTTTCTCCGGAACAGAGGAACAGATGTAGAACAAATCACAGGACATCTTGTGAGATCGTGAGCCAACATGTCCCTATTGCGTACAGTTGTGCCCGGACAGTCCATTGGAGTCTGGGTGAGTTTCCCTTGTTGGTTGTCCAGTTATCTGTTGTTTCTGCTCCCGATGTCGGTGTTCTTGTTGTTGTTTTTAGTCCTTCAGGCGGGCATTGATCGTGTTGTCCTTTTTCATAAGGACGTTGACCGTTATATTTTCCTTTGAGAAACTTACAAAATAATGGTCAGTCTATCAACTACGTCAAAATCAGCATACTGAACAGCAAACAATAAAGTGTATTGTGGATTCCTACTCTGATGGGATGGATGTTCTTTGTACTCCGCCTTTCACTTACAAATCCCAGGTCACCCGACCAACCTTACAGTCGGAAGCCCCAGACATTCGCTTGCAGTTACCGGGACAGATACATTGTTTCAATTCAAGACTGTCGGGCACTTCTGGCTGTCATAGAGGACGACATTTGAACAAGTTCAACTTGGTAATAAGGATCAGCCCGAAGGAGGGCCGGGTGGCGCAGTAGCAACTTACACGCCTTCGAAATGAAAAGGTTCGGGTTCACACCCTGAGTGCAGCAGAGAATAGGCACAACTGATGAGCTCTAAAAAGACTGAAGTTTGAGTCTGATGCTTCCGAGTGCAGGTTGATGGGAAGAGCTGATGTTTGTGCGTGAAAGGCGGAGTGCAAAGGACAGTCAGCTAAGCAAAGATTCACCAATCCCACACAATATTTGGAAGTAATTGCGAGAAACATTTATTCCCGCTCTGTTCCGTTTGAGCCCCGTTCTGGGAGAACTTGTGTCGTTCATTTCAACTACCAACCAATGGTGGTCGAGCAGTTTTCACAGCGGACCACAGACCTTGAAGAACCAGGTTTAAGTACCGGGACCTTTGCGGCCTTCATTTTTGCATTGGTCCACCTTAATACCCTCTTGGTGAAATATGGTACAGTTACAGTATACTGAGTAAAAGGGGTTCAGAAATTGTCATCAATATTAGCACTTCTACTGCTGAAAATTCTGACCCTCATGAGCATGTAGCATATGCTTTTCTGAATGCCGAATCTAAGATAAATATTGGGAACTGGTTTCACAGCCAGCCAACGTCAATGGTAGCCATTTGACGTTGTGCTGACTACGGGGCGCCCACCACAACCACCAGCACTATATGTATATAAATATATATATATATATATATATATTCATGCAAGAGTAAGTTTATATGTATAATGTTATTTACGTGTACAACCATCGAGACACACGACACCTGTATCCTATTGCCGAATTGGTGTTTGCGACGCAAACATACATAAACGATTCACCTACCTCACATTAGGACTAAAACTTTCACGTTAAAAGACAGTGAGTTGGTGTCCGGTGGTAAGCTGTATTTGGGAAGACCGAGCTTATCCGTTCCCATGTTCCTTTCTTACCCACTCTGTTTGTTTAACAGTACATGAAATCCAGTTTATCCCACAATTACGTTTCTTTTTATTACCAACCAATTCAACTGTATTAGCCTGAGGATGAACTCAATGTGAAAATGGAACTATCTTGTTTTCCTAGTTCACACATCAATATTACTTCGTCAACTGAAACGGAGAAAAACATTTTGTTGAATCAAATATTTAATATATGGATCGACTTATGCCGGGTCGTAATTGCACACTATCGCATTACCATAAGGGAAATTCGGTTTGCTGAGACAGTTCTCGTAGCCACATCCTAGTGCTTTTGAATTGGCCCAAACCACATGTGAGATAAAAGTAGGCGAAAGTTTCTGAATTTGATTAAAATTGTACAGCACCAAAACTGTTGCTTTGTACATTATCAATGATTTACGTGTTTTACTCATCGACTCAATTAAATTCGATCGGACATGAACATTCTTCCATTTCACCAGAGGAAAACCGTCAAAATAACTGAAACTCCTGTTCGATATGATACTCCCTTGGAGATTTATGAACCAAACGACAGTTGTTGTGTGTGACTGCGTGAGAGTGGAAAAAGAGCTTGGTATGTAGATTGTTTCCAATTCATGGATTTGAATGATGTCTTGAGGTGAGTTGGATAAATTATCAATGGAAACGATGTAGAGCATCTCAACAAACCATGTCTTACATGGCCACTAATTCCAATACACCCCGTAGCCACGTTAAGTTAGGATTCTAATAGGTTTTCGGGCTGAGCTTTCGTTCATCCATCTCCCGTCTTGATTATAAATGTCGAGTATCACACAAGCATACATTTTGCGAGTTTTTGGGATGGTATTAAACACGAGTGCAACAAGACACAAAACTTGAAAAAGAGATTACCTGAGTGTAATGGCCACACATTTTTCCAGAATTGCACGAGTTTCTGTGGAAATTGTAATCCACATTTTCACTGACCCACGCGTTGAATCCTCTGGAGAGTGAATGAAACAGAGGGATGATGATTAATGGCAGTTGTGATATCAGGCATCTTATTCTTTTGCACTTTGACAGCCATGAACTGCTCATTCATTTTCCAGTGTTCCTCTTAAGCACTCGATAAGACTTACTGTTGAAATTTGTGATTTCCAGCAAAGTTCTGACCTGCGGATGGATACTTGTCGGTAGCCCGACCTGCGTCTGCATCGTGGCCAACGGTACAATTGCTTGCCCACTGTAGTGTCTTTGCAGCCAATTCAGCATCATAAATCTAAAAGTATGAATTTGATCACACTTGCTTATTTAGGTTACGAGTATTACGGTAATTCCAGTTACAGCTCTTATTGTCCCATCTCTGCTATCAATAACAAAAAATGAGAATTGTGCAAAATTCAAAACCAAGTCCACATGTTTGCACATCTGCACCACTTATTGCGTGGTTTATGGCAAACTTGTGTTGGATTTATTCAGAACTACCAAAGTTCAATAACGTTTTGCGTGTCCGTCGATGATTCGCACTGCGAATATTTCCATTAGTCTCAGAGGAGAGAGAAACGGTTGATCAAAAAGGATGACATTTGATATAGTAGAATATTGATCATTGCGTAACAAAGAGAAGGACTCAATGTATTATTACCCTGTTCGGTCTTTTTGTTAGAGGAGAAACTACTAGACCTGTCAATGGAATTGTTTCTGGATTTTTATGAGAGTCAGTTAATAACATCAAGTTTTCGTTCAAAAGAATCATTGTACTTGGATTGGGTCTCGTAATTCAACTGATTTTTTCACAAAACGGAATGAGTTCATCTACTTGAGTGGATGAGTGGATATCCTTGTATGAATGGGATATAACTTACCATATCTGGCATTGTTTTCGCTTGAGGTTGCCTTTTCAGTTGACAGTTTAACACCTTTCTCCTGAACTCGTTGTGCCAGTCTAACATCTTCTGATTCAGTTCTTCTTGTGTCGCTACTTCTTGGGCATTTGATTCATATAGAACCAAGAAAAGACAACATAGTCCAGACACCCAACTTTCCATCTTTCTTAGAAAACACACGACTGGTAGACGAGTGTTTAAAATCTTCCTCATCAGAGTGAAGCTTCAGCTTATTTAAATTCTTTTTATGATGAATATGCTCAATGACTGTCATCATCTTCAACCACCTTCGTTCCACCGTGAGAAAATAAGGAGAGTTGAATGGTAATTGAGGGATTACGTGTTGTCATTTTCATCTGCACAATCAATCGCTGATTGTTTCTAGACTCACTCACTTTTTTAGATCATTTCAGTTGTGTGCTTCTCGGGGTTGTTCAATAAACAACCACAATTGATTCTTAGCAAAACAGAAACTGGGACGGTTCAAGGATCTTGTTGTTCACCCGGATAAGGTTGCTGATAAATACAAATGTCTCGTATCACGATATCCCTTTGTTCACAATGTATTCTCTTCTGGGTTCTTGTTGTGAACTAGGGAAATTAACAACATTTTCCTCCGATGCATGCGTTTGGGATTTTTTCTGAATCGCCTGATAACAAAACTATCAGAAACAGGTTTTCAGGCTTTAGACCGTCTATGCGTAGATCACCTTTGATACATTATCCACCCTGTACCTGCTGTTGTGATCCTCATCTAAACTGAGGATTGTCTAAATGACTGTCTAATAAACCTCGATACCATGTGTGATTTCTTTGTTTCAAAATTCCCGCTCACTTTGACTGACAGGGTCTAAAGTGGGACCTACAGGCTGCGTGTTATGTGCTGCAACGTGAGCGAGTAACGGATAGGAGGAAGCTGGTGCTAGATACTACAGCAGAAATGAAACAGTCCGGAAAGTTAAGGCATGCGGAACTATCAATAGACGTAAGGTAATATAAATTATTGCAAACAAGAATTTGAAGTATACAGGGCTCAAAATTGTTCGAAAACCACTATCAGTAAAGAAGTTAACTAACCCTCTCCAAGAACAAAAACTATTTTAAAATAAGTCATGAAACAAAAGTTTGGCAAAGTGCCAAGTTTAAAATAAAATATCACATCTAACTGACAGCGCATCGTTAACACAACACCGTATTTCCAAGCCGCGATATATTGGGTCAACACCAGAAGTGTTATTTTGTCGACTTTTTGTTTGACATCCAACCTCATACTGTGGGATCACGCTTAATCCTATCCGGATGAATGTGCGCTGCCTCTTAAATGCATAGACACAATTATGACAGGACAAAAACAATGTTGATATTAGTCACGTTTCCGCTTAGACCATGCTGACCAGCGCAATCTCGCTGCATACAGAACCCCTCTGATTGGTCTGAGGCAACTGTACAAGTCGTTTGCACTTGCTCATGGATGTACCTACGACTGACTTCACTGGCGTCCACACCGTGATCGCGCTGCTAGCTCACTAAATCCGTTATCCAATTATTTTCTGTTTTATTGTAGACATTATAAGCGAGTACTAAATTGAAGTTTTGTACTGCCTTTATTGATACACCATCTGTGTTTACCAACTTTCTTCAGAGTCCAGAAAGTCCATTCTGGTTTCTTTCTGTGAACTTATGTGCTGTCGTTCCTTACAATTCTGTTTCAGACACTTCTTCTATCTCCCATTCAGTCTCTTATCGTAGATTCAAGAACATTTGTTGCTTTCAACATCCACCTGTATGCATCACCTATTTTGATTTATGGATGAATCAAGCACACTCAAAAGAGTAATACTGTCTTCACATGTTCGTCAGTAAACCTACGGGTTTTATAAAATGCTGTTCTACTAGTCATTTACCGTCTACATCAGGGGTTTACCCGTTACTCTCTCAATATATCATGCAAATTCTGATAATGTTGTTTTATACCTGGTTGTTTCTGAATCCCTTAATCTACAACACTCAATTGACAATTTGCACATCAATCGGAGATTCTCCACTTCATTTGGTCAGCGTTCGGACACATCCAACTGCGTTGTGAGTGTCTCCCAATCGCTCTGCTCTACTGAATTTTTAGTGGTCAACGATGAATGCCTTTTCAAAATAAACCCCATCGAGCACATAAGATTTGGTGTCAACACTGATCTTCATTTTTTATTCCACATCCTGTCTGGTGTTGGCAAACTGGGACTTGTCTCTTTGTAAATGTACGCTGTAGAACTGGACAGAAAAATTCAGTTTTCCCGAACATAAATGACCATTTTTCAGCGTCATATTATTCTCACATTCAGGAAGTTTTAACGGGATCGTCCGGATTGTTTTGCTTGAGTTTGGAAGAAATATCGAGCATCATCGTGATCTTTTTATTCCATAGTGAATTCCGTTATGCTCCAACCGAACTTCCAAGTACTCATTCTAAGTATTTTAGCATCGACATTGCAGCTCATCATTATTTTGCAAACCTCAACCATATAATATCTGGCAGTTGAGACGGTTCTTAGAATTTCAAGAAAATATATAATTTTGTACGTGACCTTGCGTCGTGATTTCCTGTTTTTCGCATCCACAACTCTTTCAAAATCGAGAGAGAATGATAACTTAACAAAAGCAACTGCTTTGAAACTAATAAAAAAGTGTATTTTACTTTTTCGAGGTTCTCAGAATAAAATAAAACCAAAATTCTAAACTGCATTTCTCTCAAGTTATTGAAACCACCAAGTATTCACACCTATTTACACGTACATGACACTTTCAAAAAATCGACTTTATTTCTCGCGAAGAAAACAGCAGGTGGTAAAGAGCATTTAGTGTCTAAGTAGAGACTATTTTTCTGACAATGACTTCTATCAGTCATGGTCGGAAATCTCTGGACAGAATTGCTTTTACTTTGCCAGATTCAGGAAACACTATTGGTAACTATCTTGTTAACACAAACATAAAACCTAAGTTAATGGACTGATGAGTGTGAACTTCACAGATCTACACCTCAGAGCTGACTTCTTAGATTTGTCAAAATAGTGAAAAATTCACACTCTGATTTCGGAAATGGGCCTCATTAGTTAGTAAATTATTGTCGAAATGCATATTTCTGTACCTCGTTGGGCACTACAATGATACGTATGACCTACTGGTGGTCCGTGTACGTTTCTCATCACCCGGAGAATGAAGCTAAGAATTCCTTCGCCCGTACGGATAGGTTCCTATCTGGCTTCCATTGCACATGTACTGCCTGGGTTTTAGGGGTTTTAGAATTTGGGCTGACCTGATCAAATTCATAATGAACAACGAGATGTTGCCTCAGATAGCTTTCATGAAATTCGGTTAATGTGCACGTTGCGAATGCTGATGGATGCCAACAAATTGGATGACATTGCTGTATGCTTGCTTCTTTCAACGATAATTCTGTTATCCTACTATTTACAATGATTGCTGAGCCATTCGGTAGAACTCATGGTTGTTATTGAATTGATTCAAGTGGAATTACCAAGCTTATTGGTATTCACAGGAGAACACCCCAGCGCAAACAACCACGAATCTTTCACTCTCGTTTAAAAGTTCACTTTCCAGGGATTTCAGACTGAGTTGAAACTGCGCGCTTATCTTCTGTCATCTCAACTCTATTTTATCCTCACTCTTTAATATCGAAAAAATTGATACGATCCATCAGATAATTCTGTATTGTTTTCCACTGGACATGTTGCTAGCCTGTCTGATCAGATAAATACAAACAATCGTACTTTGTTTGTGATTCAGTCAGCCATGATATTTGCTAACTAAGTCCCAAGGTGATGACAGCTCTGTCTCTTCCCATGTTTTACCTCAAATTCCAACTTTGTTGAAACTACTTTTCAGAATGTACACATTTTTGAACCAAGAAATTCCAAGCCCGGAAACACGCGATCTCCTAGGTTGTTTGATTACACTTACAATCATAAAGTGTGCTTTCTAGGTAAACTCCATAACATAACGTTGGCTTCAGTCCATACTGTCCACTATCTCCATCTTTTTTAGCAATCACGTTCATGTAGCAACAGTGCTCCCATGACAAACTTGAATAATAAAAATGGGAAGCATTAGATGGCACCATGTATCTTAGATCATTTCACGGCGTATATACGAGTGCGCATTGCAGTCAAAGTGGATTTTAATGTTTACAGTAAATTTGCCGTTTTTAAAAAAGGACAAGATCGAGTAGAATGGCAAGGACGAAAGAATGAAGGGGGCCGAGTTACTCGCAAATGGTGTGAATTGCCTACCAGTTTGACCTAACCCTGGTTACAAAACAACAATTTCTCCCGATTCTGGTTGGGGTCAATCTTATTGTGGTATGGAAAGACCAGTGATCTTCTGTGGGGAGCTTCCCGTGTCCAGTCTGCAAAAGCACAACAAGAGAATCTCCATGGGCAGAGTCTCAGTCCGTGCATAGAGACGTGTTAACACCCACATTGGTCAAATAAGGTGCTTCAAGTCTGATCATTTACTTCAAAAGAAAATTACACTGGGAGCTGTATGCACGTGAACATGCAGTGGCAAATAGTGTGCTAACCTGTGTTTCTGACATCGGCATACTAACACAGTAGGAAAGACCCATTTGAAATTAGCTGTCCAAACCACCGGGTCCCGGCAATATTCCGCCCGTATCTGCTATCTTAAAGTTAGGGAATGGGTTACTTCTGATCATCTACGAATGGTCTGTCAAACTATCGGGATGTGACGTAACTTTCATTATGCAGTTTTGGGCTAATCTAAATGCCTACAGACTGTTGTCCTTCCATTTCCTGGTCTTTATGTTTTCCTATATATTAGGAGTTGATGACTAGTTAAAATCACGTCGACTCAACAGACCATTCAGCCAACATCCTTCTTCGTGCGCTACCAAAATCAGAACTGTTCTCACTTACTCGAAAATCAAAGTCGATACGAAATTCCTAATGATATAGTCCCAGAGGTGAAAAGCATAAGGGCCAGCGCTTTCAATGGTAAAATGACTGAATCCTGATCTATTTCGATCACCCAAATAATCAGGCATGGATTCGTCGTGAGAGTTTAGTTAAAGCATAAACTGAGCGTTGTGCAAGCCTTATTGGTTTATGCCATCGACGAATGAACAGATGTGACCGAGTTTGCAATGTCGTTACCCAATCAGATGAACAATTGTTCTCAAACCGTTTCACGCAGATGCAAAGGTATCACGACCAGAACTCACACCGGAATCCTTATCCTGTTGG
The DNA here is from genome assembly GCA_948099385.1 of Fasciola hepatica. Classification (NCBI taxonomy): domain Eukaryota; kingdom Metazoa; phylum Platyhelminthes; class Trematoda; order Plagiorchiida; family Fasciolidae; genus Fasciola; species Fasciola hepatica. Next base: position 1,960,865 of record CANUEZ040000207.1, read on the forward strand.
ATTTAGTTAGTCAATGAAGATTTATTAAAATGAAATCAGAAGAATTTATGGTCGTCATTATTTACCGGGATCGCAATCAAATAATCAAGGTTAAGATTTTAACATACTTAACTTATTGTTACTTTCCTTGCATCTACAAATCTGTGTACTTCGATATCCGATGTGTTACCTAGTTGGTACTCGAAGAACTAGCCTGATTGCGGCCTACCGTTTGTATGGCCCGAAAATGTTTCTAAATCCCAGTGCAACAACTGTGAAGGCTGGTGGAAATTCCAATATACTTGCGTTATTGTGACCACGATGCAGTTCTCATTTCCCACTGGTACTCACCCGTTTATTCTGTGAATACAATGTGACTTCACGTATTTTGCTCACAACACCCACTTTGAACGTGTAGGCCAACCGTGAGGCGTGTCTCCGCTTACTGGTCGTATTATTGATGAACGCACCGCTACCTAACACAGTCATGGAATAGATACTGATGCTCGTAGCGCTGATCAAAGAAAGATCTGGTCCACGTGCGTCTTTGAGTCGGCACAATATAGTGCGATGCTCAGAGGACCAGAGAGCGGTGCGGTCAGCAACGCGAAGTAGACGCGCTGCACTTCAGGTTAATTAGAATGACATCTCAAAGAGTCGATGGGATAGTAACCCCGAAAGATGTTTATATAACTCTGACATGAGGGAGAAAGTGACACTCAAATGAATTCATATATAAGCTGTGTTTTCTTTCCTTTCTTTTATTTTTGAACAATGTACATCCTTTGTGGAATGAGATGAGGAGAAGTCACAGGGTTTTCGCAGCGTTATCCTCTTGAGAAGATGGTGAACGACAGTGATGTCCTATTTGATCTCCAAACGATGGAACAGAGCCACGGATGTGAATCAGTTGCACTGGCATTGGTATATCGACCGGTATGGATTAGCTTGCTACGAATAAATCAGCCATACTGATCAATTTGGCAGCGCCTTACAGGGGACATGCGAATCGAAACGCTATTCACGTAGTATTTTCTCATTGGTATATCACCCACGAACACGGTGTTTATCGCTAACCTGGTTGTGGTTTCACGTCATATAATCAGTTTGGTCTCTTGAACATTAGAGAGTTCAATGAATATAGTAGAGTTGAAACAACCAGTAACGGTTCACGGATTATTGCGGTTCTCCAATTGCCACTTTTCAGTAGCATCCGAACTTGCAAATCGGAATAATCTTCACTGTGACAAAGTAAGAATGGAACTACGAATAATGGTATCAAATTGAAAAATGGCTTATATGAATACATGAGACTTGATTGTTATGATGGGCTCTCATATCTACCTCCGTTTACCTACTGGTTAATTGGACTTTGAGGACCATGTTGAGAAAGCCTAAAAGGTCCTAAATGATCCACTGCAATAGTCTTTATTCTAATACCTATCTTCCATGTTAATAACTGACAACTTAATAGGGCCTGCTGAAATCTTTAATTGGGTACGGTTTGGTCTATTACAGAATCAACACGTTCCTGAAATTCCCAGGTGGGACCCTCGTGTCCCACATCCTAAAATTCATCCTTCCCCTTCCCGATCTCATGTCGATCTCCGTTTTGTCCGTCTTTTACTACACCAAAATTATTGTCCCCTACCTTCTTCATCAAAGGCTTGTCTATGTGCACACTTTATGGTTGGTTGAGTTCGCTTGATGAGTTCGCAAATGAACCACAACTGAATTGTGCTAGCTTTTCGTTGCTAGGTCACTCCTACTCTAACGAGGCTGCATGTGCATGTGCTCACGTTCATCATTGATAAGCCAGTGTTGTTGTCGGGCATATATATTCGTTTAGTTATTGTGGTATCATTTGTTTTATCATGTTCCGGCGATCTTCAATCAAGCATCCCCGAATAACCGAAGATATGGATATGAAATCTATTTACAACAGTTTTGCCATGGGGATCGGTAAAATATGATAAATTATGCATTGATGACTTTCAAATAACGCTAAAGTGGAACAATATTTCCGGCACAAAATTAGTTTACTTTCACAAGTGTAAACTGGGCAAGCGTTTGAAGTATCTCTTTCCCATTGTTCTGCGTGTATCACATTCAAACCCTTATTTATTCACTATGAATATAACAGAGCAGTTATTTTTCACATGCAGCAAATATTCATGGAAAGTGACACCAGGACAAAGGAAATTGGACATGTGATGGGACCTCTTTGATCAGTCTCCACGAAAGAATTTCTCACACGCTACCATGAGGCTAGTAATGCGCAGAATTTTTGGATCCACATAACTCTACAGGTTCCCTCACACACCTGTTCCTTTCCCACTGCACCATCTAGCCTATCTGTCAGATGATGTTCACATCCATAGGAATTCCAATATATCGCGTGTGCTTGTCGACCACTATTTCCTTACCAAAAGACCATTCAACAGAACTGAACTATTTATTAGATTATCGGTTGATTGACATTACTCAAATCGAAAAAACTAGCAACTCTCACGACGGATGTGGTGATCTTACAATGGCAGAATATCACCTTCGTATCATTCTTACAAACGTGAGAATTATGTGAACAAACGCATGGTAAATAAATGGTTCTCTTCATAAAGAACAGGTATATATACAGTAGAACCAAAACGAGAGTAAACGTGTATTTAACTCCGTACACAAAGGGTAAGTTACAACTACAAATATCAAGATCATGTCTGCGAGAATATTCCTAATCCCAATCATCATATTGTTGATTTGGACGCAGTCGCTGCATTCAGCATGTCCCACAAATCTCGTTGAGGTCGCTCCCGACATTTGTATGTTGGTTGTTAGATCAAAGGGATCTTTTTGTGAAGCCCATGAACTGTGTGAAACTGAAGGACAAACACGTGGTATGCAGATGTTTGTACCAGGAAGAAATGCCCAACTGATACCGGCGATAGTACCATCTACCAGCATTGTTTTCACTGGAATTTCCGCATTCCTAAATCGATCACTGAACAACCGGGAAGGTTGGCGGTACGCGGATCCTGGTTCGAGTTCGGATGATATCGATGCAAGTGACACGAGCATACCGTGGAGCCATGGGGAACCAAATGATATCTACAGTTCAATTGCCGCATTTTACTCGCTCAAATTTTGGGATGATTTACAACTCCACTACAAATCAACACACGTAGTTTGTCAGATGTCCAACGATCAAGTAAATGCGCCAATGGAAATGTTCAAGCACAACTGGCCATACCTAATATCTCCTCTATTGTTAACACACAGCCACGCAATTGGCTGTTTTACCTTCACAAATGAGAGCACATTGGTTGCATGCTCCCTCAGGTAAATAGTAAATTATTGGGACTCTTCATTTTTGTATTTTTCTCTGCATCTCGTTCACTTCCATGCTGTTGCTTGAGCGTTTTGATGATATGAGTTCAGTTGAAAAAATAACTTTTCCGACACGGATTTGAACGTAGAGGTCAATAAGATTAGATTGCATGATGTATTCCGGACCATTTCTCTGCTTCTTCAATAGTGCATAATGCAGTCAAGGTGATCATTTATAAGTGGTAAATTTAACTTTCTCATGAGACCAAAGGCAAAAGTGCACACACACACAACTAATTATAGCAAATAAAAATGCGGTACCAAGGCAAGGCTAACCTAATTATCCATTTTCGCTATTTGCACGGTTGAGGGTGACGTTGGTTGATTTCTAGTGCCTCCGCGTATCTCAATAATCGTTGATTGTTTGTGACATAAATGACGGTGAACTTCGTGCTCAGATTAACACAGTGATTTGTCTCCCACACGTGTTTTGTAATGGATGACCTGAGTGTTCTGCGTGCGTTCGATGACGTCACTGGTTGCATCTGTCCGCTCATTGTTCATTCTTATACCGCATTGATTTATCCACATTTTTTTGTGTAACTTGATCACATTGATCCAGCTCAAAACATTCATCAGACGTAGGTGATCTCACGCACAAAGCGGTTCAATAAAATATTCACACTGCCACCACGTGAGAAAGTGTATTATCTTGAAAATGATTTTTAAAAAAAAACTGCTTTCTCTTGATTTGAATCAAACCGAAAATGTTTCTTTGATATTTTACTAATATCGCCAATTGTTATTGACTGAATTCAACTCATTTAGCCTCATTATAAAAAGCACTGTTTTGCATACACTCGCTGTCATTTACTAAAGACACATCGGTAAAAAAAATCAGTGTTTATACTGTTCAATTTTGACATTTCGAAAGTGAAAACGAATCATACCACACTTGGTTTTGTCAAACTTCCCTTTATTTCAGATGCAAACGTCGCATTGTTTGCCGTTCCTTCTATTACAACACGTCGGTCGGCCTTTGTGGACTCTCACTTTACGTCGATTCTCTTCTACCCAAAAATATGTCCGTTATCGCGGGCACATGGTTGCGTTTTGGAAGAGCTAATGGATGACGTGAAACTCTCCAAATCTCGTTGTCCTTGCTCTTGTTGCTTCCAGACAGACAGATTACCAAATAGTAGCTGAACTGCAATCATTTCATGAATTTGACATGTGAAATTAATAAAAACTTATTGTCTAGAAGAGCATAGAATTCATCGCTTTGCTATTCTTGGGTATTCACTTATTTCATCAAATAGTGGTTCGCGCTTTATCGATTATTCATTCGCGTTATTTACACTGGACCATCCGGACTAAGATAGCTCAGTTGGTAGAGCATCTGCTCAGTATGCGGATGGTCGTTCGCTCGATTCCGGCTCGTGGCGTTTGAAATTTTGATGGAAAAAGTGCAAGGGGATTTTCCATTACGCAGGATTTAGGCTCCTGGTGCCAACAACACATTCTGTAAATAAATTTAGATGACGGTTCGCGTGCCCAATTTCATTTGTTAAAAATGATACATCATGACCATCTAAAATCAATCAAACCGTCCTACTGATGCAAATGGTTAGTTTGGTCGATGTCAGCTTCCTAGAAGTTCAGGGAGACAGTTATATTGTTCGTCCGAAATACTATGGCCAAATTGAAGGTTCGACGTAAACGAATTCATCGAACCGTGTCCGCGGTGACTTTCGCCTCATGTTATGCATATGCACGACCAAATAACTAAACAGATACCTAATCAGTGTGGAAAAGTATTTTATTGGGGACCGTGGAAGCCAAAACATTTATCGCCCTTGTGTAGTGGTTAGCCTGAAAGCCTTCGCAGTGCGGAATCAAGAAATAAGTTAAACTCAACGAATCAGATTGACAATGGTAGGTCATCACTTGTCAAGAATCGAGAAAACGATTGGGACCAGAGGATTTAGTTGTTGAAATATTCATTGGCTAAACGTTGTGTGAACCGACCGTAGCTAAATCAGCTAATTGGGTTACAATCAGAACAGGCCGCCCGAAGAGCCTCACGTCAGTGATAATTGAGCTAACATATATTCGTTCAAGGATTTTATCATGGTCACCGAGCATCTCTTACATAATTGATCTATTTTGTAAAAGTAAGTTCAAATGGTTTGAAGGCCGTAAAGTGCTCCTACTGGAGCTTTTGAGACGGATCAAACCAGATGTCTAGCACGACATAACCTATCATCTAATCTGCCACGTAAACAACATCCCTAAAAGATGCATTTGTCATCAAACTGTAAAATAAGGCCAATCTCGATTTCAAATTATTTAATCCGGATTGTTAATAATTACTGGGCATCTTCCCACAGGGAACAGTTTTATTAGATGATAAGAACAGTACCATCCATATATATTTGGTCCAATAGCTGGTGAATAAATGTATTGGAAGCACAAACGTGGTGGATGAATCCCCAGAGGACTATCCAATTTGCGGTACCAAAGAAGTGAGATTTCTGCAGCGGTTTTTATACGCAATTATTTTGGTTATATACACAAGACATTGAGTCCACGGATCAGTCTGATTCATGTCCATATCAAGTACCGTTTTTGCGGCAATAGTGGTCCAGATTCATAACTGAGGATATAAGTGTTCTCCGCGTCAATGAGTTCACTCATAAAATTAAAAGGCTTCTCAATAGGTTACGCATACTTATCGGATGTTATCAAAAATTTTTATAGTGAAAGTATTTTGACCAATGTTAATCCAGTTCAAACCACAAGTAAAGTGACTGTGCTCGTTGTTTTACAATAGATCAAATGTTGAGCAAAGACATTGATTAAATCATTCACATGAGAAGCTATAAACTTTGACGGCCCACTTATCATCATCAGTTCGTTTGGTAAACAAGGCCTAATAAGTGGACTGTATGACGTTTTCAATGGATAATTGGATGACTGAGGCAAGTCGAAATTGCTGCCTCAAAACAATGATTTCCAAGAATAGCTACGGGTTTATAAAAATCTCCTAGCTGATAAAATAAACTGATAAAACGCGTATGTTTAAATTCACGGGATCTCTCAGACTGGTCGCTTTTAAATCCCGTGAATAAATTTGAATATTGGTTAAGTAAATGGACTATTTTATCTATGAATACTTGTGTATATTAATCGAAATTACATAGTATTTTACTGCTTTAAGGACCTTCCTCAGGTTAAAAGATTCAATTTTCAGTCATGAACAGCCTCGAAAACCGACAGCGATTACTTTAGTATGAGTTGAAAAAAGCTGTTGAAAACCACTGGTTTTGCCTCCGAGGTTCGTGGGAATTTATTATGCGAACTCCACACTTTGGCTCGCTTCTATGTAATGTACAACCTGATACTATCCTGATAAACTGATTATCTTTGGAATTTACTGTTGCATAAATAGAGAAGCTGGCTGGAAACCTGTGATAAACCATTTTCCCGGACGTATGGAAGCTCTAAGAAATGCTACTGTAAGCTGAAGCGAATGCGTCCAGAATGCTTGCGGTTCGTGTTTGATAAGACTGTCTACACATAAATTGTGATTCTTGTAGCACATACGTTACATATTGTGAAATTGGATTCTGTGCCGAGACAGGTGACAATTTATGAAAACAAGGGCAGGTGTACAACGAGGTATTCAAATATTCTACCTTCTTGTCGAATAGAGTAGTGACACGCTTCTGGTCGTACGGCTTACAATTCTGATTGTTATCTTCATCGAGATTTCAGGAACGGAGAAACGATCGTACCCGTAACTGTAATACCGTTTCTGTGAGACCACAAATTGCATTGCTTACTACTGTGTGCTCCTGAATAACAGAGGAGAGGAGGAACGACAGTATGCCAAAATTCATTAAAATCAGAGGACTTTTCGAGCAGGGGAATGCTGAAGACGTGGACTGATCCCTTCGATCTAGTACTAGCGACTACTTGCCATAAAGAACATCGCCAGCCAAGTTTTTCTAGTGGAGGCAAGTACCACTCCAAAGCTCCGTGTTGCGGATTTTGGTTTTTACCTCGTATTCGAGCAGTACTACGCAGACATCAACATCCAAGCACCAAAATCTTCGCCTACATTTTACTAGTAAAGACGATGTTCGTGAGTTCCACGGAAGAATAGACCAAAATTACGCCGTGGTAAGTCATCTTTTGAGAAACAACCGAAAGTTGTGGTTGCTCCACAGATAATTGAGATTGGCAAAATTAAAGAGGGAATTCAGTAAACGCGAAGATACCTACAACTTCATCTGACCTCCGGTTGGACGTAACTGAACAAGTAACAAAACGTTTCTACTTCAGAAAGTCAACAAAGTTGGCAGAACCGTGAGGCTCGTCTAAGAGTCTGAGGTGAGGGAGGGAAGACAAATCAGGTGGATATAGTCAAACGGGTTAACATGGGTCACTTCTGTCTGAAAGGTCACGGGTGCAGGGTGTAGTAATAGAGAGCTAGGAAATACAACTCTGGACGCGTCCGGGTCGTCGTAAATCAGGAGTAGAAGAAGGTTGTTTAATATGAGTTCTACCTTCGTCAGACAGGTAATCAGCGATTTCTCGGTCAATATCTGTTATTGTGATACAGCGATGAGAATTCTTCTGACTAAGCGTATCATGCGCTCCCACAAATCTCCCCCGTGGCTCGCGTACGGGAAGTTGAAACACCTTTCAATCTCATATTGAACTTGGCTGTCCTCAGTACCTCCTGGGAATTGCCGCATTTCTACCTGTGCCCCTACAAAGTTCTGATGTCGATCGCTGTGGACTCGTGTGGGAGATCCTCATCTGACCTCAAACTGGGAGAAAGTTATGAGGAACGAATAGATGTTGAGAGAGTAAGCAACTTCAGTATGCACCGCTCGTGTTTTGAAACAGGTAAAGTGATCTCCTGAACATTTCTTGGTGACACAGACTTCACGGACGAAGGACGATCCAAAGTAGTTGACTACGGTGACAACGAATGGATGATCAGGTTTTGTGTGTGCAACTGGCAGCTCAGGCATAATTTGTACTACTGGTTCGCCCGATCGTACTTATGACGGAAGCACCCTTGATGATCGTATACTTCTCCTGACTTACAAACAGCACATGTGATAACCCCATATGATCTTCCGACAAGTGATAATGACAGACAAAATATTGTGGAGTTTTCTGCCGACTTGAAAGAATTATAGGCCTGATCTGGGTTGGTAAGAGATTTCCGTGATTCATTCACCTACCAACCAGCAACAGCCCACTCCATAATGCAGGACATTTATTGTACATGGACGGACGTCATAATATGGTCACCTCCACATCCTTGACCTGTTTTATCGCACCACCCAAAAATGTCGTAGAGTGCCTGCTGCTAAAAGTGCAAAAGTAGAGCAGATCCCACCATCTCCAACTCATGAATCTTCAAAGTTGCTGCAAGTAATGCTGCCTTGGGTAATTTGTTTGTTTTTATTCGAACGTGGTTCTGGAATCTTGCCAACAATACGCGGACACTTTTCAGTTTGTTCCAAGAGGAATAGTATGATATCAGTCTCTCTAACGGATATACTGTCAAGGAAGTAGCTATGACCGATCAGTATCCCCTTTGCTCAGGGTAAAGGAAATAAGTTTCCGTGAGCGGCCATTGAAGTTCACTTTCCCATAAGAATCTAGGGCCTTGCAACCCTTGACCTAATTTATCAGATGCGCCACCAGTGAACCCTCGAGATGCATAATCAGCGGGATTATCTGCTGTAGGCAAATGCATCCACTGAACGACACTCGTGTTTTCATGTATGAACCATATACGGCTGGTCACAAAGGTCTTGAATCTGTATTTATTTATTTAATCGAATGTAATTAAGTACAACGATAGAGTCCGTCCGGAGATGTACACTTCCATCGGATTCCTTCATAATTTATCGCAGGAGCTTTACTGATAGTACGGTAGTCTGTAGCTCTAGGTGCGGTATTTCAATTGGCTTCATCGGAGTAGCTGTTGATTTTTGCATTATGAAGCTACAATGAGCTGTATGCGTATCAACCGCATACCACAGATACGCCACTGCGCCTTATCCTAGCTCGAAAGTGTCTGAGAATAAATGCAAGGTGAATCAGCAACATGCAACTTGTTAGGCTTGAAGCATCGCGGTACAGACAGGGATATTTCCGACTTCCACTTCCTTTATGCCAGCTGGATGGACTCACTAAAGGGTTAATCTCACCCGCAATGGTTTCGGCACAGTTTCCGTAGTAAAAGTGTTGGTAGAAGAAGCAGCGCAGCGAAGAATACCAAGATATCATTTAATGAGTCCGTGCAGGACAGGATATCTATCATTATGACCAGACGATTCCGAATATTCACTTCACAGGTAAAGCAATCATCGTCCACATATCAGCATAGGCCAAGTGTTTTTTGTATCAATGGGTCAGTGGGATTTTCGCTGACCATTGTGAATATTCTCCACTCTGTGATATAGTTTTCATCAATGATTTATCTTTGTAGACCCATTTACTAAGTCGAACTCCTCGGCACTCCAGTAAACCTTGGAGTTGTTCAGCTAGCTTTACGGCTTCATCGACAAGTTCAACCGACACCAAGCAGTCTTCGACATAGAAACTGCTTTTATTAGCGTTTGGTATTTTCTTGCAAAACTGATTTTCACATTTATTTGCCAATTGCTTCAGTGCAAATGCAGCACAAAACCATGAGGATGACGCCCCAAACAGATGCACCATCAGCTGATATGATTTTGGCGAAGAATCAAGGTTCCCAAATGGATACCATTGAAAGCTCATAGTTGTCCTATCTTCCGGGGTTAGGCGAACTTAAAAAAGCATTTCTCCGATATCCACCGATGGGACTACTTTGTGCAGCAGGAATCGCATAAGAACTTCCGTTAAGTTGTTGGTTAGCACCCGTCTAGAGTGAGGACATTCTTTTACACAGAGACTACCAACCTTGGCGGCAAAGTCAGAAGCAACCCTTACCTTTTCGGGTTTATGGAAATTCATAACGGGATGACGAGGAACAAATCACAGTTTTCCGATGTTATGTTCAGAGACTCGGTCGATCCATCCTGTCTGTTCATAGTTTGCCATTAAACTGGTATACGCATTGAGCAGTGCAGGATTCTTCTGCAGTCGCATCCGAAGAGAGCGCAGACGTTTCTCGGCTGATGATTTGTTTTTCGGGATATCACGCCAGTTGTGTTTTTAGGGTATTTGAATTTAATAATACCCTCCTGCGGCGGTTACCGAACTTCAAATGGTTTCTAATTCAGCCTTGTCTTCCAGAGACATTGCTGAACCTTCTCTACAGGTCTCCTCCGAGAATTCTATTTCAAACGACCTAAAAGGTTGTAAATGCACTGTAGTTTATGTAGATAGGAAATCCACAGACCAGCAGACATGACAAATTCAACAATGGTAGGGGTGGCAAATATTGTCAGTGGACGCATCTTTCTCTCATTTCCCTTCATTTTTTCTCAGTTCATCACTGATCAAGGTTATTTATCAAACACCTGACTGATCTGCTGTCATATAACAAAACAACTGACTTCAAATAGGAGTATCGTTTGTGAGATTTGCGCGAACTAGAGTCTTGCATGCCTTTGGGGACGACGTGAAAGGTTTCCATGAGCTATTGCTTGCGATCATTTGGGTCCTGACTCCAAGAAAAGCTGGCAGGTGAGACATCCGTCCAGCAAGGTAAAACACATAAGAAGACAAGGAATCTGATAAGGTGGGTGGGTGCTTAGTTGAACGTAAGGTATGAAACATAAGAAGATAGTCACCTGAGCAGGAAGACTGAATGAATTCCAGTCATTAGCCTTTTTGAGAGTTCTGTTTGAGGGTCAGTGCATTTCAGCAGGAACAAACTGAGGGGTTTTTGCTTTAATTGGTTTCATATAAGCACCAAGATGGATGATTAACAAACTGACCATAGAAACACGACACAATAGGGTCATCGTTATTGCTCTGCGAAACATTCAAAAGGTGAAGTTCATTTTGTTCATGGTGGCTCAGCATCTGTTTTTGAGTTGACAAAACTCCTTGGTCACATTGGGATGAAGGAACACGTTCCGAAGAATTGGTGTAAACAGGTAATCGTACCAAGTTACTCAAGGGATGTGAAGTCTTTCATCAGAAGTGCAGATAAATATGTTTATTTAACACCGCAACTAACATGTTGGCCAAAGTGGTCCTCCATTGCAACCTCACAAAAATGTTCCTCGATAATCAAACTGAGTACATACCTTATCAAGAGTCTAATAATAAATTTCCCACTATCTGATATGTACTACGTTGGTGTCTGGTTGATCTCAAGCACAGTAAGTGGACAACCGATCAATATTTCTCTTGTGAATCGACACACGTCCGTTTTAGCTTCGACCTTTAATCACACTTTGGCGCCAGACCTACTGACTTATACTGACCGGTCTTTCTCTTTTGAGCGTGACAGAGCATGTAGTTTAGCTTTTTTTGCTAACTTGTTTGTCGTTTACTCGCTGGCTACCACCGGATTATGTGTTTACGTTCGTAAAAATAAATGTAGTACCGACATTGCGCGTTCTAATACTAAATACGGACATAACAGTTACATTATTCTATTCACTTCCTTAAATCCAAAATCTAGTCAACTCTTGATCATAAAGCATCGTTCGACTCAGTTTGTAGAAACCAATCCAGGCACTGCCTTTTCAAGAGAGGTGTATCTAGGTAAATCATTTTTATCATAGAACCTTTATAAAAGATTAGCTCAAGCCGGGTTCTGGCCCAACGTTTTATACTTATGGATTTTTCATCCCATTCAGCCGTTGTACCTCATGCCAATTATCAGGCACGGAGAGAATATACGTAATTTGAGATACGAGCATTTCCTTCACTCCTGTCGATGGCGTACGTGAAACATGTCAGTTTATACGTGACACATTACAAACGTTACAGTGGAAAAATGAGGAAAGTGTTTAGCACATAAACCTCAGACATTCGTATGGTTTTTTTAGCTAATAACAAGGAATGACGATTGTTTGCAATGATTTTCTCTGCGCACAAAGAGGAGGTTTTAGGTCTCATTATATACAGCTTCACTTTACGCCAGCAGCTTTGCATTCCGGTCGCGTAACGATACTTTGAATGAACGGATCTGTTTAACTTGATGATCTGTTGAAAGTAAATGCCTTGCGATGGCTGCTGTTGGATTTCCCACCGGAACTTGTTTACCGCAGTCCATCTGAGTCAGTAAGTGCAAAAGCCTCATCGGAGTGTGTTCAGTAACTCCCTAAGCCAAGTACCATTCTGTTCTGCCAATTTACTTGTCACCGCAACTGCAAGGGAACTCGTAGACTTGGTAAGCAACCAATAGAGATAGACTGAGCAATATTGTTGGATAAAATGACAGCAGGAAGATAGTCAGCCGTTTCCCGGAGGGGCACTTCTGGTAAAAATGAGATTCAACGTCCATCGGATATGTTCTATGAGCATAGCCTTATGCAAATTGAAAGAGGCACCAGTAAGATTTTCACCATTTTTACCAACATCTAGTAGACCGTTTTCGGTTCACATCCTGCCTTGATTCTTACATAGGTAATAGGAATATAGTGAACAGACCCAAGGTTATGATCAAAAAATGAGGTGTTTTCGATGACTCATTTTCAAGCCAATACAATCACACTTATTTTCATTAGAAAAAAGGGTGACGGAAACAAGACAGTCAGTAGGTCCGTCATTACGTTTGTTATTCGACCAGTTAGTCGGTCAGTCGATTGGATGGTAAAGGAGAAATGTAGAAATACTACACTGGAGAAAAGTATATCGTTGCCCTTACGTTTAGTCAATAAACGATTCCAATCTGTGTTCGCAGTCTGACCGGATGATTTATACTGTTTGGATTCCAAAAATATCTGGACCAAAGTCGATTTAGTCCAACAGAAATTAGGCAACTTTGTGCATTTTCCACCATCACTGTCGATGGAGAGAGATTATTTTCGGTGACAGAATCCGAAATAGTTGGCGGAAATTGAACAAAATTCAGATCTTTTCACAAATTCGTTAGTAGGTCACAAACATTTATATTCGTTTCCGCTTTGTAGTTCATAAGTTCACACGTCTTACTTTACTTTGGAGTTCACTTGATGCTCATTAAGCATAGATCATCTGGCGTGACATCGGGCGTTTGGAAGCAGGAAAGTCACGCCACGAGAATATCAAGTGATATGGTTTTTCATGACGGATATTGAGTAGATAGGTAGATCGTCTCAACAATGAAGTCCAACACTAGACTGGTGAGTCAGCGTTTTCCTTTTTCAAACATGACCGTCGTAAGCGTGTTTGGAAACAAATCTCTGAAACGGACAACAGTGGTACGATTGCAACAAAAATGCGGCCCAATGCAGATTCAATGCACATTTGTGGAGTCATCTTGTGGGAACATAGGAGCGAGTTAATCTTACTGGACGGCACAGTCACTGGCCAAGTTTACCTGGAAGTCCTGGTTCGACACATCTTGCCACTATTGAACACCATTACAAATTGGTTTTCCAGCAATAGCACCTACCTGCATATCGTTCCCGTGTGGTACGCGAGTTTATGCGCATCATGGTACGAAGACGCTCCCGTGACCATCTCGATCACCCAATCTCAATCTAATAGAATATTTGTGGGATACACTCCGGGAGAAATCCTATCATGGGCAGCAGTAAAAATACCACTTGGGTGGTTGGAGGCGACCTTAAAAGAGGAAGATCGTATGCCTCAAGATGCTATAAGACGGTTGATAGCACGCATAAATCTACTGGTGAATACTCTCATTCCCTCCGAAGGTGGTGTAAATCTGTCCGTGTTAATCCATTTTCCGTGTTTTTGCTACCGACTATTTTTTCAGTAGTCCGACTCTATGACTAAAACACGCTTTCTCCCCTTTTCTCATTAGTCAATTCATCTGATCTTTGCTCAGACTGGTCGGCCATCCTGAATCTGGTCATTTTCACTCCTGGATCACCCACAGCCGGGGTAGACTGACTGGGACCGTTGGAAGTTCATCTCAAATGTAGGTTCTGCTTCTTTTACCGGTTTTTCATTGGTTATTGCGTCAGACATCATTATGGTAATAACGTGGCCCTTACAGAACCACAAACAAGTACTATTTAGCGAGGCATTTGACTGTCTCCCAACGTTATATCAGCCTCGGGTGCGTCTGTTCGGGTGACAAGTCAATGAAGTTCGTGAACAAGTGATTTGCTGTCTACAGGTGATTTGACCGTACATTAAAGAGTGACCAAATGAGAACAATTACGTTACTTAGTTCACAGAAAAAATATTCTGATTTCAAAAGGAATTCCCTTAATGTTCAATGTATTGAGTATGATCGTTTTCTTACGGGATGGGAGCTTTCAATCGGATAATTATGCATTTCATTTGCTTTCCTGTCTCGGAGTCATTGATGCAATACCATTTTGGAAACTTTCTGTTACTATCATAAACTACTACACTCGTTCACTTTTAAATTGGTAGATTAGCTGTTCTGTATTCTATATTCTTCTGTTTATCACCCGATCATTTGATTGCATCATACATAGCTGAGAATGGAGATATCTCCTTACATTCGAAACTAATTGAGGCGTTTGCAATTATTAGTGCGTTTTGTTGCAACCCCAACAAAATTCCATGACTCCAGCCTTTCTCGTCGCGTTTCGAATGACAGTATCTGAACGAGTTACGAAGAAAACATGACTGGAATTTGTGCGAACGGTGATAAGGTACTGATGAGTTAGGCAGTTACTTCAGTGCGGATTGTAATAGACTGGATGGAAAAGCTGACAACAAATTGTGGACCACTTTTCTAACTCGGTCAACCGGTCGCGCTCGATAGTCATTCCACTGTGGGAACAAATCTGTTTCTGACTGATTTAACATTGTTCCTGCCCGGAGTATGGTTGCGAATAATGATAACTGCAACCTTTTTCTGCGATCAATATACGTGAACATAAGTGTGCTTAATATTCTCTGTTTGATTTAAGATCAGTGGCATCATTATCAAACACTTTCCACATACTTTGGTATTCCGTACATTTTCCGAAAAATTAAAAACAAGAGAATCCGGATTGGTACTGCCATCCAGAAGTCCCTGCGACTGCGCGGTTTTTTAAGAACAAATTGATTTTACCAGAATGTTTTTGAAATTTGTTTTTTTTCGTGAGGCTAAGCAAAACAGAATATACCAACATTCTCCAAAGTTAGTTGAACTGATCCTTGTGTAAATGAATTGGTTTCCACTGATCGAGTGACTCGGATTTACAACCCATGATCTTTTAATGTGAGTGGGTATTTTGCATGTACTCCAAGAAACGATAATTACATATGTACAGCGTGGGCTTCTAACCAGAGTACTCCCTGGGGAGGTGGAATCCCACAACTTACTACTCATAAGCTTGTTGGTAGATAAAATAAAGCAAATACAGCATTGCCTAATAAATGCGCATGGAGAAGCTAGTGTGAAAATTTGATGGCAAAGAAATAATTTAGAGAACTTAACTAATGTTTATTGTAGGATAATGGTTCTAGGTTGCAGAAGAATCTTACACGAAGTGTTTGTATTCAAATTATTACTTTTTTTATATGGAATGCTAATTAAGATGAAGTGGGATAAAGTCAGTGTTCCAGACGAGTTGCTGCCATACTTGGTAACTGAATTTGTTCTCATCTCATCCTCTGTGTTTCCATGTCTGTCAATCGTGTTTTTGTTCTGTGAACATACCCTGGTATATGCTAGATGGGCACCCATGTTGCGGGTGGATATTAACTCTCCGGAAGATATTTAACAGACTACAAGTTCAACCACCTTGACTGAAGGAAGCACTGGTAACGATGCAGCTAAATACTCCAAAATATATAGTGTAATCTAGTACTTTTCGCACTTTTGTGTTCAAACACTCCTGTCGCATCGAAAGCTCTTTCAGGTAAGAACATCTGGCCTGGTAAGCTTTGTTATTGTCACTTGAGTGCCCCAATGAATTTCATGAGATATCATACATTATTTTGTCTTCACTCTGTGTGGAATATAAGAACGTCAGTAGCATAAACGACGGCAGACCGATAATAGCTGAATGAGGCCGTTTTCCGGGTGATGGACACATAAGTATCAAAGAGCTCACACATCAGTTCAACTCGTGTGCTTTTCATCCCGTTCGGTTAATCGCAATTGTTCATAATAATCAGTTGCACTGTAAACGTGACTACAGAGACTAAATCGTTCTCAGTTTAATTGAGACTTGTCCACTCGGAGACTTTGAGTGAAACGCACTTGATTTTTTCAACCAGGGTCTGTTCGAAATCCGGGTAATCGTGCTCATAACTCGATGGCTACTTCTGGACATACAAATACATGACATAAATCAGTGGTTTGAAGTAATCTGATAACAAAAGACAGTCAATATGTATCAAATCTTGCGAATGGTTATCAAGGAACGTAAGCCGAGCTATACGAGACTGAAACTCCAATAGCGCATCCGGCATTCAGCAATAGAACGGAAGCCTGGGTATGAGAAAGAATATATACTTAGGAAAAGCCTGTGGAAAACCCGAGAGCAAGCATGTCTGCAGAGAAGCGAGCAAGTTAGTAAGTAAGTAGGTAAGTAAATCTGAGTCACATGCCAGTGAAAACGTGAGCATACAACTGGATCAGACCATTGCTGAGTACTGAGTACAACAGTCAGTGTAAGACGAAAGTCAGTTTTTATAACACGGAAAATAGCTAATCAGAGAAGGCGCTCGGGACACTCATATGGTAGATAGTTGGGCAGTGAATTCAAACAATGACAGAGGAGACTGAACTGAAGCCTGAACTAGAAAATCAAACGAACCTGGCTTGATCTCAGAAAGACATGGAAGACTGATTGCTGCTCGTATAAGTCGGAAGAGAAGTTTGACTGGGGTCTTCGCATGAAAACTGAGCATGCACTTAAGCAAGGCGGGGGCACATAGAAGTATATGAATGACTCATGGAGGATGGCGTCAACGTAGAGTAGGTAGTCTGGTTTTGCGAATGAAATGTGAAGCTCGTGGATCTCTGGAATAGAAAGCCAACCAAGCATAAGGTGTGCACATAGACAAGCCTTTGATGAAGACGGTAGGGGACAATAAATTCGGTGTAGGAAGAGACGGACGAAATGGAGATCGACATGAGATTGGGAAGGAGAAGAATACATTTTGGGAAGTGGGACTCGACTGTCCAACCTGGGAATTTCAGGAACGTGTTGATTCAGTGGTAGACCAAACCATATCAGTTAAAGATTTCATTAGGCTCTAATACGTTGTCAGTTACTAACATGGAAGGTAGGTATTAGAAGCGAGACTATTGCATTGGATCATCTAAGACCTTTTGGGCTTTCTCAACATGGTCCTCAAAGTCCGATTAACCAGTAGGTAAACGGAGGTAGATATGAGAGCACATCATAACAATCAAGTCTCATGTATTCATATAAGCCATTTTTCAATTTGATACCATTATTCGTAGTTCCATTCTTACTTTGTCACAGTGAAGATTATTCCGATTTGCAAGTTCGGATGCTACTGAAAAGTGGCAATTGGAGAACCGCAATAATCCGTGAACCGTTACTGGTTGTTTCAACTCTACTATATTCATTGAACTCTCTAATGTTCAAGAGACCAAACTGATTATATGACGTGAAACCACAACCAGGTTAGCGATAAACACCGTGTTCGTGGGTGATATACCAATGAGAAAATACTACATGAATAGCGTTTCGATTCGCATGTTCCCTGTAAGGCGCTGCCAAATTGATCAGTATGGCTGTTTTATTCGTAGCAAGCTAATCCATACCGGTCGATATACCAATGCCAGTGCAACTGGTTCACATCCGTGGCTCTGTTCCATCGTTTGGAGATCAAATAGGACATCACTGTCGTTCACCATCTTCTCAGGAGGATAACGCTGCGAAAACCCTGTGACTTCTCCTCATCCCATTCCACAAACAATGAACATTGTTCCACAATGTTCACGCGTTTTTAAGCCATCACACACTTGAGGTTCGCAGATTTGTCTTTCCACAGTTGGTAAACACAGAAGTGATCCCCGTTGACTTTCTACGATCTCTACTGGCTATCTATGGCTCAAATCGGCCACATCGATGAAGCCGTCTCACAAAAATCCATTGACAGCAGAAGTCTGACAACAAAACTTGCTTGGATTTTCTTCTTTTTCTTCTGTTGTGGTGTAAAATGTTGGCTCAAATCCTCGCGGCGAATATACAGGGCTTGGTAAGACGCAGTCCAACAGCATGAGACTGGCAAATGGATCATTCTTGATCCCCTTCCTTTGTTCGTGTATTTAAAGTTCTTTTGGGGTAAATAAATCTAACAGCTTATCCTGCTCTAAATTTTGAAGTGAGTTGCTCCGGATATTATCCCTCAAGTGATTTCAGTTAGACAGATTGCCTTTGTTCGGTATATTATCTTTTTGGTCGCTAAAACGAACTTTCTACTTCACACCACCTAACTTCGAACATCCCGCCAAGCCTACTGTTACCACGGAGACACCACTTCCGGTGTCCAACAAAGCATTAACCACAACCGATTTCTTGGGTCGTCTGACCTCTACCGGAATCATTCACATGCACACATCGCAATCCATAGAGTACATTTGACAAGATGTTTGCATGACAGGTGTGACAGGTTCTTGTTGTCCTAGCCAGTGGTGATGAAACATGCATATCTTATTCTTGCATGATTTTCGAAAACCACATTGATCGGCGCTATGCTCAGAAAGTAAGTGAAACGTAGCCTGTTGGCAGATAATAAACTTCGATGTTGTTGTTTGGTTAGGAATTGAGACTGATTAACTCTAGCTGAATTTCTCACACATGGTATTATCTGAAACGGCAGCATTGAATTTCTGAAACGTCGCAGGTTATTTTCTTGAAAAGTAGGAACCTGACTGTCGAATTCCCAGTAAATGACAACCTGAACTTCCATATAAGATTGCCTTTGACACAGCAAGTTCGCTAGCATCTCAAAAGAAGTAACTCCCAATTATTCCGACAGATTTACTCAGAAATATATACGACGCCGTAGATTTTTGAAGATGATCCAACTGTGTGTACTGAATTGAGGTCGGTCACATAACCTAATTGATTCAGAACATCACCAAACTGTGACCAGTAAGACATTGTCACGATGTACCATGTTTGGTGAAGTTTTCCAATGCACACCTAAAAATAATGTGGTCCTGTTTGATATAGCAAGCAGCCTTCCAGGGCAACGTTGGTCTTCCCTTTACGAAAGGAACGCAGATCAGCAGAGGCTGAGCATCACTTGTAATGTGCAATGCTATCTGTTCGTCGATCAGTTCAAAAATTGCATGATAAATGACAAGTGGACAGCCTCAGACATCTCAACAAGTAAACCGATCAACGTACTTTCCTATTCAACACGTAATCTCTATCCGCAATACCGATTTCTAGTCACATCACCTTGAAAGTGAAGTCGCAACCTTTGTTTACATATTAGGGAACGTAACACTAACGAGTTTGTTAACCCCGACATCATCTGTTTGGCCAATGATGTCAGTAATCCCATCGCATTTCAAGGCAGCTGTTGCTCATCTCTTGGCAGCATTGAATTTCTGAAACGTCACACATTATTTTCTTGAAACGTCGGGACCTGACTGTCGAAGTTCCAGTAATTGACTATCTGAACTTCCATACAAGATTGCCTCTCACGCAGAAAATTTGAAAGCTTCTCAAAAGAATAAACTCCCGATCACTCCAACAGATTTGCTCAGAAATATATAACGCGTTAGATTTTTGAAGCTGATTCAACTGTGTGTACTGAACTGAGGTCCGCTACATAACCTGATTAATTCAGAACATAATCAAAACTGATACCAGTCAGACATTGTCAGGAAGTATCCATGTTTGATGAAATTCTCTAATACACACTTAAAATAATGTGGTGCTTTTCGAACAGTTCCGTCAGTATCCGTCTGACCCAGTCATAACCGTCTACTAATGGATACAGCCTTCCAGGGCATCGTTGACCTTCTCTTTACGAAAGTAATGCAAATCAGACAAGGCTGAGCATCACTTGTGATATGCAGTGCTATCTGTTCGTCAATCAGTTCAAAAGTAGCATGATGAATGACAAGTGGGCAGCTTCAGGCTTCTCAACAAATAAACCGATCAAGGTACCTTCCAATTCAAAACGTAATTTCTATCCGCGTTACTGATTTCTAGTCACATAGGGACCTTGAAAGTGAAGTCGTAACCTTCGTTCCCATAATAGGGAGCGTAACAGTAACGAATTCGTCAACAACGACGTCATCTGTTCAGTCAATGATATCAGTAATCCCATCGCGCTTTAAGACAGCTGTTGCTCATCTCTTGACTTCAGTGATTCATCTGATTGCTTCCGGGTCCTTCCACCCCAAATGTGCCTTTTCTAATTCCAATGCATTATCACTCATCTGGAAATCACAGTTTGCACATGAATACGGAACGGCATCTTTACAGGTTAAACTCCAAGCTTTCTGTTCAATACAGAGTTGCATGGGATGTGAAACAAAAGTGTGACTGTCAGAAATGCCGATGGAATTCAAACGAATAAGCGCAAATGTCAGAAAGTGGTATAACAAAGCCAAAATGGAACAAATCAAATTCACCGGAGTGGAATCCGAACAATCAGCAATTGTCGTGACGAAGATAAATGATATAGGTCAACGGAGGACGGTTAAGTAATATTACGGCCGCCTAGAAGGGATCATCTTTACTAGTATGGTCCAACTAATCAACTACGAGATCCTAATTCCATGGGTTTGAAACACATTTCAAACTGTGTTTCGGTTCATATATTACACGGTATCCGAAAATGTACAATGATGCAGAAAGTAGCACATTCACCGCTCCACAATATCATTTATGTAATTTATTCTATTACTTCTACTACTACCACTACTAGTACTAGTACTATTGATATCATTATTCACAATAGATGTGAGTTGGCTTTTAGCTCATTTCCATTTATGGTCCCGGACAGTACCCTTATGAGTAAACAACAACTGAACTGGTCATTTGCATCTAAGATATATGGTGAACCATGATCCAGTGTTTCTCCGTCTTGATGAAGCAATGACACAGTTCCTATATCTTGTCTCAAATCACCGCAATCTGTTCGTTGGATATATATAACCTCCTTCTCGCCTATAACATCGCAGTGATCTACATATTACAGTGATATAGCCTTACAATACCGCAATTCTTCTCTAAGAAAAAGTGCCCAGTTTTGCGGACCATCATCTTCGTTCCTTTTAGGTATTTTGTTCGAAACGCGGTAGGTATCTATCTGACCTTTGTGTGGAGATCTCATACACAGAGATCGATTCTCACACCGATATTTACCGGAGATCTGGTTTCTCACCACATCACAAAATCGAACGTAATCGTTTCTTTGTCATTGAAAGCTGCACTTTGTGCCGCTCCATCAGTATTCAACCGAAGGTTGTCAACGGTCTTCATCTGAACGGCTCAGAGTTAGACTCCCTCACTTACCAACGGATTGGATCGGGAAACAACTACTTACTTACCCTCCACGAAAACTTATTTCCGGTCATGAATCACAACTTTAGCCTGGATCCCTTTGCTGTTCACTATCTCAATGAGGACTGCATCCGAAGACAAAGATTTATGCCTCTTATACTCCTGATGACATTTCGGGCAACCATTGCAAAAAGTCTCATATTATTGAAACAGGTTTGGTTTGGATTCCCGGCTTCGAAAGCTACATCAAACGTGGTTGAAATCTCCAAGTGCGATGTCTGGACTTCCTATCCTTTTTTCGGATCGCTTGTGTGGAACAAAGCAAAAGGTCGAACAACCTAGTCACTATTGTCTCCACCGTTTTCAAATGGATTTGACGAACGATCTTCGACAAATCTAGAGGTATTTTGTAATCTTCTTCGAAGGTTTCGTGGTTGGCCTGGTGCACTTTGTTGGCTAGGGGCGCTCCGATTGCAACAGTCACGCTTCTTCTAGTTCATGATCAAGCCGGATTGAGTTATTGTATTCTTTGAGACAGATGCCAATTCGCTGTGCCTGCATAGCCTGCCGAACTTGAGGGAACGAGTGTCTAGCCAAACACTGAGTGGGGAAGGACATGATCTTGATCTTTGAAATTCATAGAAATTCCTGACAGGATAGTGACGTGGAGGCGCAAAGTGGCGGAGGGAAATGTGTCGTTGATTGGGTTACTAAAGCGCAGAACTATCAGTTCGCTTTTTACATCTCATTTGAAAAGAAGCCGTGTGTGGCATTCTTTCTTTTTGACAGGTTAATATCAATGGTCGTTTGGCTACTTCCGAAGTGTTCCTTTGATTGAAACGGTCCAGGTCCCCGATGTTTGGTAGCTTTTTTCTTATCTAGCCTATTTTTTCGCTCACAGTTTCCTTGTAACGTTTTCTTTGTATACGACAGAATTGGGACCGAACTGGATCCAATTCTTCGGAAACTGATGCGAAATCAAGGTGACATCGACGGCGACGTTTCGATCGTGATGGAGAACTACCAACACACCCCACATTTACTTTTTAAGCCGAATTTTCCCAACTTTGAACAATCAACATCCCATCTAAGTCCGAATCGCACAGCACTAAAGCATTGATTGTCAATCTCAGTTTGATAATGTGAACACACGGTCTTTCGGAAATATGCATTCCCATCATATATTTGGAACTGTGCTGGCTCAATCTCCCTTGTATTTCACGTTTCACGCACAAATCTCGCTCACCAACTGAAAGATCGATTACAACTGAGAGTCAGCCAACAAAGTATCACAAATCCCACGCACCACTCGCGAGTGATTGCAAGATATACTTTAAGTATGCATATGAGATGCAAGACAGATTCAAATGCGAGTAAGATGGCCCATCCTGTGAAGAAGACCTGATTTAGTCGGGGGCATTCGCTCGAAGTCAACGGGACAGATACGATGTATCCATTCGAGGCTGTCGGGCATTTCTGGATGTCAAAGAGGACGGCATCCAAAATAACTTACCTCGGTGGGTCTGATAGGCCCAGATGGAAGCAGGGTAGCACAGTGGTAACACATACACATTCCAGTTCAAACACTGGGCGCACCAGGGGATACGTGCCACTGAAGAGCTCTGAAAAGAATGAAACCCGAGTCTGGTGCTTCCGAGTGTGGCTTGGTCGGATCACGTGGGAACTGTGAGTGAATGACGGAATCCAGAGGAGAGTCAGCCAACGAAGTATCATCAATCTCAAACAGTAGATGCCCGTATTTGATATATATATATATATATATATATATATATATATATAAATATATATATATATGTATATATAATTCTATTAGCCAGATGATGAAGTAATCAAAAACGAACACGTTCGCTACCGTGCCTTTTGTTATAGTGCATTGGGCGTTTTCGGAATAATCATGGAATGAATTGCATCTAAATTAGGGCTGAACTTCGCGGAGTACAAGTAGACGTTCTTCGCGGTTCCACAAGGCTACGGAGAATGACACGCAACGGTCCGTTCCCATGATCACCATGTAGTTCGAACCCAGTCATGATCGCCCTAGGATGAAAGCAGAGAGTCCCATGCACTGCAAATGAAAGCGATGGCAAAAGGTTTTCTTATTTTTGGCCACAGTGAGACAGAAACATCTATTATTTGCGAAAGATCCTGCTCATTCCTGAAAAGTGCCACATTTGAGTCAACGGAACTTTGACCGACCGCCATCATTTCCCACGAAGATAAGTTACTACACAATAAACGCTTGCGTATCCGAGATATTCACTGAGATTTTCTCGCGACCCGCATGAAGTTGTTACGTCAACATCTGAATTCGAAATTACTTAGAAAAAGCAGTATGATTCTCTATTCAAATGCATTTTGACCGCAATGAAATGAACTTAATACGATTTCCTTATCAATCCATAAACCATCGTCAACTTGTACAACGATTACGGTAAGAATCATGACAAATTCACCAACTGTTTCCACGGTGGGTTTTTCGCCAACAACTATGAGAGCTTTGAGACGCAATGTGCTAAACTTGTTGAGGACAAATCTTTAAAATTTCATTCTTGCTGGTTGTAGGTAAAAATAGCACGAACAGATAAACAAAATCATATAATAGGCCTGTGTGTACACTAATTTATCAGTGTGCGGCAAAATCGAAGGGAAGAACTGTTTCCATTGGGAAATTACACAGCACGTTTGAAAAACGCGAATCGTGCAAACATGTGTCAAGCTCAGTGCCAAAATCATCCAGACGTTTGTGATCGCTGATGGATTTTGCGTCATGCCCTCCACCCCACTATTTTCACAGGGTGTGTTTTTGTCGAACTCGATTTGGTTTGTGTGTCGAGTTCTTCTTTGACTCATCTGTATACGCTAAAATTGGCTTATCTGTGAATAGATAAGTTTTCCAAATTTACCTAGGTATAACAGTGAATAAAGCAGGTAATATTCACAAATCCGGATAAAGAAGAAAAGCTTCGGAACATTGGTTCAACGAATTGCACTGTAAGTGCCTAGTTGTCGGCAACAAATTTACGTCAGTGAACATTGCAATAAAATGTATAATTTTCACAAACCGGTTTTCCAAATCGAAAGAAACCTAGCAGATGGGAAGTGTGAGTTTTGCAGGTGCGAGAAAACAAGTTTGATTGATGGAACAAATCGCTCCTTGAAACATGTCTGAGTAGATATCTTGGTGGTCTGCCTATATGGGCTTCAGGCATGCAAACAGTGCATTAGCTTGTATTCAGTTTTGATGCATTTTCTGGCACACAAGGAGAAAGGTGTTCCTTGCCATGCTACAAATGCCACGATAAAGTGGCTCCATGTTCTTTACGGAGAGGTCCTTTAGTCATCAATAACGGTCCCTTGATCGATTGTATGTCTAACTCATATGTGGAAGCTAATCAGGAGCCGAAAAATAACCCATCTTTAGGGTACCTGCCATTCAGAGGTCTCTCATGAAGTGTTTTTCTGTGGTTGTCATTAGAAGTACAAGTGAGACACAATGTAACTCATAATAGACTGTAACTAGAGACTATGTTCACCAGGACAGCAAACCTTGCAACAATTCCAAATCTTTGCGATACACATCTAATGGGTGCTCATGAAGCCGGTATAAACTGAGACATGGTACATCACAGGAAGTTTCAGTTGTGAGGATAATACATTTTCCAGTTCAATGCAACAAGTGTCAAAATTGTACTTATATTCCCAACCCGAAAGCTGTGATCACACAAGTTCAAACGTGCAGTCTGTGTCCGAGTTGAAAGTTTGTATGGACCAGGTCGTATTCGGGACATACGCAGAACAAATGAAAGTGAAACAGACTAGTTTGTACAACGGCACGCCACTTGTCTAAACTATCATCTCATTCCGATTATTCACACTGCTGTCAATCTTCGACATCAACTGAAAAATAAGGAAGTATTCTTCGACCATATTTTCTGACTAGGGTGAGGCATTTTTAGTACATGTTGACCGCCTAGTGCTTGTAGTTAGACTCTGTTGAACTCTAGGCTCTATGTCTGTCTGCCTGTTCGATTCCAAGTAACCCAACTTTTCTGCTTGCATATTCTGAGAATAGAATCTTTGTGAATCGGTAATATACTGTTCACTTTTAATTTCGGTGGCCCTAGTACTTCTCATCGAAGGTGAAGTAAACAAGCAACCGGAGAGTCGTCTCTCATTCCAACCGTTCATAATCCTACGAAGCACCCATTGGTGAATTACCCATATAAAATAAAATCAGAGCAGCTTCTTCGAAACACTCTTTAAAATGATTCAGTCGTCTGATAACACAAAGATGTACTCAAAACGTCATCAGATAGAGAGTGGGAGCTTTCCCTCTCTAAATGCTGAAAAAAATTCGGGCAGCCGATATGAGAAAGGTAGATCCTACCACAAACGGCAACAATAGTTCCAGAATGATAACGAAAGTGATCTGGTCACGGTAAGTTCGGGGGGAGAGTGGATGTAGAAACTCTAACACGAAATATTCCATCATCGACATCACCGTAATTAGGATCCTGATCATCATTGACATCCGAGTAATCGTCATCGTTACCATGGTCATTATCAGTAATAATAATAATAAAACCGATAGGAAATTGACGACCATGGCCGTGTCAATATAATTAACCGGTAGATATTGGATGAATAAGACAAGAAATTGCACCGCTTCATGTACATCAATTGATCGCGAAATTTAACCACCATTTTGTCCCAGTGTCGGATCACAGAGACCGGGGAAAGTACTCAATAAACTTCACAAGAGTTGAGATGGCTGCCCAATTACCGATAGTGAGTCGATGGACTTTCTCCACATCCGACACTCGTAGGACGAATCGGTGAACGGAAGCTTGGCACTGGATCACGTGTTGGCAGAAACCCGATTTCGAAACATGGGATCATCATTATCTGGTTAGTAGGAACGGAAATAAAACACGTAATTCAAGATGCAAGCATATGCTTTACTCTTGTTAATGGGTAAAATGTTAGTCTTTTCCTACCATTTATTCCAAGTATTACATCATATATAAACTAGTACGATCGACTTACACCACTGACCAACGTGAGCAAAATGTCAACACTTCACAATCAACATCCTCATTTATTTCTTATAAAATGGGATGATCGAAAATGCATTCAATACGAGCGGACAAGACCGGGATCAATCCAGCTCAGAACACACGAGAAGCAACCAAATAAGAACAAACAAACTGGTAAGCATCTTTGTCTCTCTCTTTCTCTGCAGTTCATAGTGCGACCGAGTGACAATCAGTCAACGTACGATCGCCACTCCGTGGTCAACAGACGAAGGCAATCAAATGCTATTTAGATCGTCCATTGAAGTTGCTTATTCCGCTCATTTTGTCGTACCTGTACACTTTGGATTTTGCGGCCGCCTGACCAATAGAGCCGTCGGGAGTCGGCCTCCTAACCATCAATTATATTATCCGAATCGGTTCTATTGCGTACAGACGTGAACATGCATCCGTGAATGTGTTTGTGTGCCCCTTGTAAATAGAGGTGCTGTCACTGCCTCATAAAGTGAACATAGAAAGGACAGTAGGAGTGATTGAGATAAAATATCGGTTAAGCGAAGCAGGTCATCGGTGAAGCCATAATCAGACTACTGACTGACGGATGATAATCTGCCATTTGAATGCTTTTACACTGAACTATGGAGGAGAATCATAAAGTACCTTCGACTGGAATCGGGCTTCTTTATTTGTGGTTATTTTTGAAGAGACACCATTGATGTATATCCATCGATAGAGAAAAGATTAGGTGTAGTGATTCTCTCCTATTTATCGGCGGTTCGAGAAAGCCCATTCAGACCAATCTGTATTCACTCGTTCAATGTACTCTCCAATCTGCATCCTTGCATTTCCGTACATAAACAAGTGCGTATGGCTTATCTCATTCTAGCCATGGAAATGGATGATCGCAGTACACGTGTCTCGTGCACATGATCTACTTTCATATCACGTGACAGTGTATGGCAAGTTTGTGCCCACCTATCGCATTGCTGATGGATTACTGATTGTCTGTGCAAATGCGTTCCGTTCCGCATTCCGTATTCATATAAATGCCGCGTTTATAATCTAAACAACAATATATTTCAGTCCCACTTGGTGTGACTTCTCGTTTCATATTCAGCAACTCGGTCATCACATTAGGTTATCATTAAAATGGATGAGTCAGCGATGGAATTGACGAGTGATAAACAGATGAAGCGATCAGCACAATTGAGTACACCTCGACATCCGTTTGATGGGACTAATGGACGCTGGAACCAAGGTTTACATGTGAAGAGCTGGAGGTTGCACATAAGAAGCACACGGGAGTGATAAGCATACGACTATATACCTTATGCTTGGGTATCAAATAAAGGTTCAGGAACAGAAAAGTGGACCTCGGTTGATGCTGATCACAATTATCGGTCAACAAGTGTACCAGGGTGCGATTGTGTGTGAATCATTTGGTGAGAAGTGTGTTGAACAATCGGTCGAAGTTTTCTAGTGGATACGTCACTCACGGTGGAATCATCACCAAACCGAATTACCAAGTCATTTGATACCAAGAATGATGGCTCGCTGGACTGGAGGATTTACTTCTTCAACACTTTGAGTTTTGGTCATCGCAGACAAAGTAAGAGAATTACATGTTAAAATCGCTAAGAAAATCAGTTAATACTCGTGCCCGGTTAGTGAGGATTCTGGGCAGGTATGGAACGGTAGAGTTTTTGTAGGCGATGATACGAGAGGTTATGGATCAAAAAGAGGAATATGTAAAAGCAAGAGAGTTACTTTTAGATAAAACACCGTGTAAAGAATGAGGTCTATCTGTAAGGACTCCGTGAGCAAACTTTTCACATGCGGCCAAGTGAAGCTATTACATACTAAAATCGCAAAGAAATTCAGTTAATACTCGTTCCCGGTTGGTGAGGATTCTGGGCAGGTATGGAACAGTAGAGTTTTTTGTAGGAGATGACACGAGAGGTTATGGATCGGAAAGAGGAACATGTAGAAGCAAGAAAGTTACTTTTGGATAAAACACCGTGTAAAGGATAAGGGCTTTCTGCAAGGAATTTGTGAGCAAAATGTTCACATGCGGCCAGGTGTATTTTGCACGCCTAGCAGATAGTTCAGTAAAGGGTATGGAAGATACTCGACTGATAATAGATAAACCTCGACAGAGGATTTTAAATCTCTCTTCAGTAGACCAGCAAAAATAACAGGGGAACAGTAAAGTGGAACGGGATTGACACATTAGCAAACAGAAGGGAATTCACACTGTCTAACGGCGAAATGCCTAAGCCTTTGGATTTGGTAGGATAGCCGGCGTAGTTTCTTCACGTGGTTTGAAATGTAAGATGACAACTTCAACTTTGTATCGATAGTGATTCCTAATTATTTGACGGAGCTCACTCTAACAAGTAGTTCTGTGAAAATGACAGATGGATGATGAGGATTAACTGATCAAAAATGGGTAATTAGGCTCTCAAAGCATTCGGACAAATTTGAAGCTAACCTTGATCGAACAGAGAAGTCATAGCTATGGGACAGATTACTGAAAAAGTCATTGAATTCACGGATCACGGAAACATCCTAACAAACAGCCGCATAGTCGGCATATTTAAATAAATGTGCAGAAGAACTGAATAAAACATCACTATTGTGGGTGGAAAATAAATGGGGGAGAACAAAGCTGCCTGAAGCACTCCTAAATTGTTCACCAAGGTCTTGGATATTTTTAGACCTAGTGCTGTGCACTGAGTTCTGTTGGTAAAATAATCAGACAATCACGCTTGTAAATTTGTGGGACAGCCGGAAGCTTCCAGTTAACGGATAGAACAAGACCACGGAATGGAATTAAAGGCGGATGAGTGGTCTAGAAAAGAGCATCGAGCAGTCTTCGCTGAACCATCCAGGGATTTTGTTACACGGTGAACTAACGAAGCGATAGCATCCACAGTGGACCTTTTCGATCTGTAGGCAAACTGTAAAGGGCACCGAGTGAGTTCATAGGAGATTTCAAACGTTTAGGAGCAACGGAATGAAAGCTTTTAGCTGTGACACTAAAACTACGAGGTTTGGGCGTAGGAACAACGGTGACTGGTCTCCAGCAGTGTAGAATAGAATACGAGCACAAGTATTTAATTAGGAAAGAAGTAAGTGATAGCAGCTGTATCGTATCAATAACGATCTGCTGTAGCTCATCTGCCAAGGCTATCTGGGATGCATATGCTCTGTGAATGAGAACATTTCCGTCTTTGACTTTTGAGAAATAGGTTAGACGCTTTTGAAATGACGCGGTACATATAGTTTCATTTCATCCTTATTACTCATCCTAAGCGCACGATGATGGCAACAACGAAAACAGCAACAACAATTAAAAGCAAACATCTTTCACTAGCTGGTCACAACGTCAGTTCAGGTTTCCTCCACACGAAAGAGAAATGCACTACAAAGTAGTCATGCACATTGATCAATGACCTACATGTCGATACTTCCTTCACACACACACAGAGCAAGAATGGGATAGAACGAGGTAAGCATATAAAGAACAGTGCTGAGCATTTGCATTTGGCCTAATCTAAGGGGCATGATGAAAATGCGGCAAATCTGGCTACAAGGGATTTATATAATTTTCTCCTCTATTTTGATCCTCAAACTTAGCCTCGTCACTGGAGAAGGCTCTCGCTGGCCACACGAAGACGACACTTTGAACACACTCATGATATCATGGCACAATGAAGCTAGACGGAGGATGTCAGAATGTCTCGTACCTGGACAACCGGCATCCGAGAAGCTTCCACAATTGGTATGTCATTTTGTTCCACAGCAGGAGAATTCCTTGCGCATTTTATCACGCTACCTTCTATGCTTCGTGTCTTCTACTCACCGGCAATGTTCAGTAGGAAGTCATTCTTGCTCTTGATCGTCACATTTTGATGACAATCCCATTAGGAAGCTCGAGCCTGTGTTCACTTGTTCGGTTGTGTTGTTTTGTGGCTGGTGCAATCAGGTGTAACGTTGAACCGGGGGCCTGTTCTTTTCTGGAACGAGCAAGCTTGTTTGTGAGTACAAATAACGAGTGCATAGGAGGTATGGTAAATATTTGAGTGAGCCAGTCGAGAAACCCTTTTTTGTTAATATTTCCTTGTTTTCTGCAAACTCCTTGTTGATTACCCGGGTTAAACAAGTTATCAGAATTCTGTTGGTTAAACAAACAGCACTAGTTTCATTATGCAGTATCGGAACGAAAAAATGGTTTGAAATGCTCGTAACAGTCCTACGCTTATTGTCCTCCTATGAATGCTTCGTTGGAGTGACCCGTTGGAAGGGATAGGCGAAAGTACATCTACGAGTACACGATTATACAAGTGCATTCGAGTGAAGTCACCTAGAGCCCGTTATTCACCACAAAGTTGTCTATAATTGGGTTGGTCAACTGACTTTCTTTGATTTCCTGAAACTCATTTGGCCTTTTGCGACGAAAATGACGGCCCAACATACTCGATGAGTCTAAACGAAAGCAATAAATGAACCACTTTCATAAAGATATCACTACACCACTCCAAATTCGTGTTAGGTAACTAGCACTTCCGGTAAAGTGTCAGTTTAATTTCTGTATATTATTGCACTTAAGGATTCTACTTTTCAATGCTCTTACTGTACATATGAAACTGACTGGATCGTGATGTCGATGAGTGAGTACATATTATGGTAAGCAGGGACTCACACCTGAAGTTATTTTACATCTGCCGTTTTTAAGTGACTCTGGATGTGGGTGTGCTTGTGTGTTTATGTGCGAACATGTATGTATTATTGTAGGATACAAGCTGTGGAAGGCTTATTGGAGGATGGAAATAATTTGCAAGTTGGTTGACTACATCCTCGTAAACTGTCAAGTACATTACAGACCAATGGTTCACTTTCGATCTTTGGATTTGATAAGCTTTTGTCGATGTTGCTGTTGTTGTTAATCATGGAAAAGCCAAAGAGTGAAACGTTAGTAGGGTCTTTTGTTTGACACTCTCCACAATAAGATAGAACACATTAGCAGCTTGAACCAATTCAGTTGATGTGCGCGTATGTGACGTTCAATTCATGATGACGACTCGCAGTATACTGCAAACTGACCTTTCTATTAGTGAAAACTATGTGACCAGCAATTGGCGTCACAGTCACAACCGTGGGCAAATATTTACGCAGACGGTCATGATGACTGGAGAGGTAGACGACATCCGAAATGGTCAAAAGTCGGGCAAAACTGGGCCGCTGGTCGTGTGTACAAAGTGTGAGATTGGAACCAAGCTTCTTTGATACCAAATACGGTTTTAAGTTGTAGCATTCTCGTCACATTCCATCAAATTAAAGTGTGGGATCAATTTATTTCATAGTATTGTGTTTCGAAATTGTACACGCAAACAAACACAAATACGAGATATACCCCTCTCATTGTTATGATAAACTGACCGTGTCTTTTTATTATTTATATTTTGAAATTCATTCAATGATCAGTTCATTGCAAACTTGGATTATGCGTATGACATAATGAACTATGACCTTAAAGCCTATTGTAGCCACTATGTTCAAGCTTACTGAACATTTATTAGGTATTATTTCGGTGCGAAATTAATGGCGCCTGCACATTTTAGAGTAATTCTTGTGCCTCTGTTTTGACTCAAGTCATCTTGAAGCAACTGTGATTTGTGACCAAAGTTTTCTACTCTGCTGGTTCACATTGTATGTTGCTCCATCCATCAGTGGATGTCAGGAGATGTATGATGTAACTGTGAAACGAAAGTAGTATACCGTAGCAGATGCCATGTTCACGGTTGACCACAATTCCTCAATCACCATTCTCAAAATATGTAACAATATACTGATTGCTTTTCCCGGAGAACTGACTTTTGACTTAGTGACAGCGGAAACTGATGTGAAAGTGTCGATATCGGAGACGCGAGCGAACAAAAGCCGGCCGATCCACTCACTGACGCACTTGGAGATGGAAGGCACGAGTCTATTGGCCAACAACTGAAACCTTTGTCGAACACACTACGAAGATTTTTGGATACTGAAGGCAAAAGACCACGAATCAAAGGTGGTTCAGCTTGCGTCATTTAGTCACACCATTAGACGGGCGGCGCTCCAAGTCCTGAATAGTATTTTATGGGATTCCGGTTAGGAAAGCAATGATTGGATGATGGTTACGCTGAAATTCGAACCGTACTGTCTTGGTGAGCGTAAAAAACACCAGCTTTTTGTTTCCAACCAACGGACAAAAAAGCCGTTGACACTCTTGTGCTGTTGTTAAGATCCTTGGCACCTTGTCTAAATTAGTCTCGTGCGGGACCGGATATTGGTTGTATTGCACGACGCCATGGTGAATAAACGGTTGCTGAAGATTCCGAAATTATCACTCCAGCGGTGTTAACATCTCTCGAGGTATGAAAGCAGCCACAAGCCCCAAGGAGATGTTATATGCATCAAAATCGTGTGGTCAGTACAGAATAGCACCAGAGATATGCAGGGAGCCATTGATGGAGTGTCGGTTCAGTGTCAGACTACACTTCGTGGGAAGAGACAAATGTTCTGTGTGAGGAAATCATGTGATAGCTGCAGGAGGCGAAACCATTTCGCATCAGAATGGTTTCTCAAGAAAACAGTGGACAGGGAACGAAATCATCAGAAAACAGGCCAAGTGAATGAGGTGAGAAAGCATGCAAGACTAAAGGATGTTTTTGTCAAAGTATCAGTGAACGGAGAAGTAGATTTCCAGTTATATATGGGAGCATCGGCGAGTTTCATACTCTGTTCAATACTGTATCGACACGAACATAGAAGAGACTCTTTATGTGGAAAGGTGACAAGGTTCATCCAAGAGTTGAAGCAAAGCTGCAAGTGGTCAGTCCCAAGGATGGACATCCATCACTGACAAACTTTGTTGTTGTCGACCAGGGTTAGCTTCCCATCCTCGGATGTGAATCTATCGAAAATCTGGGTTTGGTGTCATTCTACTATGATTCAGTCGTCCACCGTATATCTGATAATGTTGAATAATACTTGAAAAAACTCACTTCTGTTTTCGATGAGAAATTGGGAAAGCTTGTTGTACCACCCACAAAGCCTATTCCATACTCCGTCAGAGAACGATCTGAACTCGAGTTAGGCATCCTCATATCGGACGATATCCTGGTTAAATTTGATTGAGTCTAATCGTGATCGCGACGAAACCATTCGGGAACTTCGCATCTGTATTGGTCCCAAGGAAAACGTCCAGGAAAGATTACTTGTCGTTTTGACGATGTTCTTCGTAAGTTATCAAACGTGCGTCGTTTTACGAAATATGATCCGGATTCAGCGTTGTAGCGTTTGTAGATGGATGAAGCCTCGAGTTGTTATCCAAGTTTAGCAAACCATACGGCTGTTACTATTGGAAGAAACTACCATTCATACTGAAGCTATCGGGCGGAGTATTTCAGAAGAGGATTCTCCAAGTACTGGACGAAATATTCGGATTGCTCTGCGTAGCAGACGATATCCTTATTTTTGGCCGAAATATTGAGGGTAGCAAAAGAAGACTCGATTCTCTTCCACAGCAAAATTTCCGTTATGGAGTTAGACTGAAAAGGGCCACATTGACGTTTTGTCAAACAGCAGTCAAGTTTCATAGCCACATTCTCACAAGGGAAGGTATCAAACCAGATCCGAAAAAAGAAAGCGTGATTAGAGATACGCCTGCTCCAACCAATGTGAGAGAGTCTCACTTTTCAACGGGATAATCGACTACCTGAGCAGATTGTCACCGGAATTAGTGGAATTGATGGGACTGATCAGTTTATTACCACATAAAAGATAAACGTGGATATGAGGTGAATAACAGAAATTAGCATTTGATGGCATAAGAAAGCTTATCGTGAAGGCCCAAGTCTTAAGGTATTATGATCACAACTTGCCCCTATGGGAACAACGTGATATTAGTCAACGTGGCTTGCGAGCCGCTGTTTACAAAATGGGTGTTCCCAGCTGATACACTCTCACGAGCTACACTACCGGATGCGGGAGGCGAAGATGTAAATGAAACTGTAAACATGACATTCACGGTAATAGACTCGGAATTATCTCAAATCCAGATTGCCAAAGTTACAGATCCATATCTACAACTTCGTAAGAAAGTCATTAGTATTACTTAAGAATGAGAATTGAATACTGGTACTACTGGCAGTAAATGGAATATAGCTCCTGCGCGAACTACGCATAACTAAGGATCAGGAACACCGACTAATCGAGCACACACTCGAACTCGTATCCTGCGCGATCGTAATGTACATAAACACGCAGATGTAATAAAACAACATGAAATAATCCCTATAACAACCGCCAACTCCCAACTCCAGAAAGTCACGATGGCAGATCCGTGTCTACAATCTGAAAATACTTATCATCTAAGGTTGACTTTAAGATAACAGAGAATCATTTGCAGAAATATTACTCCATTTTGAATTTCGTGATAAGCTAACAACAGAAGATGAACTGGTTTTTCGAGATGAGGCTCGAGTGGTCGTGCGCGCTTTTTGAAATAAAGCTTTCCTACATGATCATTCAGATCAGAGTATCGCAGCACGATTCCCTTCGAACCCAATCATAAATGCCTAACGCAGAATCGTTTCCAGCACTGAATCAGTTGTGCGTACTGAATAGAGGTCGACCATATAACCTAGTTGCTCCAAGGCATCATCTAATGTTCACAGAATGTTGGCCTGGGAGTACAAGGAGTTTGCATTCTCCAGGATGGATCTATGTTTAGTGGTCTTTTCCAAAACACTACTGACAACGGTTTTGTGCTGTTTAAATAGCTCCTTGAATATTCTTTTGCCTTGGTCACAAAATTCTGGTGCTTTGTACGGTAAAGGACCTTGTATGACATTCTTAGCCATCCTCCGGCCATCAGCCGTAATATTCAATTCTATCTGATGCCTTGGATACTGGCAGTGGAGCTTCAGGGATAAGAAATGAATTGCACCATATTCGAAGTTCGATGGTTTGGAGCAGAAAGTGCAATCTATTATTTCAGATCAAAACAGTTCGCAGTTATCTTCTTGGAGGAAACCAGTAGACAACACAGAGTCAGTTGATGAAAAATCAGCATACATAACGCTTTCGATTCTAGGTTTTCCGATTTCTTCATCGAACAAAGGCACCCTATTTAGATAGGATCACTTGGAACATTTCGCAACGTACTTCTTACTCATTTGTTTCCACAGCACGTGTTCTCGTTGAATTTGATGAAATCCATACGTAAAAATCCTCTTTAACTTCTGCAAGTACGATAGAATTCGCCCACCCGTGGGATTACATTTCACTATGGCAAAAAATCATGTCGTCGTAGTTTCTTTTAAATAGACCATCGCTCTCCAACAGAAACAATTTCACAGACAAACAGTGATACGGAGTCTTAGCGAGTTGGTGATACAGAAATAAAAGAAATAATATCAGCAAAAATAATAATGATAATAAAAATAATAATAACAATAGCGGCTTTTCTAAACAAGCAAAATAGTGCAGCCTGTTACGTGGTTTACTCTGAAACTCTTACTTATTGTCTTCGGATCGGGCTAATTTGGAAGATAATGAGTTCTTTATTAGGGCTTAATAAAAGTGAATTATTCTAAAGAAGGTGAACACTTTGTTCTCTACAAGGATTGTTTCCCTTGTTCAAATCATGCTTATCAAGAAATGATTCGAGAATCACACGATTTCATATAACGGCTAGTCACGACTTTTCAAGATGAAACGCGATCCAGCGGGAATGTTGATGATCTATTCAAAACTGTCGCTTCTAATCGTCTTGCTTTTCCGTAGTATTGTGAGTGATCACCGATTAACGCAGAACAATTCTGTTGGGAATGAGCTACAATCCTGGTCGGATAACACTAACACGAAATCCACAAGCACGAGGCTGAGCGAAACATCGATCATATATCGACTGGGCAATGAGCGTCAAGAGAAATCAGCGTCTATCGATTTGAGGTACGTGATTTCGTTGATCAATAGAGATCGGTTTGCACGCACATTCATAAAACAGGTAGGCAGAATGCACTGTCGGTACTTGGAACGGCATGTGAAGGCCAATCAGAATACAACAAAGGTGAGCGAAGCTTTTTCTGAAGGATGATTTGGATTGCAAAGGAACTCCGAAGCTTCATGTTCTGCCCAAATACCGAAATGGGTTAAACAAGAATGATTGCTAACTCTTTCCGTTGGGATTAGGAACATTTTTACGCGGCAGGAATGAGTCTCCGGGAAATGCAAAACACCGGGGAGCTTGGTGGATGTAGATCAGAAAGTGATTTTGAAGAAGATGCATCAGATAAGGAAACTGTTGAGGTCAGGACAAAAACCATGGGAATCAAATAAATAATCTGAGTGAGTTTATTGGATCATTCATAAAGTGGAATGTGCGAAAATCCACTTTCAAAATCAAGTTTTAAGAGGAATTTAAATGAAATGACTCTGGTGTAAAATAGACTCTGACTGTAGAATTCAGCAAACTAACTGCTTCGAAACTTTGTTCAAGGTGAAACTGTAGGGGCTGAAAACTCCAGGAATAATTCCACCCGTTGTCAATGAGATCACGATCGAAGTAGTCCAAGTTGAACAACTCACAGTTATAGTTATCCCTCTGGAGACCAACATATTTGAAGTATTTTTACCTGGCTCACGTACTGTTCAGGGGAACGGTGCAGAAACCTGTGTAACAACAAGTTCACGATTCTTTTGCAAATAGCAAATCACATGATAAATGTGTTCACTACTCGGTTTGTCGAGGGAACTAGTAATTCCGAATGGAGGATGTATTGTGGAACACTAGAGATAACGCCACCAGAAGGGCGAGCAGCACAATTGGAAGTTGAATGTGAAGAGCATGAAGTCGTACTTTGATACTGTCTGTTTGCAGAGAGCCATCTCTTTTATTTGGACTCAGGTCAGAAGTGTTCACCTCTCTTGGTTATTTATGACGCCGCTATTTTGATGTGCTGACTCTTGATGGAAGTGCAACATGTTTTCTAATGAAATCCTTTCATTCATTCTGATTTCCTCATTACCTGACACATTTTCTTAAATTTTCCGATGAACGTGGCTGATGATCAGCCAGAACAAGGTCAGGAATTCTTGAAAACAACTGTTTACCCTTCAGCCATTTCGGTCATTAGGTAATACCCATCGAGGGTGGAGAAGACTTTAGATAGTCCAAGTTGAAAGATAGAATTCTTCAACTCAGAATGATCTATAATTAATAGGCTAAATTGTTCCCTGTGGGTTGTATGAAAGGTTTTCATGTTAAGAAGATGCATAATCCTGATGATTACCGCGCCTCGCAATCATACGGAAATGATGGCATACACGTTGTGCCTGGACACCTAGATACGGTGACAAACATGAACATTCAAGTTAGAATACATACACTTAATGAGGAAATTCTTGTCGTACACGCTCATCAGTCGTGTAGGTAGGTATGAAATCAGGCAAACGACTGAATGTTTGAAGAGAATAAGGTGACTGAAGTGATATCCATGGGACTTAGGTATTTGAAGATTGAAAGGAATTCTTTCAGGAGTGTTTGTCTTCTGAATTGACTGTTCAAATATATATGAATATTCCGCAGCGTCACTTGTTGATTTGGTTTACGCGAAAACAGCTGACAAGTTGGGTGATTCCGTCCAATTTTAATGGCTAATAAATATGCACTGTGTACGATGGTTCCAGTTACTATTCATGAGCTCAGTACTCAAATGAAAACAAAATGACTGACAATATGGAAGTATCAAGGAAGGATTCAGGGTAAGTGGCATCAATTCATAAACGTTTGTTGTGTGAATGCAAGCGGGCCCTTGGTTGCAACATTCATCTCTGCCTGTAAGTGGTTGTATCCAGGAGAGCTAGGCAGATCTTTAGGACCCAACCCAATGTGCTTAACATGCCTAGTTGTGATAAGTGTTTTGTTTGTGTTTTTAGAGAATATTCTACTTATCCTGTGCTCGAAAGCCCAACATGGCTTAAAATTACCATTCGCCGCAACAAACATTGTTGGAAGAGTCCATCCCGGAATAAATGTGAAACAAATCTGAATTTTATTGTTTGACGAGGGAATTTGATTCACTTGGCCAAAGCTTGGCGCCTAATCTCAGCATCGTTGTTTAAGCTTATCCACCAGGTGGTAAAGTGGTTCAGAAGAAACCAATTTCTAGACGACTTCAGTCTTTTTGTATCCCATACGCACACAGAGCGGCCACTTCTTAGAGTTGCACAGGATAATTATCAGTGCTGCGTCCACTCGTAGAAGTCTGAGATCAGCGAATGCCTAACAAACCTCCAGTAGACCTAGGTACATTTCATTTGATAACCGACATCACTGAAATGTTACTGTCTACATAATTTTGAATCCAGGTGAAGCTGTTAATATCTCTGTTACATCTTTCCTTATTTTTAAGTGAATCCCAAGTATTAGTTGATTCGACCAGCTGTAAAGTTCTCCTAATAGGGACACTTGATGGGTTTGACAGTGATCACTCGTTACCTGCCCACGAAATCTCCCATAACCAGTCGAGAATCCAACTAGCAATGATGATTTCCATCAAAAATGACCCCATCTATTACAAATGAGTAAAACCAGCTTCTCAGGAACCCCTGGATGGCGAGTTTTGACCATCGATTACTACACAGGATTTTTGGTAACTGTGACATGTAGGATAAGCCAGATTGATGCTCTTACCGATCAATAGTTCGTTTTTCTAGAGCAAAACTTGATTACTGGCCCGTCAGCCCGTCCCGCGAGGAAACACATTAGGATTTAAAAGGATGCACTTTAGGACAACATTTGGTTGAACTTTCAAGCGTTTCAACAAAAATATGACTAGGGAATCCCCAGAAAATGGTGCAGAATGACATTTCAGTGAACAGCACGACGAACTTGGAGGGCCAGCTTTAACTGCCGCAAACTGCTCTGGAAATAGCCATTTCTTCATACCATACCTGTAGCTCACGTTCCGTTGATCCAAATACCCACACAAGCGTTTCTATCGGATTCCAAAACAATCGCGGTAATTGGTGTACCACAATAAAAAAATATGAAAAAACAAACCAGAAGGTCGAAGGCATTTCGCCCAAGTAAAACCAAAATATGCTTATGGCACAAATATTGCGCTTTATGTTGCATGAACGAGATGAAGAACCGTTTAAACAGCTGTTCATATCATTTTGAATTGACTAGCACTTTTGGTACATTTCTGTCTATCTTAGGACAAAATATGTTTCATGAAAGGCGTCACGTTGACAACTGTCACTGTCGATATCAAGTCAGGTCAATTCAAGGATGAACTTCATTCGTCCAAAGTGAGCAACAATTCCGCGGATTATGTGACGTTGTAGTCGTCTCGATGACCACCTTGATGTATATCTGGTCGTCTGTCTTTCAGTCGCACAGACGGCCCAGTAGTACAGGTTATAATTGTCCTTTATCGGAATAAAGAATTAGGTAGAAAGAATATTTTGTAAATATGTATGTTTCACAAAGGTTGGGTTGAAAATAAGTTGTGATATAGGTTTTTTTTCAAATCAAGTACCTACCGGTGGATAGTGGCAAGATATAAACTGCTAATGGCCATCCAGAAGTTGACATGGCATGACAGCCGTTTCTAAATTGCTTGCTTCTTGTTGTGTTGAACCGACGGTTCATAATCATGTTTCACAATAAGGTGCTATATCTGAGACAGCCTTTTGGTCGCCCGGTATTTTACTGCTTTCAAATCAAGTCAGTTGAAATCAGTAGTTGATCCATACACTAAAATTGGTAGATTTAAGGCTTTTTACAACACTTCTACAGATAAAAAAGCTTTTCGTGCACTATTTCAACAGGGGAAAAAGAGAATCAGAATGGGTTAAAGGTCGATAGCCAAAGTGTTTTGTAGTTCTGAGGGAGCCTGCTTGAGAGGTAGACGAGCGAAATATGGCAAAACGGAATTGCGACAAGCAGAGGTGTGTGTAAACAACAGTTGGAAGTTCCAGTGTGACGGAGGATGTAAGTACAGCCGTTGCAAGTTCACTTTTCACGAGAAGATGAAATTCGGAGATCATTTTGGAAAGAGACTATCACAAGCACAATAGCATTTGTTTAGGATGCTGTCAACAAGTATAACCATACATATGCCACTGAATCTAGAGATGTGTTGTATGGACCTATGATCCAAGGAAAACCCATTTTAATCGGAGCATGTTCAAAAATGTGGGAATGTTGGCCCCATTCTGTGAAGAAAACTTAATTTGGTGGGAATTATTCGCTTGGAGTTAACTGTCTAGGTACCGTTTCTCCATTTGAAACTGTCGGACATTTCTGAACAAGGTCATCTTGATGATTCGGATCAGCCCGGACGGGAGCGCGGTGGCTCCGTAGCAATACACACGCCTTGGAGGTGAAAGGGCTTGGGTTCAAACCCTGGGAATGGCGAAGGATATGCACCACTGATGAGCGCTAACAAGAGCGAAAATAATGTCTGGTGTCCCCAGTGCAGGTCGGTCATATTTGAAATGTACAAACTCCGCAGCCCCCAAGAACCTGGAGTACTCTCGATCTGTCGAAACAGTTAAATACATTACTGTAGTCAAAAAGCTTACTCTGACCGCCTGGCTTTTGTGGTCTGTTGGGGTTAAAAACGG
Organism: Fasciola hepatica; assembly: GCA_948099385.1. Taxonomy (NCBI): domain Eukaryota; kingdom Metazoa; phylum Platyhelminthes; class Trematoda; order Plagiorchiida; family Fasciolidae; genus Fasciola; species Fasciola hepatica. The sequence goes on from CANUEZ040000207.1 coordinate 2,002,470, forward strand.
GTACGTCATGCTAAGACCTTCCATGTGTAGCTTTAGTATTGGCATGCAAACTGGTTGGGATCCAGGGCATACGTCTGCGGGGAGATTGTACGCAGAACGAGTTTTTCGAACACCTTGAGGGTAGCTAGTGTACAGGCAATGGACCGTTATTTCCATGATCCTTTTCAAGGCTTCGGAATAAAAGTGACCTCTCTCCATCAGTCAAGAATTTGTTATTGAGTCAAGCATGTGATGACTAATACCGACATTATTGGGGACAGTGTTTCTGTGCACTTCTTTAGGTTACTGAAAGTAGACCGCCTGGATTGCTTATCTTGTTTGTCGAGAATTGGGTCAGTTCTTTGTACCCTTTCAAGGGAGGAATAGAACCTGAGACAGAGTTTGGTTTGAATTCTATGAATGAATTCAATGTTATTGCATGTTGAGCTGCATCAGTGAAGCGCCAATTCAGTTTTTCAACATCTTCCGGAAGTGGATATTTACCAGATCTTAGACCACCTAACTGCATATTGGTTTTCCGGATGTCCCGGCAGTTCTTATTTGAAGTCATGGGTTGTGTGCGTAGGGCAAAGATCAGTGATTTTCCGTCGATGATTGGTCGTGTTCGGTCTCCAAAATAAAGAAACAGAACAAAATCAATGAGCTCAAAGCTCGGTAAATGTATCATCGGTGAACCAAACTTTCAATAATCGGGTACCAATTAGACTATGAACAACCTGCTCACTACACACAATGCATAACCTTCTAAGGTCAGAGTTAATTGATTGTTACATGTCAAATCAAGGAATAGGATTTCCATATATAGAGTCTGTCCTAGTAGTGATGCTCGAAAGTTCACTGGTCTTAGGCGGTAAACATGTCGGGTAAAAAGTGTTACTGACACAAACCTCGGATTCCGTGCTCAACTGCGATCGACATTAAAGTTCAGTTAACCGGTAGTAATAGGACCACGGACGATACAGGTCTTGGTTGGAAACTGAGTAACCGATTAAGTGCGTGTTTGTGTTGGCGTACACACGCCGGCATTAGCTAGGATCAGTAACGAAATGCACCGAGATTGATTACAGATCGCGATGGGGTTATCGACTGCAAAAATATTAGTGTGACAACGAAAACCAACCATTTTCGATTGCCGTTATGCTGAGCAAGAGTAAGAGTTTTCATCAGGTTTGTCTCTTTTTCGAGAATAAGCGGAGTGCAGATAAAACGTGAAAGGGTTTTTGTCGACGATATTCGAAGAGGAATTCGATTACTACATGAACAGTACGCAGGATGGTAAGCCAATTTGAAGAAACTGCATCGGTTGAGGACAAAGCAAATAGCGGGCGACCAAAAACGGCCATAAGCAAAGGTGTCTCACATGAAGCTAGAAAAGGTTTTCGAGACCACCCACAGCAAATCACCCGACCACTCGCAAGCTGGTGTCATCACACGTGGTCATTCGTGGTCCGGAATCCACAAGAGAACAACTTGAAGTCATTTAAGAGGCGTCATCTGCAACGGTTTCACTTAGAAAATGCATATTGTCGCCTTCAGTTTTGTACCTGGTATCTCAGTCGCGACATTGTACGGTGCACCTAGTTTAGCGATGAAGCCATATTTCAGGTACGTGGAATGTGAATCTGCCAAATATACTGATCATAAGAGAATCGCAGGCAATTTGTGGCTGGATAATACCAGCATAATACCAAGTTTATGATTTGGGCAGGAATCCTGGGAGATAAAATTTAACGATCCTTATTTTTCGATGAAAAATTCACAGGTGTAAAAAGATTTTATTTTATTGATTTTCAATAGGAAACGCCTCTGTGGACATGCCTCAACGTTTTTGAGCTTCTCTTGTGAATGCCGATGGATCAACTGTTGACAAAGTGACATATATTCGGCAGTAATTCAGAAACCTATTTCAGAGACGTTTGATTGGAAGAGGTGGATCAGTTGAACGACCCGTGGGTCTCCGGACCTGAATTCGTTAGACTTCATTCCGTGGTCCTTCTTAAAAAGAAAACTGTATCAAAATTGACCGGAAACCTCGGAGGACTAGAAACCATCCATCACATTGCGGTACAATAGAATAGCTGAGTGTGTTGGAGTAAGCGAAGATGTCTTCCCTTAAAAGGTTGATAATGTGCAGACAAACGTATAGGTATCAGTTGAACACCACGTGGTAACATTTAGCATTATTAGCTATACACAGCTAGATCAGTCAGAGACAGAGCTGCTTCAAAAGTTAGATGACTGGGAAGCGAGGCTGCAGATTGGAAGTGAAACAACTGGCCTAAAGTTTTTGGTTAACACTTCTAATCATCTACGGTATTGCAATCTTCAATGGATAATAACTAACTATTTCATCCATAATTATTCACTGATAGGTAGCCACAACTATATGGTTAACACATCCACTCTTGTCATAACCCCCTCACGCATGGAGAGAAAGGTTGAATTTCTTTCCAGGGTTGTTTTACTTGAACTATTGTGAGGAGTAAAAACGTTGCAACTTACTGTCGATCAAAATCATTCCAACTGACAGGTACTGTCGGAGCCGTTGCATACGGGTGTTCGACAAACACATTTTCTGCTCGTACACGACTGCATTGAAGCACAACTGAATAATTTTATAGTAACCATAACAAGCACGTAGTGGTGATGTTTTACGACAATGAAATTTGCGGTTTGCTTGTGTGCGATGAACAGCTATGCTCCAAAATCAGTAGAAACTGTATTTTGCAACTGCCAGTTGGCCACAGCTATGAAAGAATACGAACCTCTGAGAGAAAACGGAAAAGCAATATTTTACATTGAATCAACCCAAACGTTATTCAGGACAAAGTGCTCAAACACGGTATTAAACATGTGGTCTACCTAATTCCTTAGGATTTTCCGCATTCTCATCGGTATAGAGTTCACCATGTTGGTGATAAAATAATTAATTATCTTATGCACCATCATATATTGCACTTTTTACTCCAGTGGCCAGTGTGTAGATAACCCATTGACTAATTTTGACCAATTTTTTGCTATTAAATTTAAATCAACGCTATTAGGGAGTAATTGTATGAGCTGGAACTTGAAGTTGCGCATGGTTACGATAGATAGTGAACGGAAAAATCGTTCAGCATGACTTTTTCACAGGTCTCTTGTGAAACAAAGCATCAAGCAAAACCCTGAAAAACCATTGCCTATCCAGTTAACTTCGTTTTGTTGACTTCTGGGACTTTTTCAATCATACCATTGAAGATTTCCCCAACATTCGATGCTTCTGTAACTGAAGTCCACCAGCAAAGCTAAATGTGTTTTATTCCAGTCCAGATCAATAACGTTAATTTGTATCATATACCAACATTTGGCGGGATAATTTTTCTGGGGAAATTAATACGCCGAGTGACATTTTTCCGAGCCTTCTGCAGCCCACCATATAACAAAAACGCATACGACAAACAAACCAATCGTCGGAATGATGAGCTTCGTGATGTGAATCTCCCTGTGAAATCAAAACGTGTCTTCATTTGTTGGGATTGCAGTGCAGGTTTCATATCACATGATACAAGCCGCATTAAAAATTATCACTACATCATGTCCAACAGAGAATAAAACAGTTTGGGAATATTCCAGAGCAGGACTAAGAACAGGGATTTCAGGCAGTTTTTTGATCGTAGGGCACATAAAATCGTCCCATCCATTCGATTTCCTAGGTCTTCTTTTTATTACACATGAAGGTAATTACAGTAGAAGAGGTAGACCCCATAGTTCGGAAATGTACTGTAAGAGGAGTCTGTAGGGAACATTCACGTCAAAACTAGTTTGTTGATTCCGCTTTTGAAAAGAGAGAGGTTCTATGTTGGTGAAAAGACAGAGAGGGGAAGGGTGTTCCATAACTTAACCGTCCAGGGGAAAAAAGAAGACTGAAAAGTCACGGTCCGTGGTTTAGCTCCAGAAAGCTGATAGGAGCGACTAGCTGCCTGTGCTAGGGATTGGCGTTGAAAAGTAATGGGAATAGGAACAGTCGAGAGAAAGCCCAGAGGGACTTATCCCTAAATAATAATGTAGAATAGGGACACCGAAGCAATTGCCCGGCGAAGAGCAAGTAACTGCAAATTAGACGATAAAACTCGGTCATCTACCAGGCGAATGGCTTTGCGTTGCACTAGGTAGAGAAGAGATAAAGAAGAAGACTAAGCTTCACCCCACACCTGACAGCGCTATTCAAGTGTGGTACGGATTTGAGCTTGCGTACAGTAAAAGGGAGGGGGGGGGGGGTATGAAAATACTCGAAGTGCGGATTAAAAATTCAGTCTTCTGCGCGGCACGATAAGCAAACTAAAATAGGTATGAAAACAAATTTAGAGAGAAAACGGTCAAAAGACCCAGGAAAAGAATGGAATTAGAGGGATGAAGGGGAACCGAATCAAAACTTAGTAAGAGAGAAAAGAAATGATGTTTGACAGAAATAAGGAGAACAAATGTTTTAGAAGCATTGAAGAGAACGTGATTTTGAGAGCCTCAAGAGGAGATCTGTTAAATGTCCAAACTGCCCCATGCTACAGGGGAAAAACGATCAAGGTCGACGTTGGCAGTGGCATGACGGGAGGTGGGATGCAAAAGGAAGTTGTGGAGGATGACATCCTCGGCAAAAGCGAAAATGGAGATGGAAGTAGTTGACAAGTGAACATTCACAAAAGGCGAAAAGAGGGTGATTGAGAATACATAATCTCGGCAAACACCGGCGTTCATGGGGGAAAGGCTGCCATTTTGCACCATGGACACAAACCGTAATGGTCCGGTTACTGAGAAAACTCGACATCCACAAGCCAATGGTCGGAACAAACCCAAAATTGGGCAATTTACACAGTAAACCACTGTGCCATACACGGTCGGTCACCGTGCATAGCAGGAGAAAAAAATTATGGCTTCTTTATATGGGGCGGGAAACATACGAGATTGGAAAGAAAGTCGAAACAAATGACATTAAATTGGTGCTTATTCCGGGGCGCTTATCTTTGGATGGTGGGTGGTATATCATCCTGACTAGGTGATTTATTCTGATCGAGTGATTGTAAAGTCCAAAGGACCATTTTGGTTGTGATAAGGCGAATAAAAGGGCGTCTCGTAAGAATGGTTCGAGGTGGAATAATGGAAGAGTTGGGTAAAGTGGAATTAAAGGCAAATTGGGGCGCGAAACCTCGACTTTCTCATGAGGTTTGAAGGCAAAACGACGGGTGCTTCGTCATGGGAGAAAAATTAGAGGGGAGGCGGAGAGTGGGAATTACGGGAACAGCTTCGACGAAAGACCAAATCGAATGGCTACCAGTAGCGGAAGAAGCTAGACGTTTGGCTTAGTGGCAGGTGAAACGATTCTTGGCTATATGAATTGAAAGTGAGCATGTCTTTTTGGCCCACATGAAGAGACTACGATATGGGACAGTGGCAAAGCAGCATCACTGTCTGAATAACACGTTCTTTAAGAGTACAGCGCCATGGCAGGCGTGGGCAAATTACACGGTAGATAGTAGTTTGCCAAGTTTGGAAAAGTGCGGAATAAAAAGAAGCGTCCCTTGGAGAAGAGTCACAGTGAAGTTTGCAATGGAGGAAGAAACCTTTGAAGTGAAGTAACAGTCTCATCAGAGATATGAGGATAGAAAATCAGAAAAACCTTCCTGGTTGGATGAATCATAACACCAAATGATGTGTCTGGCTTTGTACACAGAAACAGTCATATAAATCGGCAGAGGAGGACATAAGACAGTGGTTCGACCAGCAGAGTGGAGGAAGGGAGATAATATCAGAGAAAAAGGAGGGAAAGGAAGTGAAAACAAGACCGAGAGTATGTGCATGCTTGCAAGCCCAATCGGGAATGCGTGCGAGGAAGTCAACGAGTTGACTTCGATTGTTGAGTAAAGCGAAAGCTTCGGCTTCGAGTCCCAGAGCCGTAGTGTCCAATGAGTGCTAAAGCCATGTTAGCTGGAACTTGCAGTTAGCGAAGTTCAAGTGTGAGATACGAGAGGCAGCAACTAACTGGTGGATGTAGGCATGGGAGCCAGCTTGAGATAAAAATGAGGAATCGAAAAAGTAGTTCGGAAACTGGAGACTGATAGTATTCGCCGTGGGTGGGTTTTGCGTTTCCTCCAGGAATAAGACGGGGGGGGGATAAGGAGATTGAAAAAATTATGCTCAGAATCAGTTTTGTGGTTCAAACCGCGAATTTCGGTAAGTGCGTCTTCTTTAGTAAAGTGCCGAGAAACTTCAGTTTCAGTAGATCCCTTCACCGCTATCGCGATAACAATACAAGCGATTAAAAAATGAGCTCAAATGAACTTGAAGACAACGCTCTTCGCCGGGCAATTGCTTCGGTGTCCCTATTCTACATTATTATTTAGGGATAAGTCCCTCTGGGCTTTCTCTCGACTGTTCCTATTCCCATTACTTTTCAACGCCAATCCCTAGCACAGGCAGCTAGTCGCTCCTATCAGCTTTCTGGAGCTAAACCACGGACCGTGACTTTTCAGTCTTCTTTTTTCCCCTGGACGGTTAAGTTATGGAACACCCTTCCCCTCTCTGTCTTTTCACCAACATAGAACCTCTCTCTTTTCAAAAGCGGAATCAACAAACTAGTTTTGACGTGAATGTTCCCTACAGACTCCTCTTACAGTACATTTCCGAACTATGGGGTCTACCTCTTCTACTGTAATTACCTTCATGTGTAATAAAAAGAAGACCTAGGAAATCGAATGGATGGGACGATTTTATGTGCCCTACGATCAAAAAACTGCCTGAAATCCCTGTTCTTAGTCCTGCTCTGGAATATTCCCAAACTGTTTTATTCTCTGTTGGACATGATGTAGTGATAATTTTTAATGCGGCTTGTATCATGTGATATGAAACCTGCACTGCAATCCCAACAAATGAAGACACGTTTTGATTTCACAGGGAGATTCACATCACGAAGCTCATCATTCCGACGATTGGTTTGTTTGTCGTATGCGTTTTTGTTATATGGTGGGCTGCAGAAGGCTCGGAAAAATGTCACTCGGCGTATTAATTTCCCCAGAAAAATTATCCCGCCAAATGTTGGTATATGATACAAATTAACGTTATTGATCTGGACTGGAATAAAACACATTTAGCTTTGCTGGTGGACTTCAGTTACAGAAGCATCGAATGTTGGGGAAATCTTCAATGGTATGATTGAAAAAGTCCCAGAAGTCAACAAAACGAAGTTAACTGGATAGGCAATGGTTTTTCAGGGTTTTGCTTGATGCTTTGTTTCACAAGAGACCTGTGAAAAAGTCATGCTGAACGATTTTTCCGTTCACTATCTATCGTAACCATGCGCAACTTCAAGTTCCAGCTCATACAATTACTCCCTAATAGCGTTGATTTAAATTTAATAGCAAAAAATTGGTCAAAATTAGTCAATGGGTTATCTACACACTGGCCACTGGAGTAAAAAGTGCAATATATGATGGTGCATAAGATAATTAATTATTTTATCACCAACATGGTGAACTCTATACCGATGAGAATGCGGAAAATCCTAAGGAATTAGGTAGACCACATGTTTAATACCGTGTTTGAGCACTTTGTCCTGAATAACGTTTGGGTTGATTCAATGTAAAATATTGCTTTTCCGTTTTCTCTCAGAGGTTCGTATTCTTTCATAGCTGTGGCCAACTGGCAGTTGCAAAATACAGTTTCTACTGATTTTGGAGCATAGCTGTTCATCGCACACAAGCAAACCGCAAATTTCATTGTCGTAAAACATCACCACTACGTGCTTGTTATGGTTACTATAAAATTATTCAGTTGTGCTTCAATGCAGTCGTGTACGAGCAGAAAATGTGTTTGTCGAACACCCGTATGCAACGGCTCCGACAGTACCTGTCAGTTGGAATGATTTTGATCGACAGTAAGTTGCAACGTTTTTACTCCTCACAATAGTTCAAGTAAAACAACCCTGGAAAGAAATTCAACCTTTCTCTCCATGCGTGAGGGGGTTATGACAAGAGTGGATGTGTTAACCATATAGTTGTGGCTACCTATCAGTGAATAATTATGGATGAAATAGTTAGTTATTATCCATTGAAGATTGCAATACCGTAGATGATTAGAAGTGTTAACCAAAAACTTTAGGCCAGTTGTTTCACTTCCAATCTGCAGCCTCGCTTCCCAGTCATCTAACTTTTGAAGCAGCTCTGTCTCTGACTGATCTAGCTGTGTATAGCTAATAATGCTAAATGTTACCACGTGGTGTTCAACTGATACCTATACGTTTGTCTGCACATTATCAACCTTTTAAGGGAAGACATCTTCGCTTACTCCAACACACTCAGCTATTCTATTGTACCGCAATGTGATGGATGGTTTCTAGTCCTCCGAGGTTTCCGGTCAATTTTGATACAGTTTTCTTTTTAAGAAGGACCACGGAATGAAGTCTAACGAATTCAGGTCCGGAGACCCACGGGTCGTTCAACTGATCCACCTCTTCCAATCAAACGTCTCTGAAATAGGTTTCTGAATTACTGCCGAATATATGTCACTTTGTCAACAGTTGATCCATCGGCATTCACAAGAGAAGCTCAAAAACGTTGAGGCATGTCCACAGAGGCGTTTCCTATTGAAAATCAATAAAATAAAATCTTTTTACACCTGTGAATTTTTCATCGAAAAATAAGGATCGTTAAATTTTATCTCCCAGGATTCCTGCCCAAATCATAAACTTGGTATTATGCTGGTATTATCCAGCCACAAATTGCCTGCGATTCTCTTATGATCAGTATATTTGGCAGATTCACATTCCACGTACCTGAAATATGGCTTCATCGCTAAACTAGGTGCACCGTACAATGTCGCGACTGAGATACCAGGTACAAAACTGAAGGCGACAATATGCATTTTCTAAGTGAAACCGTTGCAGATGACGCCTCTTAAATGACTTCAAGTTGTTCTCTTGTGGATTCCGGACCACGAATGACCACGTGTGATGACACCAGCTTGCGAGTGGTCGGGTGATTTGCTGTGGGTGGTCTCGAAAACCTTTTCTAGCTTCATGTGAGACACCTTTGCTTATGGCCGTTTTTGGTCGCCCGCTATTTGCTTTGTCCTCAACCGATGCAGTTTCTTCAAATTGGCTTACCATCCTGCGTACTGTTCATGTAGTAATCGAATTCCTCTTCGAATATCGTCGACAAAAACCCTTTCACGTTTTATCTGCACTCCGCTTATTCTCGAAAAAGAGACAAACCTGATGAAAACTCTTACTCTTGCTCAGCATAACGGCAATCGAAAATGGTTGGTTTTCGTTGTCACACTAATATTTTTGCAGTCGATAACCCCATCGCGATCTGTAATCAATCTCGGTGCATTTCGTTACTGATCCTAGCTAATGCCGGCGTGTGTACGCCAACACAAACACGCACTTAATCGGTTACTCAGTTTCCAACCAAGACCTGTATCGTCCGTGGTCCTATTACTACCGGTTAACTGAACTTTAATGTCGATCGCAGTTGAGCACGGAATCCGAGGTTTGTGTCAGTAACACTTTTTACCCGACATGTTTACCGCCTAAGACCAGTGAACTTTCGAGCATCACTACTAGGACAGACTCTATATATGGAAATCCTATTCCTTGATTTGAAATGTAACAATCAATTAACTCTGACCTTAGAAGGTTATGCATTGTGTGTAGTGAGCAGGTTGTTCATAGTCTAATTGGTACCCGATTATTGAAAGTTTGGTTCACCGATGATACATTTACCGAGCTTTGAGCTCATTGATTTTGTTCTGTTTCTTTATTTTGGAGACCGAACACGACCAATCATCGACGGAAAATCACTGATCTTTGCCCTACGCACACAACCCATGACTTCAAATAAGAACTGCCGGGACATCCGGAAAACCAATATGCAGTTAGGTGGTCTAAGATCTGGTAAATATCCACTTCCGGAAGATGTTGAAAAACTGAATTGGCGCTTCACTGATGCAGCTCAACATGCAATAACATTGAATTCATTCATAGAATTCAAACCAAACTCTGTCTCAGGTTCTATTCCTCCCTTGAAAGGGTACAAAGAACTGACCCAATTCTCGACAAACAAGATAAGCAATCCAGGCGGTCTACTTTCAGTAACCTAAAGAAGTGCACAGAAACACTGTCCCCAATAATGTCGGTATTAGTCATCACATGCTTGACTCAATAACAAATTCTTGACTGATGGAGAGAGGTCACTTTTATTCCGAAGCCTTGAAAAGGATCATGGAAATAACGGTCCATTGCCTGTACACTAGCTACCCTCAAGGTGTTCGAAAAACTCGTTCTGCGTACAATCTCCCCGCAGACGTATGCCCTGGATCCCAACCAGTTTGCATGCCAATACTAAAGCTACACATGGAAGGTCTTAGCATGACGTACCCGTTTTTAACCCCAACAGACCACAAAAGCCAGGCGGTCAGAGTAAGCTTTTTGACTACAGTAATGTATTTAACTGTTTCGACAGATCGAGAGTACTCCAGGTTCTTGGGGGCTGCGGAGTTTGTACATTTCAAATATGACCGACCTGCACTGGGGACACCAGACATTATTTTCGCTCTTGTTAGCGCTCATCAGTGGTGCATATCCTTCGCCATTCCCAGGGTTTGAACCCAAGCCCTTTCACCTCCAAGGCGTGTGTATTGCTACGGAGCCACCGCGCTCCCGTCCGGGCTGATCCGAATCATCAAGATGACCTTGTTCGGAAATGTCCGACAGTTTCAAATGGAGAAACGGTACCTAGACAGTTAACTCCAAGCGAATAATTCCCACCAAATTAAGTTTTCTTCACAGAATGGGGCCAACATTCCCACATTTTTGAACATGCTCCGATTAAAATGGGTTTTCCTTGGATCATAGGTCCATACAACACATCTCTAGATTCAGTGGCATATGTATGGTTATACTTGTTGACAGCATCCTAAACAAATGCTATTGTGCTTGTGATAGTCTCTTTCCAAAATGATCTCCGAATTTCATCTTCTCGTGAAAAGTGAACTTGCAACGGCTGTACTTACATCCTCCGTCACACTGGAACTTCCAACTGTTGTTTACACACACCTCTGCTTGTCGCAATTCCGTTTTGCCATATTTCGCTCGTCTACCTCTCAAGCAGGCTCCCTCAGAACTACAAAACACTTTGGCTATCGACCTTTAACCCATTCTGATTCTCTTTTTCCCCTGTTGAAATAGTGCACGAAAAGCTTTTTTATCTGTAGAAGTGTTGTAAAAAGCCTTAAATCTACCAATTTTAGTGTATGGATCAACTACTGATTTCAACTGACTTGATTTGAAAGCAGTAAAATACCGGGCGACCAAAAGGCTGTCTCAGATATAGCACCTTATTGTGAAACATGATTATGAACCGTCGGTTCAACACAACAAGAAGCAAGCAATTTAGAAACGGCTGTCATGCCATGTCAACTTCTGGATGGCCATTAGCAGTTTATATCTTGCCACTATCCACCGGTAGGTACTTGATTTGAAAAAAAACCTATATCACAACTTATTTTCAACCCAACCTTTGTGAAACATACATATTTACAAAATATTCTTTCTACCTAATTCTTTATTCCGATAAAGGACAATTATAACCTGTACTACTGGGCCGTCTGTGCGACTGAAAGACAGACGACCAGATATACATCAAGGTGGTCATCGAGACGACTACAACGTCACATAATCCGCGGAATTGTTGCTCACTTTGGACGAATGAAGTTCATCCTTGAATTGACCTGACTTGATATCGACAGTGACAGTTGTCAACGTGACGCCTTTCATGAAACATATTTTGTCCTAAGATAGACAGAAATGTACCAAAAGTGCTAGTCAATTCAAAATGATATGAACAGCTGTTTAAACGGTTCTTCATCTCGTTCATGCAACATAAAGCGCAATATTTGTGCCATAAGCATATTTTGGTTTTACTTGGGCGAAATGCCTTCGACCGTCTGGTTTGTTTTTTCATATTTTTTTATTGTGGTACACCAATTACCGCGATTGTTTTGGAATCCGATAGAAACGCTTGTGTGGGTATTTGGATCAACGGAACGTGAGCTACAGGTATGGTATGAAGAAATGGCTATTTCCAGAGCAGTTTGCGGCAGTTAAAGCTGGCCCTCCAAGTTCGTCGTGCTGTTCACTGAAATGTCATTCTGCACCATTTTCTGGGGATTCCCTAGTCATATTTTTGTTGAAACGCTTGAAAGTTCAACCAAATGTTGTCCTAAAGTGCATCCTTTTAAATCCTAATGTGTTTCCTCGCGGGACGGGCTGACGGGCCAGTAATCAAGTTTTGCTCTAGAAAAACGAACTATTGATCGGTAAGAGCATCAATCTGGCTTATCCTACATGTCACAGTTACCAAAAATCCTGTGTAGTAATCGATGGTCAAAACTCGCCATCCAGGGGTTCCTGAGAAGCTGGTTTTACTCATTTGTAATAGATGGGGTCATTTTTGATGGAAATCATCATTGCTAGTTGGATTCTCGACTGGTTATGGGAGATTTCGTGGGCAGGTAACGAGTGATCACTGTCAAACCCATCAAGTGTCCCTATTAGGAGAACTTTACAGCTGGTCGAATCAACTAATACTTGGGATTCACTTAAAAATAAGGAAAGATGTAACAGAGATATTAACAGCTTCACCTGGATTCAAAATTATGTAGACAGTAACATTTCAGTGATGTCGGTTATCAAATGAAATGTACCTAGGTCTACTGGAGGTTTGTTAGGCATTCGCTGATCTCAGACTTCTACGAGTGGACGCAGCACTGATAATTATCCTGTGCAACTCTAAGAAGTGGCCGCTCTGTGTGCGTATGGGATACAAAAAGACTGAAGTCGTCTAGAAATTGGTTTCTTCTGAACCACTTTACCACCTGGTGGATAAGCTTAAACAACGATGCTGAGATTAGGCGCCAAGCTTTGGCCAAGTGAATCAAATTCCCTCGTCAAACAATAAAATTCAGATTTGTTTCACATTTATTCCGGGATGGACTCTTCCAACAATGTTTGTTGCGGCGAATGGTAATTTTAAGCCATGTTGGGCTTTCGAGCACAGGATAAGTAGAATATTCTCTAAAAACACAAACAAAACACTTATCACAACTAGGCATGTTAAGCACATTGGGTTGGGTCCTAAAGATCTGCCTAGCTCTCCTGGATACAACCACTTACAGGCAGAGATGAATGTTGCAACCAAGGGCCCGCTTGCATTCACACAACAAACGTTTATGAATTGATGCCACTTACCCTGAATCCTTCCTTGATACTTCCATATTGTCAGTCATTTTGTTTTCATTTGAGTACTGAGCTCATGAATAGTAACTGGAACCATCGTACACAGTGCATATTTATTAGCCATTAAAATTGGACGGAATCACCCAACTTGTCAGCTGTTTTCGCGTAAACCAAATCAACAAGTGACACTGCAGAATATTCATATATTTGAACAGTCAATTCAGAAGACAAACACTCCTGAAAGAATTCCTTTCAACCTTCAAATACCTAAGTCCCATGGATATCACTTCAGTCACCTTATTCTCTTCAAACATTCAGTCGTTTGCCTGATTTCATACCTACCTACACGACTGATGAGCGTGTACGACAAGAATTTCCTCATTTAGTGTATGTATTCTAACTTGAATGTTCATGTTTGTCACCGTATCTAGGTGTCCAGGCACAACGTGTATGCCATCATTTCCGTGTGATTGCGAGGCGCGGTAATCATCAGGATTATGCATCTTCTTAACATGAAAAAGTTGCATACAACCCACAGGGAACAATTTAGCCTATTATTTATAGATCATTCTGAGTTGAAGAATTCTATCTTTCAACTTGGACTATCTAAAGTCTTCTCCAACCTCGATGGGTATTACCTAATGACCGAAATGGCTGAAGGGTAAACAGTTGTTTTCAAGAATTCCTGACCTTGTTCTGGCTGATCATCATCCACGTGAATGCAGCTTGGTTAACAAGATATTAGCTAGGTAATGAGTAGTAAGCTCATAAAAGGGGGCTTTTGTGTTCCTAATTATTATTAGACCACTTGATGGTGGCACTATATTTATTTGTACTACGCGGCCGTAGCTTGCGAGCAAACAGCAGGCAAGTGCAAGTTATCAAAGCAATGTCAATGAACTGCATATACTAGTGCGCCTTCACCTTAAGCCACACATGGTTAGTCGATACATAGTAGAATCAATGGGTCAACAAACATCGCATGATTAAACATAAACAAGCACGAGGATGATGTCGATCGATTTTCCGGACACAGCAGGAACCATTCAGACAATTTTCCGTGTTACAGCTTTATTCTCATCTGAACCGAATAGAGCCTGCATGGGCGAAGTTCATTTTTGGAATCACTCAATGCTCAAGTACAAAGGTAATTGGGCTGGAAAGCAAGGAATACGTATACCTGATGAGCGGCAAGAACCGCGAAACTAGTCGTGTGCTCCAGGAGAAATTTCGTCCTGTCATCCACACACAATACCATACTATTGATATCAAAAATCTTCCCTTTTGAGTATTTTGCATACTGTGTCACTGACGTACTGTTTTTCTCTCTAGTTCGCTTCGATTTGCTTGCCCAATCATTTTGGTAGTTATCGCGCTCTCTTAAATTAGGTACTGGATAACCATTCCTTTACTGAGAATAGCTCGAAAGCAAAATATGTCCCCCTGTCCATACGGACATTTTATTCTTTCAGCAGCATGAAGAGTGGTCAATCACGGCTAAAATAAACATGTGGCGGGGTAGTTCTGCTTCTGAATGGTCGGCGGTAGTCAAACGGTTATCACTGTGGACTTTGGGCAATAACGGCCCGTTTTCCATTCCCACCACCTCTTGTCAATTTTTCATTGAGTAGACTTTCATTGATCGCTGCGACCTACCTGAATTGTTGAAATTCTTGTATAACAAACGCAACGGGAGGCGGAAGGGATAGTTGACGATTATTCTTCCAAAGATATAGTCCCATTTGTGGTTTTAAAGTTATAAGAAGTATATGATCTAAGGTATTAAAGTGTATATTCAGAAAATATTTCATGCTGTTTCGTACCAATTTCCGGAGTTTCATTGCCCTAGAAGGGACCGCACAATTAATTATTTGATTTGACATGATTGAACTGAACCATACTAAGAAGAATTTGAAATAATAATGTTCTCTTCAAAATGGTAGAGTTACCAAAACATAACAACGCATAATAGACTGCCAAAACTGGTCAGCTGTTTTCAGTGGAACCCTAATGCACTGAAAATGGAAAATAGTACATGAATTACAAAACAACACATTATGGTCAGGAAAAAGTTGTGAACGAGTCTTTGACACCAGGAAGTGTTTCATAGTCACATCCAACGTACAGGTCTATGCTGCCTCATCCTATTGGCACAACCATGGAATGCAACTTGGAGTAGCCAACAAAACATTGGACCACCTGAGAGAATTTTCAACATATTCTTCCTACTACCTGAATGTAGGTCATTTTGCGGGTTAGAAAAATTACGGTTCCAACTTCTCACGGAATCAGTGGCTACGGGACCGTTAAAAGGTGCTTTTCACAAGAAGTAGTAACAAAGCTATGAAAATTATACCAATAGTATGATGAAAATTACAATACCCTAAAATCACGCGACTTTCGGATCTGCAGATAATTCATTGCATCGGTGGGCAATACAATTGTGTGCTTCTGTTGAACACTCTGATAGAATGTTCTTAGTATTGTTAGACTCGGTCTCCAGTGGAACTATTGACCCTAAAATGGAATGTTCATCGATGAACATCCGAGGTGAATTGAGTGAGTGGGAATGCATTTAGTGATTGATTGTGTTGCTCAGATTGAGAAAACATACAACCCAACTAGTACTCAACAGTTCCAGGTAGCTTACTTTAGTAGAAAATCAACTGTGGGGACGGTGATGGTCGATCTGATTTTGATCGTGGTGGTGGTGGTGGTTATAACAAGATAAGTATGTATACATCATTTATGTTTTTTATATATAATTATACTGGTTATCATCATTGTGATTTGGAGGATCTCAAACACACTCGCGTTTACCTATACTGTACTTCGTACGAACCATGGAACTTTGGGCGTTTGCTTTAGTTTGTCTTCTCTTTAATCTACGAGAATCGAACTCCGCGGAAGAACTGACTTCAGATGAATTGAACCAGGGCATGTTGACTTGGCATAGCGAGTTTAGGAAAAGAGTACTGAACTGTCAACTTGAAGGACAACCGAAAGCCAATAAGATGCCACATATGGTGAGTTGAATTTCTGTCATAATACGATGTCCCATGAACCACATATGACCACGTTATCGTCCCGACCGGTGACGGGTAAACGGTCATGTTAGTGGCACTGAAAACATTGACCTCAGCTTAGAGATTTGTTTCTGCCACCGGTAGTTGACTTCAACATCTTCCCTGAAAATATTCAACGAATACTGCATATTAGAGAAAAATGAGTAAAATATTAGAAAGACTGGTTTTGCGCCTAACTCCACTAGTATGATACGGACGCTACAGAAGAAATGAAGGGATTAGACTCATGCCTGGTGACCAACGTTCGAAATTATGACATCCAAACCACATCCTTCGTCGACTGTGATAAACTCATTGTCATGCTGTGGGCCTTGAAGTGCATCCGATGGCGCATTTTAGAGTACAGTCGTTCAATATGATTTCAAAGTTCAAATACCAATTGTAAAACTGATGGAGATTTACTTTAGCCCTTCTCATCGGTGATAGCATGCACTGGATTGACAAAAATAGAGCCAACGTGTTCATCATACTATCCATATTGCGGATACTAACCGATAAATATGCAATTCCTCAACTAACGGACACTACACAATTTTCAACAACAACACAAAATTCACACATATACAGTATTGATACAACTGAGTTTTTCTTTACTCGACCAATGTAGCGCAATAAATTCGCTCGGATACAAACACCTAATTGCGCATCCGACTCATTGCAGGCTCGGAGGAAAGCTCGTATAATGTTATCAACAGAATTGAAACGATCCCACAGAACCACCACTGCAGATGGTCAAATATTGGTTCAACTAGTAAATCCATCCAAATCTCAATAGAATCCGTTGGCAATGATTCGAGTCTAATTGTTCATGTGAATGTGATCTGAGATGAATTATTTACTCTATTTCGAAATAAATAAATTCGCATACAATCAAACTGAGTGTCTATCCAAACAACAATTTATTGCTCCTGTGCAAATTGATTTAACCAGTTATTTCTATTTATGAGTGGAAAAAAATCATCATTCTTCATTCCGCACCCAGTGATCAGTTTTGTAAGTGAGTCAGTCAATCACAAACACTATAATTCAGCCGATTTATCCATTGGCATTCATAGACCGCGAATCAGTGTGTCACGATCACATGTTCAGATCAGAAAGGCAACGAATTGTGTGCTCTCGCCGGAAGAAATTGACTCAAGTGCAGCAAAACGCCTATTACAGTCGTATATCTCACTGAAATACTTGTCGGAGACTTAAAATATTTCCAAATAACTTACCACTTGAGCCTCACATCCGGAAGTTATTGTGTCTCTATACCGATATAGCAACGCACAGTAACTTCGCTCCCATAAAGTCGTTTGATAAAGATAGTGAAAATTCCGAAGATATTACCATATATCCGGGTGAGGACATCATCCTTTGCATCATTCGCATTTTTGAACTGCTTGAATAGTACAACGTGAAACGGTTTATTGCATTTTAAAGCTTCCAGTTGCATATTATTGTACCCGTATTGCCTTGGTTCGATATTGTGAGGTATACTTTGAAGGGTGGAATGCTTGAAAATGTTTAAATGACGTGTCATGCACGAAGCAGGTACAACTAATCAGGAAATTTCATATCGAACGAAAAAATCTAAATTAAAAAGGAAGCAGTTCTCACCTTCAAATCTGCATTGCGGTCAGTATTGACCGAGTCATGATGATAAGGAATATCTCGGAGAGTTCATTCCTTGACTGGGGATTCATGGGCATGTTTTGCGGTTTACGATTCACGGAAAAGGAATCCGCAAAAATTGATGAACAAAGGGAACAAACTTGCAAAACTGGTTCTGATTGGTTTTCATCAGCTTGTAATGTCTTTTGGAAAGAGTTTCCGCCGCACATCCACTACCACATTCTCTGATTCTGTGGTACATTTCTGCATCCAGCAGAATTTCTTTCATCAATCGATCAAACGGAGTTTCTTCGACGTATACGGGAAATTCTAGTTTCTCGTATATAAAGATATTGATAAAGAAGATAAAGGCCGCCGGGTGTGGATGACACTGAGTATGTTCCAAAATGACTGAAAAATGCATGCCCGAGTTGCTTGATATCTGTGATGAAATATTTCCAAATAGAATGGGTGAAAATAGTTGACATATTTGCCGCGAGAAGTTGAACATGACATGATCATGGCGTCGGTTTTCTCAGGCAGGTCGGATATTACTTCAGGGAGTTTCCCGCTGTCGTGGTCCCCTCTTCTACTGCGTTCGTATACTTGAGCTTCCATAGATCTTAATTTAGGTTTAAAACTTGCTAAATGAAGCATTTTGATGCGTAAACATGTAGTGTAATATCATTTGCGGGGTAATGTTGTTCTTCCGATTATATTCCATCAGTTATCGCGATGAATTTAGGCAATCATTTCCCATTGGTTAATAGAAATCATCCTATTCTGTGGAAGTGTGGTTTTTGTGAAATTTATAAGGGGGGTTATTCCTGCGACGAATGCCCCCAGATCATTGGCATTAGTTCATTCAGTTGTCGCAAACAAACGGCCATTTTTAGTGATAATGAAGCACGGCATCGGAAAACGGGAGTTTGTCCCGATTCTCGGAAAGGTATCAGAAAGGGACTGGGAAAATCGAGGATTCGAAGAGAAGTGAAGACTGCAATTAGAAAATGAATAACAGCAATCATCTCGGGCTAAGGAAATAAATTAATCGATGGGAACCGATGAGCCTTCCATCTACCCATCCATCAAAAATCCCACCCACTGGCCAATAAATCCAACCATCCACCCATCTATCCGTCCGTCAAATCATCCATCCATCCATCCATCCATCCATCCATCCATTAATCCATCCATTTTTCATGTACGGCTCGATCCATGTCTTGATCTATTTTTCCATTTTTATTCTTCCGAACAGGTTTTATTCTCTATCCCTCTCTCCTCTCCCTTTTATGAACTCCAGACGTGTTTTCCAATTATCTTCTTGTCCTATTTTGGTCCATTTTTATTTCATTCACTCTTGTTTTATAGTATCATCCTTGTCTGATCATTATTTCCCCATTTTCATTCACGTTATTCACACGGATCACTGTTTATCTTCTCACTTCTGTGTGGTGTGATTTCACCCTTTCTTCAACAAACGTAAATTCATTTACTTTTTCTTTCCGGATGTCACTGATCGCAGTTATCGTTCCTCCTCGTGTTATCACCTACTTTCACTACATCTTATTATCTCATGTCTAATGATTACAAACCTTTATAAAAGGTCCAACTTTTGGGTTTCAATGTGACTTCCATCTCCATTCACATCGCAAACTTATGACACCAATGTCACTTACGCCGATATATTCTCCCTTTCTCACGGATTTGTGAAACATCAACTCGTTGCACTGAGTTCAATGGAAAACAGTGTTGCCCGTATTTTTTCCACACATTCCTTTGTATCAAGTAAAATATATGAGCTTTATCAACCTGGACATGAGATGAGACTGAGCATCCGTTGAATTCGGGATCGCACTGGCAAGCAAAATTCATAGCGCGTTATTGACACCCAATTAGTATTTAATTGGATTTCGCTGTGTCATTTAAGATGCACCACCGCGATTTCCAAAATGTGGCCCTTGTAGAGTTCGAACAAAAACGATCTGGGTTTTTTTCCCGTCACATGCAATCACTCACCTGCTTGGAAAAGTTTGATTTAACGCCGTCCCCTCCTAAGTTGTTGCACACTGTTCTGTAATACACAGAAGAAAAAAAATTAAAATTAGTATTATGGGAGGATCACAACAATAAAGTAATTAACATACTGTTCACCTTTACTCCGTTGTGATCGGTATTGACGTTTAAACGGGTTGCGAGTTACTCAAAATGAAATGAGAAATGCGCAAGCATTGTAAATAAGGAAGAGTATTTCAATGCAAGTAAAGTAATGGCAATATATACGATCACGCCAGAAGGACAACGAGGACTAAGCATGAATAGGAACAGAACATTTTCAGGCATAAAGCTCATCAAAATGGAAATAACATGAAGTACTGCATCGAGCACAATGTTAGAATTCGGGCACTGTAAGGAATAAACGGCGTTCTGGTCGATTTGCATCGATGAATTTCTCAGACCGTTCGTTGCGTACTTGAGACGGAAGATTGCGAAACTCAGTTTATGGGTAACAGAAAAAGAAAAAGAGAAAAAAATACGGTAAGAACAGGTGCTTAAGCAAACTAAGGAGAGTTTTGTCGAAAACATCCCTTAGAACACATTTCGAAAACACAGGTTGGCGAACAACCTCGTTTTCGTTGATTCCTAATCATGTCAACACTAGATAAATAAGGGGTATAGTCAACAAAAATATAGTCTGAAATCACTGTGCACACCTAGTGTGGTACAGGATTATCCAGAGATCAGGTGTGAACATTCTCAGCGTGTAAGCCTACGGACGTTCTTGAAACTGACGTTGGGTGGTGAGTGGGCCAGGGTAGAATGATATCATGAACGAATTTCTTCTCAGCACACAAAGGAGGGTTTTGGAGGTGAATCTTGACCGCCTCTGCTGTGGTCAAGATGCGACTACTCGCCGATCTTGAAAGCCCACCGGGGATCTTAAACAGGGGGCCGAATGCTTGGTCCATGCTCACTGTGAATAATCTCAGCTAGGTGTGGATCAACTGCGATGGTAACTGATCTAATTGTCCCAGTCCTCAATCACGCTAGGTGGTGCTCATGGATGCGTTCAGACAAGCGTCTGATCGTGCAGTCGATATATGATGTTCCACAGGATAAGAGTTTATTCATTTATCCTACATGGTATTCTTAATTAAACTGATCACATCAGTATGTTTTTAATCAGAAAACCACACAGCCCAATGGAGATGCATTGAGGTTGTCCTCAACTCAGTTGATCATGTATAGGCGAGGAAAAAATTATATCCGACCAATAATTTAGTAAATTGGAAGAAACTTAACGACGTGATGTAAACCAAGCGCCATCAATCAGCTGATTGCGTTATATTTATGGAGTGGATTCAAATGGTAAACACCCTCATCGCAGATGGGCTTCTAGGTGAAGAATAGGGAGCACCCAACCTAATTGCTTTACGCGTATGATCAAATGGATTCCAATCAGAACCGATGACGGAATCGGAACCATGAAAGTACTATGAAAGTAAATTTAAATGAAGTAACCAAGAACGAGAATTTCGAAAACATCTATCAAGGAAGTGGAACCGAGAAACCTTTGTAATCTTTCTGAACAAAAAAAGAATCAAGCCGTTCGGGTCATGAACCAGTAAAACTACAGTTGATCGCTGTAACTGATCAGCTTGATAATGCGAATAAATTCGGTTTTTCATCCCTTATTGTAATGGAGCAGGCTCATCTGGACATTTCTCAATATCAACGATCTTCTTTTCACAGAGACAGAAGCTATGCCAGTTCAATGTGATCAGCCGGATGCCAAAAAGAAGTGCGGGTATTGCAAGTGGAATGAGGTTTTCTTAAAGTTTACTGCAACAATCAGTTTACATCATTTAGCCTATTTATTATGAAATATTCTTTACCGTATTTTGCGCCGTTACCAGGTAGAATATGCATAGTACAATAGAAATGCATCAGTACGTAAAAACGTGAGAACAAACATTACACTCGCATCAAGTGGTGTTGAAGCTCGAGGACAATGACCCTTTTAATCTGCTTGCATGTGGCGAATATATATGCCTTGAAAAGAAGACGAAACAATATCTTGTCAAAATCAATTACCCGCAACTAGGGCGGTACTTAAACCTACGAGGAAAAGACGGACAACATTATTTACATCGAATTATTGCAAAACATTATTAGGAACACAATGTTCATATACATTATTAGGCATTTTGGTCTACCTGCATCACTCAGGGCTTTGCACAGTTTCGTCACCATGGTATTCACTGTATGTCAAACACTCACTTCAGAAACAAACCAATCGCCAAAGTGACAGGCCTCGTGATTTGAATCCACTGACGGAATCAGTGCGTACCTTCACTTGTTGGGCTTGCCATTCAGTCTTCATACTTTGTGATACTGGTTGCATTGTGGATTTCAGTTCCTTTATATCCAATAAAGAGCGAGGGCGCCTCGAACTATTTGCACGCTGGATTAGAGACAAAGATTTCCGGTACCACTTTAGCGCAAAATGCACAAAGCATTCCTTTCTATTCGTTGTTTTGAGTCATCCAACTGTGAAATGTGTACTTGGCGTAGTTTTTCTGTAAGTAATCTGATAACGGATGCTTGTATTCGGGTTGGTCTGTGGTAAAAATATTGTTCTTCTTTCTTACATAGATGTTATACCAAAAAATATTGAGCAGACTTGGTTTCACTAGTTTAACTGATGGTTACGGCTGAAATGGACTAAGATATCGATCGCCCCTAAGAAAGTCCTACCTGTCATGGAGTGCAGCTTTATTAGATCCGTCCTTGTGCGACCTCAGTTTTCGGAGGGGAGATGACTTAACTCACTACCCCGTGATTAAAATATTAGCTGGATGTCTTAAAATAAAGTCAGGTGTAAAAACAGAGGAACAATTCGCAATAGAAGCACAGCTTTCATGATTGTCTGACACGCTAAGGAAGTTGAACAAAAATGAAATGAAATGAAATGAAATGAGTGAAACGAAAATATTGTATTACGAAAAACTTACAGGGCTCAGCTACTGAATCGGTTCCAATAGAGGGCGCTTCTTAAGTGTTCACCAATTTCATGTGTGAAGACCCAATCCGAGGTCTATGGACGCTGTCCCAACACCAGCATACATATATTTGTATGACAATAAAACCTTAGTTTCAATTCTTCATAAGTCGAATTCGCAAAGTACGTTTTTTCTCACAAACCTAACGAATTCAGGATAGTTATTATCGCGATACAACCTTTCTTTTCTGTGAAACTATTCGGACAACGTATATGCGTCATTCTACGCATAATTGTTTCCAGAAAGTATTGCAGATTGCAGACAACCGTGACTAGGGAGACTGAACTGTCATTGTTGTATTATCGAAGTAATCATTCCCAAAAGTATTCAAAGTCTATTGTCTTTTAAATGCAAATAATTACGACCTGTTATTCTCCAGTAGCCCCTGTAACCTGGTACCCACCGAATACCGAGAATAGCTCAGGGATCGGGCGCCAATACGAGCTGAACAAAAATTCATGGTTCCTTGGGTTTGTAAGCCAAGTGTCTCTGAGATCGTCGTGTGTTATTGTACACGGCGTCATCGCCAGTGTGCTTATGCAAACAGAAGTTCATAAGTGAGAACCTCTCCGAAGTACTGAGTAACTAGTAGCACAACAATTTGAATTGCCAATAAATTTCTTCGCTAATGAACTTACAAAAAATAGACTAAATTCGTATATGCTAACAGTACTTCATAGTAGAGCAGCTTCTCATGATACTCATGACGTTTCATTTTATCCGCTGATGTAACGGAGGCTGAGGCGCCCAACTTATTAGTTTTTATCAAGCCATTTCAAAGCTGATTGTTTTCTTCAATTAGCAGCCAACAACGATGCATTTGTTCGCCCACATCACCAAGGTATTGCGAATATATTCACTCTGTGATTTCGTGTGGTACAGCCTTCCGCCAGCTAAATATGGACAAAAGACGGCTTCGAGGTATCATGAAATGAAGGAAACATTGCGTAAACTCGAATAACTGGTAATCAGATAGTCAATGACATAGAATTTACCGTTAAACACAGTACGACATAAAACCGAAACATGGTCCCTTTCTCACTTCATTTAATTTATAATTAAATAAATACTTTTTTAACTAGTACGATATGGTCGATTTCTGCTCCGTGACATCTCTTTAGGCAGCCATTTGCTTGTTTTCACAAAATATTCCGCTATCGCAAACTGGAGACAAAAGGTAATTTCAATGAATTGTTTGTTTGAAAATTTTATTTTTGAATCCCTCAAATATTGCCCAAGTTATTTGCAATGTGACTGGACGTGTGCGCTCTCCCGGTAGACACACCATAAAGACCATCTGCAAACAACTTGCTTTAACTCGTTCATCTAAGAGGTGTACAATAACGACATTTGGCTGCAGCATAGATGAACAATGGGTGAATGTAGAGCAAAATGTCGATGTAACGAATGTGAGTATATGGGCTGACTCATCGTCGATAGACAGTCAAGTGTCGTCAGCAGTCTGCACATCACCGTCTATCCAGAGTCTAGATCAGTGCTTGAGCCAACGGATGTGTAAGCGACAAGGCAGCCGATCGATAAAACGAGAACAGATTCTCGTCAAATGAAGCAAGCCGTATCACCAAGAAATCATTCAGAAGAGAGATTACCGATACAAGTTTCGACCAATTAGTTCGATTGATGAATGAATATATCTTTCTACATAAACATTATGTATTGAGCTAATAAACTGCTTGATTCGAAAGCAGAAACGTTCTCCCACTAGAGTTAGTGAGGCGGGACTGAACAACTAAGTGCTTCATTTTTTGTGTAACCAAAGCTCTCTATGATACAGACAGTTCAATACGCTCAACTTTTACTGCGATAAATGAACAACCCCTATGACACTAATGCGTAATTAACTGATGCAGAACTGTCTGTGTCAGCGTGAATTTATTAACAAGCATGCAGTGTGCAAGAGAATCCTATTTTTACCGTTTACTGTAATCTGAGGAAAACATTCCATTGAGGTTTGGAATGAAGTAATGTCGAGAGGATTAGGAAACCCATTTTGCCTTGTTTTGGAAAAATCAAGCTGACGACCCCCAATGGGATATACACTGCACTTAGTCCCTGTGAAGTTTCTGTTGAACATCTCTGTCTATTCTCAGGGTAAGTGTGTGGTATTCCGAAAATGTTTTCCTCAGTTTCGCAATGGAATATGGACATACCCTAATCAATCTAGAGTTCCAGGTTACGTGAGGTCATTGCGCTTTGTCGTTCTGGTCCATTAAGGCTAAAAACTCATCTTTCGTTTAATAGATTGTGACCTGTGAAACCATAATTTCTAGTTCTGAACCAAATATTATAACGGGAAGTTGTTAAGTTGCAGCCTACATAACTGGCGCCCCAGATATATATATATATATATATATATATATATATATATATACATATATGTATATATATATATGACTCTGTTAAATTTATTTCACATGTATTTCTCAACTATGACCGGTTAAAGAATGATATGTCTTCCGTTTTGTTGATTTACACTAACCAAACCCAACTAGCAAAGTTTGAACGATCGCACAAGACAAATTTATTCTCGGTGTTCGAAAATCCATCCACGAATCTCCGGTTTGCTGAGATCATTTTGCCCTCAAGATGAACAAGCGATCGTTTTCAAACAAGCATCCGTTTGTATAAAGTCGGTTTGTCTGGTAGTCCCATTGTGTACTGTGGTTGCCACGGATCTGAAAATGTAAATTATAATGGCCTGACTTCATACTGTTGACCACGTTATACTACTCTCGTCGTTTCATGGATGAATTCGATTGATGTCGTTGTCGGTCTGGATTTCCCATATAATTGCCTAAAACCAACTCAACTAATAGTACCAAAGGTAGGCTCAGATATACTGAACGATGATTCAAACGAGTTATTATTTCCACAGTCGTAACAAACGTTCAATGATCACCGTACTGGAACAAATCCCTTCTTCAGATTTTTCGTGTAGTTGAACGTCTTCTGGACTAATTTCGTGTTTGATCGCCGGTACAAGAGGCACCACCAGCAGACCACATGCCCTTGTTCGCCATGAAAATATGCATCTGTATGGGTGATTTTGAGGACGAAAAATAATGAAAAGAGATGTGCACATGGGTGAGCAAATTGTGCTACTCGTGATTTGATTGAGTTTCTACATTTCAATTGCCTGTGTGACATGAGGAGAAAAAAGCACGACCCCGAATACTCAACTAATTTGTGCTATCTAGGCCTTACGAAATGCCCTACCACTGGATTAGCTCAGACAGTGATGAAATCAAACACTGAATGATCATTCTTCCTGGAAATAGCCAAGTAGTACGTGATGAGTCTGATGGTGGTAAATAAACTACAGTGAGTGGAACCTGGCTGATTGTACCTCCATAAATATACATATATGATGTCTGTTTCATGCATGAATCACGTTACGGTGCGAAGATGGTTACCTCTTCAATCGGTGCGTAGGATCAGCTGTCTATTGTTATCAAAACCTGACTTCTGAAGATGATTGAATCCACTGAATTCTGATCGATACGAACGTACTAGACGGTGCTCAAATATGAAGTGAGGCACATGAACTTGTGCATTTTTGCCTGTGTTGGCTCCGAGATGTTATGAACCATTGGATCCTCCGCATCCTCACTCGACAATGGTGACACCATCGAGTAATGAAGCATTGTAGTTTGTATATGTGCCTGTTTCACCACGAGAGATAACAGTTTATATTCGTCACGGTTTTTAATGTTGTTTATTATTTATGACCTAGGTTTCATTAATTTATATGACCAGTTTAACGCATATAGGAAAAGAAAAACCTTTTCCCGGTTAATTCACGTTATGATGGTCTCCGAATGGAAAATAAACAGTGCTGCACAGTTATACGTTAATAAAAGAAGAGACGATGATGCACCATTCCTGAATACCCGTTTCACTATGAGCAAACTGTACAAGTTTCTCTCTGTGATTGGCAATGTTCCCCGCCGAACTCATGTTTATAATAGCGCAGCTCAAACTCATGCAAAATGCATCAACTTAAAGTGTCGAACGATTCCACGAATATTGTAAAACGGACTCTGAGATTGAACTAGTGTGCAAAATTATTCATCCGCATGAGTTAGCGTGTTGTGCTGCACGTGATTTGACTGAGTTTGTGAATCTCACTATCTTCCATGAGATAAATAATAAAGCTGTATGACGCTGATAACCCAGTTAATTTGTGTCACCTAATACGCATGACTTGCGGTCCCACCGGATTCCCCCTTGGAGTGATCTCATCAGTACGTGAAGTATCGTGCTTAGTGGAAATGACACAGCTGAACATTGTGAACATTTATTAGTTGAAATGCTTGTGGTCGTATCCATCATATCAAGTCTTCTGAACAGTTAGAAACTGACTGAAACGATGAGATCGTTTGCGCGATGTGAATATGGTAGCTTTCACTTAAAGTACATTGGGTAGAATTTGACGGTTTTACCTTTCCAAACAAATGGATCTGTGTATTTCTTTTTGAAATGTCAATATGGACAACCCATATGTACGATCAGTCGACCAGTTCAATCAAGATCCGACTTCTGAAGGTTACTGACTTCATCGTCGAATACGAATAAGACTAGTGACGGAGAACGGCTTCAAAGAATTTCTTTCTGCAAATCGACGAATGATATTTCTCAGGACATTTTTACATTTATTATTCAATCCCCCCTGGTTTTTATTACAGTGCAAACAGTGGTTAGACAATGGGAGAAAATCTAGGGATAAATATTAAACAACATATTTCCTTCCGAGAATGATCTGTAATTCAACAATCGTTTTTGGCTTAGGGATATTTGACAATGGCCTGAAGTAATCCTCATTACGTTATCAACGTTTCCTGGATACATCAAACAACTTGTAGTCTCATTCACCTGTTTTTTTGGATACACTCAGATGAGTTGGTCACGAAGTTCATCTCTTTGAATAATTGTAATAATTGAAACAGGCATTCATCGTGCTCCTACTCACACTCGTCGTCCTAATACATCTTACTACCGTACAGCCCATCATTGACTTGGTCAGTTGCGGTCTGTAAAATGTTAGACGACGCTTGCAAACCGGAAGAAAGAAAATTGAATTGAAACAGGCCTTCCCCCCTCGGAAATAGTTGTCTAATGTTTTGATGACTCATCTGTTGGTGTCTGCATATACGCATTACCAAGTGAACATTCCATTTCCGCCCCAACACCTAAACACCTCTATACGTGATTCACAACTACTTGTGAGTAGTGTCTCGGGTTGGTGAATGTTTGTTTGAATGACTGTTTTTTGGACTCCGTCTTTCACGCCAAACCTAAGGCCACCTACAGACCTGGACGCGAGTGCACCAGACATGACCTTCGCTCTTTTTGGAGCTCATCGGTGAGATGTATCCTCCGGCACACCCAAGGATTGAACTCGGGACTTCTCACCTCAAAGGTGAGTGTGCTCCCACTACGCTAGCACGCTCCCTGCCGGTCTGATCCAAATCACCTAATTACGTTTGTTCAAATTTCGTCCCCTATGACAGCCATAAATGCCCAGACAGCCTCAAATGGAGACACGGTATCCGTCCCGTTAACTCCAAGCAAATGCCTCCCTCGAAATCCCCAGGATCTGGTGTGGTTACTGCATACTGTCGAAGTGTAGAATTGGTAGTCAGTCTGAAATCACTACAACTCCCTGGAAAACCTCCACCGCTCGTGTTTACGACTACAATTGGGTTGTCTAAGCAGGCGATTCAACTGGTGAGATCACGCCCCCCCCCTTCATTTCTCGTGGGCTTTAGTGTCCATACGGCAACACTCGCTTTTTAAGAAACGTTGAATCACTGACTGATTGCACTCGTACATCAATTCGTGTGTGAACACATTCGTCAACCAATACACGAAATTCGTTGAGTTGAATCACTACGTCACAAACTTGAATTGAGATGACGAGATGCTGCCTTCGACATTGCCGGATTTTCGGGCTTAGAATAAATTTTGAAGGTGACTGGTTGTGCTTGACGATTGTAAACTCCTGATAATGTGCAACGGATTGCTTTGTAGGAGCAGCGTCACCGTCATGCTGTTCGCAAATCAGATGAGGTTTCGTAGACTTGCAGTTCTTTCCCACATCAGCTTGTTCTGAAATTCCTGATAAATAACGTAAGCAATCAGGCGGTCTCCTAACTATGTTCCCAATTGGTCCTCGGATTTGACCTTGACTACTTGAGTTTGTAGGACGAGCACAAACTCTCACATCCCATCAAAGTGACACCGCCTCAAGATGTGGAATGAGGAACGCGTTTTAGCCTGAATGGTCACTGGCACACTGTGGTCCGGAACGCGTTTCTTCAGCTCTTTAAACAGAACCATCGATAGTAGTCTGGGAAATGATAAATTATTCATCAAAGAATATATATCCCGACTGCGTTATTGACAAACGTGCTGTTGGACGTTCTCGTTTGCACTTTTAATTTGGCTCTATAATTAAAAAGTTCGATCCATTCTTTCAACTCAGCCACCCCTACCTATAGATTTGTCGGCTCAGTAACGGACAAATAAGTATCGCGAAGCCATTTGTAGAATTTGTTTCTAACACACTGTCCTAGGCTTGTTCCACAGCTTCTTTGTTTTCAAGCAGAAATCAAAACCAAGTCACACTTGTACTAGATTGTATAATTCAGATTTATCATGTACGATATACACATTTTACATTTGCAAGGGAATGTGATGGGACTGAAGGGTCAGGTAAATGAGGGTGTACAAGTGATCGGAATTTGAATGCACATGTTGCTATCTAGTCCTAACAAAAAGCAGCCAGCTGGCACATTTTAATTAAGCCAGGGTTGATAAGTAATGGACTCAGATGATTTGATCATTTGCGGTCCGTAATCAGAAGAATGGGAATCCAAACTACATAGATTGGACAGAAAGCACAAAATCGAATCAATCAGTGTTCCTGCATCAGTCGAGCATAATATGGTCGGATAGAAACTTTCTCCATGTGCCCTCGCCATATGCCATAACCCTCACAACAAGTAGTAGAATAAAACGTAGCTTTGCGTCCTTTTTTCTGTGAGCTAACTATGCATTCATCTTACTTGATTGTGAATTAGTGGTGCACTAAATTAGGCACTCGAACGATGAGGTAGAACAATTTTTACCCCTTCCGATTGAAAAAGGCGCTAGTGGAGCAACTCTCGTTACCGCATATCGAATTTTAACTGCGTTTTTTTGAAATTATCTTAGTCCGTTTTTCCCAGCTTGATATTTACATAACGATCCTAAGATGAACGGTAGAATTCTATTCAGGTGTTTTGAAGTGAAAGAGGATACCATGTATACGTCACGACCAGTCACGGTGACTTTATTCAATTGTTGAAAAATATGGTATTTATAGGATATGTTATTCATGGTTTTTCCTGTTTGGCCCACTGCGCTTAAAAGCGGTATATCAGGTCTGAGATTCTGAATAGGGCGTT
Organism: Fasciola hepatica; assembly: GCA_948099385.1. Classification (NCBI taxonomy): domain Eukaryota; kingdom Metazoa; phylum Platyhelminthes; class Trematoda; order Plagiorchiida; family Fasciolidae; genus Fasciola; species Fasciola hepatica. Next base: position 2,032,948 of record CANUEZ040000207.1, read on the forward strand.
TTTAGATATCAATTTAAATTCAACACCATTGGTACCTCGCTTACTAGCCGATCACATTGTTTACTGACTGAATGAGTTTGGTCAGCTGCCAAGTTTTTGACTTATGGAGATTTTTTTCATTTATGGGCAACATTCATCAAGTGGAAATCTGCAGTGCACCGCATGGCATTTAGATGTGTCGTATGATCTTCCCTCAGGAGTTCGTCATCGATTTAGCCTAATGGCCCAACATATCTTCGAAGTGTGATGTTCGTCGTGACTTTACCTCTTATAGAGTTGGTCCGTATGTATCGGGTTTAATGGCACATTTTATGATATAACATACAGTACTGTTCCGACATGAAATGTGTGATACAGCGTCATTGACAGAGTTGTCTAGAAATTACTTTGTGAGCTAACCGGAGCATGTTCTCTTAAGAAGATAAGAGATCACGAAGACGAAAGCCTTTTGATTTCGAAAAGGGGCCTCTTCAATAAAGTCACTTCGCCTGACTGTCATTGTTGGTCGAGTTCAGTGCTTCCCCATTGCAGCTCTAAGTTATATGGGAATATCTGCAGATTCGTGAACGTGTTTGGACTGGTTTTGAAACTATGGTTTATCCACGAATGATTTTGATAAGTGATTAGTGAACTGTGGTACATTGTACCGTTTTGAGTGTTGTTCATATCACTAAGTACGAATCAGCACAATAATGTGGGCTGGGTGTTGGGACGCATGAGTCATGGTACTGCATGCACTGAGGCGTATGAACTAAGATTAATCTGACGGTATAAGATCACCATAGCACGACGTAAATACCACCAGAGAACTCGAACCAATGTATATCTTTTTATTGTTATCCTTGTTATCGAAATCGACCTTCGGCGATTTTTGAATTGTTCTCTTCTGTTGTTATCTAATAAATTTCACTTAGAACGTATCACTATGCACCAGCGCATCGTGCGAAGCAATCTATCGGGGAAGTACAAAAACTGACAATTTCGGGTAGCAAAATAACTGCAGAAAACAAAGCACAGAAGCTTTTGATCACATTTTACAACTGAGTAATAATAGGAGATAACTTGATCTCTCCATACTTTGTTCGGAAAAGTGGAATTTCTAGCCAGACTGTTCTTCACAACCGACTGACAAAAACTAAGTGTCCTCGTTGCTCGGGTATGCAGATACTCGCAATTGAAAAGAATCAATCGTTGCGTTGTGTTCTTGTTATTCTGTTGGGATGATAGTGCTAGGTAGATTAAGCCCCAATTCAGTCTCGGGAACAGATTTGCATTCGTCGAAGCATTTTTTCAATGACTCAAAAAATCATGCACATCCGATTGTTAAACATACTACCATGATACCATATTGTATGCAGATTATTACTAGAAAATTGATTTCCTGAATAGAAATAAGTTAAATTCTTTTTCACTTCCACTTATTGCATAACAGTAGTATAACATTTCAGGAAGGGGGTCGGGGCCACGTGGCAATTTGCCTATGCTGCCATGCCAGGGGCTCGTTCAGGCTCCGATTAACCGATCTAGTGATATGATTCAGAGTTTGGGGATAAACAAATATAGGTGAACAACCGGTTCATTAAGAAGAATTACAGGAATCAAGGGCTAAGCGACCGACCAAAAACATAAAATTAAAAAAGGTCAGTTTGGGGCAAGAAATTCGGAACATACCTTAGCTTACCCGGACTCAGTGCACCAAGTTGTGAATGAAAACAGTTTCATCGGAGAGAAGACGTTTGTTTATTTATGATAAATACCTCCAAGTCAAATCCTTTTTGAGGTGGACGAACCAGGTAACTTTCAATGCGTAAACCCTATTGCTCACTTCCGATATATATATATATATATATATATATATATATATATATATATATATATACAGCAATTGTGTCATTGTGAATTCGATTTATGGTTAACATTGTGGTCCTTGACCTCACCAAATCCCGGAGCAGTGTTGATTACTAATGGTATTCGGACTCTTCCATTGTGTTGCGTTACTCATGAAAAGTGTGTACGTACATCGTAAACTTCAGACATTCGTAACGTATCTCCTCCGTTCCTAAGATATCGAATTGTTTTATACTCGCGTTTTGTGGTTATGTTTCTCCAAAAGCTTATAGTTCTGCTGTAAGATAACTTTCTAAGATTTTTACTTGTGCTGCTATGTGGAGGCCCAAACGCCCAACCCTAGTTTCAAAATAACTGCACTTCACTACTGCCCGTCCCACTTCGGTCACAACCCCGGGTCTAGTGCAGGGTTCGAACATTCTTGCGGTACATGTTCTCGGTTGTCCCTCGGATTCAACTTATTTGTACGGATTCATTATTAACTCCCTTTATAATTGTAACTGCAGTTAATTTCTTTCTTCTTTGACCTATTCACTGGTTCGAGCCGGTAAACTATTCTTGATTTACTGTTTATGGTGCAACCAAAAAACTGTGCTACAGTTTTGTTAAGCCACTTGCTTAGTGGAACGTTATTCGTCTTTATGCTCTCGATTTTCAGAATGCCTCTGCCGTTTGGTTTTGGTTTTTTAACCAGGGTGTAAACACTTTCCGTTGTATACTTATTCTTAGTGTATTGATTTAGAACCAATAACTTTGCTAAACAAGGCTAGACTATGGAAACTCTCTCTGCAGCTCATAGCAGTATGTCGCCCCATTTTGCGCACAACCAAGGAAACTAGTAATTTTTCTGGATCAATCTCTTAGTTCACCGGACATCCGGGGCAATCATCTTGACTAAGTCATCGGGAAACTTCAGATTTACGAGTTACTTGATACAGAATTGTAAAAACAGTAAGAATGCTTTCCAGTGACATTGCCAGTAGATCCCATGTTTATGCAAATTTGAATTTCGCATTCAGTTGTCTAATACTTGCTTTCATTGAATGATGGGCTATAAGCATAGATAAATAACGCCATAAATTTGCACGGAGTGGACACTTTCACTGGTCAAAATAGCCCCATGGTAGAATTATGTGTCCGAAAACTCTTCATAAATATGAGTGGATAAAAACGGTTTCTTGAATATAATAAAAAATTACGCTCATTTTCTTCAGTATCTCATTTATTTTGGTTTGTTTGACAATTACCAAATCTTCATTAGGAAGGAATCATATTTTCTTGCAAGTAGTGGCAAATTTCGACATTACAGGAGTTGGATTTTTTACTAACAACAATAGAATGCAAGTGCGATAGTGCTGGATTGTGATCGTGCAGTGAACAGCAAAATACAACTGAAGTGGTTTGTGTATGTTGTCGAAATTTCGCTGAAATCAATCTTTGAAGAGTATTACATTACGAGGAAAATCGGAAATGATAAAGATAACAGTTTTATCATTTCGCTTTTGGATGGCTGACGAAGAATGTATTATCAGGGTAATTGGACGGCAAATATAAATCTAAGCTGCACCGAAGCTACTCTCGGGAATAACTTGATAACGAAATCAGTCTTATACAAGAACAAACGACAGTTCCACTGGGCACATTTTAGTTTTGTCTCCATTAGGCACATTCGGTGTAAAGTACTGAAGTCATCCCACTCAATGATAACCATTTGACGAGTTAACAGATGAATTCAAATATATCAATAGCTTTTGAGAATCATCATTAGCGTAAACCCCGAAAATACACTTAAATAAGTATTACATGTTACCTATAAATTTCAGTTTATAATTGGAAAGGGCAGTTGATAATCGGTTGCATTACCGCTGCGCAAAAACCATACAAATATGGCATTTTTCTGTAGGCGACTGACTCACAACAAAGAGGGGGCGATTTCAATTGACAGAAAAACACTGTAGCTTCGAATATGGAGATCGTCTGATCAGAGATATTTGCACACCCTAACTGAACAGAATCACTTGTGCTACCGATTGCCGAACTTTACTCCACAACAACAAATGCTGCCCTATTATATACTACGGAAAAGCCAATTGTGATTTTCACATCCAAAAATTGACAACCACTAGCCGAAATCGAACCGGCGACATCCCACTTACCGTTAATATGCCCTACGAAATGAACTGTTGCGGCGAGGCCAGTCCGGTGAGAATAATGCAAGTGACTATCCAATGATGCGCGATAAACAATTCCAGTTAGACACGACAATTCTCCTGGTTCTGATCATTGAGATAACCCGGTCGGTCACATTCCAATGTGAGAGGTTTTTCATTATATACGATTCAGTGTCCTCGTTAAAATAATACATTTTGGAATGGCATTTCTATCCAAAATATTTCTCACGCTCGTTCATTTAAGTCACTTACTGTCGTAAACTCGTTTATACACGTCGCTGGAAGCATTTCGGAACAAATGATTAGAAGTTTCTCTACCCTGTTTTTTTTACAAGAAGACCATATATTGATGCCCAAATGCTCTTTACGGAAGTATTTTTCTCAAATGAAATTGCCATTTCTAGGTTGAGGATAAGCACATTTGGTATTCTGCATTCACTATCCAATGACACAGTGTCTTCACGTATCGATTTGTAGATTTACTTTGTCAACAGAACCATTTCCCAAAAGTGTTCGTTTGACCATCAAAAGACTGTCAGGCTCGTAAAATATGGTAATTTTTATTTAAGAAAATAACAGTTTTTGTCATAGCCTAAAGTGCAATACAGTATGAAACAGTGTCACATAACGTAAAGCTGAACGCATGAGTTTCCTCCAAAGTAGTATGCGAATGAAATCAAGCCCAATTTGTGCAGCGTAGCAATTGCATTTGGATAAAAATATACGGGTGAATACAATAGAGTTAGTGAAGAATAATGTGTCGGACCGGAGATCGGTTCGGAATGTATCGAAAAATCGATGCGCCATGTGAAATGTTATGGTAGAATTTTATTGCTCAATAACACAGCGTAGTCGAAATCGTTGGTAGGTTTTCGAAAAATAGATTGAAGGAAAATAACTAGAAAGTTTTATGAATAAAAGGGGATGCAAATCGCGATCTGATTACCATGAACAGTTTGCGGTCTACGTTTTGGTTGATCTAAAAGACCAGATAATTCCGCTGTGTATTGAAGCTTCCCTCATCCAAAAGTGGGCTATTATTACAAGACAATGATGTGCATCATTGGATTACAGTTTGTGAATCAGATGCGTGCGCATTGTATTCGGTAAAACACTACATTAGTCTAAATTCCAACGTACCATAGTGCATTAAATATCATTAGGGCCAACCCTGTTTTTCTATGTTTTATGTGATAAGTTTTGAATCACACCCCTTAGAAGGACCAAATGTGGTGTGATGATGTGCCAAAGCATTACACACTATGCACACGGATTCGAAACATAAGACCAACAAGTCAATCTATCCGAAAAAATGGTGCCTGCAGAGGTGAGGAAAGTTATCAAACCAACCCCGTAGACTAGCGGCAGAATCAAACAGCTGGTTGCAAAACACAATGACCTTCATTGCAAATGACTGAAGTACAACATTCAGGCTTGCTTCCGTTTATGTTCTAGGTCTCAGGTTCTACGTTGCCGCACTCAGCCATGATAGCCGAGTGCAACTCGCGCAAATTGTCGAAGTCTACTTCATCCACGCAGACTCGCCTCACTAACAGATCCCAGAGATTTTCGATTGCGTTCTAGTCTGAACTGTGAGTGGGCCAGTCCATTGTCTTAATGTTAGGGTATAAAGGACAAATTTTGGTGAGGTTGGCCAAATGCATGGCCTCACTTTCATGTTGTATTGTCATAAACCGTACTAAAGACTTCAGCAGCTAAATGGAGGGAACATAATCACTGTCACTTTGAAAAAAGCATCATAAAATCAGTGCTGTATAAGTGCAACTTGTTCAACCAACGAGTTCCGTTCAAAGTTCCTACGTGACCTCCATCTTGTCGACCTGAACACGTGCTAAGCAAGGCATTGTAGAGTTTCGACAAATAATGAAGCGGGATGGCATAAGTCCTTATCTGGAACTTGTGAAGGGATGCGAAGGGTTCGCATATAGGTCTCGATACGGTGAATGAAGAAAATTTGCATGAATATTTTTGATGATTTTTCCACAGGTTATAATGTGCAGATCACAAATTGTATACCACGTACTGGCGGTTGGAAGTCGTCGAACGGTTAACACTGTGGTCTTGAGAGATGAATGTCCGGGTTCGATTCCTAACACTGCTGGTCACTTTCTCATTTGGAAGGCTTTCACTGGTCGCTGTCCCATTCAAGAATTGTAGTAAATTGTTGTATAATAATTATAACTCAATTTTTGTTGCGTATATAAAGTGTATAATGAAGTGACAAGCAGGATAAATAAACTGCAGATATTTCTTCAAATATCTTGTCCTAACTGTGGTTCCACAATTACAAGAAGTAAATGATCAAAGGTATAAAAGTGTATATTCAGAAAATATTTCATGCTGTTTCGTACCAATTTCCGGAGTTTCATTGCACTAGTAGGGACCGCACGATTAATTATTTGACTTGACATGAGTGAACTGAACCATACTAAGAAGAATTTGAAATAATAATGTTCTCTTCAAAATGGTAGAGTTACCAAAACATAACAACGCATAATAGACTGCCAAAACTGGTCAGCTGTTTTCAGTGGAACCCTAATGCACTGAAAATGGAAAATAGTACATGAATTACAAAACAACACATTATGGTCAGGAAAAAGTTGTGAACGAGTCTTTGACACCAGGAAGTGTTTCATAGTCACATCCAACGTACAGGTCTATGCTGCCTCATCCTATTGGCACAACCATGGAATGCAACTTGGAGTAGCCAACAAAACATTGGACCACCTGAGAGAATTTTCAACATATTCTTCCTACTACCTGAATGTAGGTCATTTTGCGGGTTAGAAAAATTACGGTTCCAACTTCTCACGGAATCAGTGGCTACGGGACCGTTAAAAGGTGCTTTTCACAAGAAGTAGTAACAAAGCTATGAAAATTATACCAATAGTATGATGAAAATTACAATACCCTAAAATCACGCGACTTTCGGATCTGCAGATAATTCATTGCATCGGTGGGCAATACAATTGTGTGCTTCTGTTGAACACTCTGATAGAATGTTCTTAGTATTGTTAGACTCGGTCTCCAGTGGAACTATTGACCCTAAAATGGAATGTTCATCGATGAACATCCGAGGTGAATTGAGTGAGTGGGAATGCATTTAGTGATTGATTGTGTTGCTCAGATTGAGAAAACATACAACCCAACTAGTACTCAACAGTTCCAGGTAGCTTACTTTAGTAGAAAATCAACTGTGGGGACGGTGATGGTCGATCTGATTTTGATCGTGGTGGTGGTGGTGGTTATAACAAGATAAGTATGTATACATCATTTATGTTTTTTATATATAATTATACTGGTTATCATCATTGTGATTTGGAGGATCTCAAACACACTCGCGTTTACCTATACTGTACTTCGTACGAACCATGGAACTTTGGGCGTTTGCTTTAGTTTGTCTTCTCTTTAATCTACGAGAATCGAACTCCGCGGAAGAACTGACTTTAGATGAATTGAACCAGGGCATGTTGACTTGGCATAGCGAGTTTAGGAAAAGAGTACTGAACTGTCAACTTGAAGGAAAACCAAAAGCCAATAAGATGCCACATATGGTGAGTTGAATTTCTGTCATAATACGATGTCCCATGAACCACAGTTGACTATTCTATCGTCCTGTTTTTCAACTTAGTTATGCTGGATATATTTCACAAATGTAACTTCATTTCCGAGCAACCTCTTTTCATCTTATACTTTTATGTGTTTTATCTATACAAACATTGGTAGTTTCGGTGGTGACGCTACTGGTTTGTACATTTTAAAACATGGTCAACTCTTTTTTCGCTACCAAGGTATGCACTGTGTTTGTTGATTGTATGACCAACGGAAATATAAATTTGCATCTCTTTTGAGTTGTTCCATTCCTCCTGGGTACCTGGTTTACCTAATCAGTCATCTGGTAGAGTGAACTCAGTATCAGAGCACGACCAGGATCCGTGAATGGGTACGCACGTCAAAGAGACGGATGACATTACATTTGGAATGAGTCAGTACCCGTAAATAACTACAATTTGGATCAGTCACTTCAGCTAGTAGAACTGGTCATGCAACTGGAACTGGGGGGGACGAAAATCACCCATCTGTGTGCTTCAAATGTTGTGCGATTAGTGGTTTCCCTTGAATTCGAAATGGAATAGATTTTTCTTTCATAGGAGTACACTTGTGAAATGATTCACCAAGCAATATCAACGCTCAGTTCACCATTAAAGATCATCAAAACACCGTATCCTCATTGCTGTTTCCTCCTGTTTAGGAGTCACCATGATTACTCATAATGAATAAGCAGACAACCTCTGCCAGAAATGCTTGTTTTACTTGGGATCATGCGGAGAAGTCATTCCTCGTAGGAGTCAACCCAAGTGTGAATGGTCGATTGTTACTGTTCAAAGTCCATGATGGAAGGGCAATTTCTCATTCAGTGTTGATGCTAAAATACTCTTCTGAATCTCATTAGGGACTCGGAGGATGTGTACCAGTGATTATTCCTGACAAGAATGAACCATCTGCTCCCCCGAGTTTCCAGTGATCCGTTGAGGGTGGATTCAGCCTGATGAATCATTTGCCAAATACATGAACCCTCTCCCCCTTATCCATGACCACTCCGATCAAAGAACACATTTGCAAATGGTAGGAGCAGGTAGAGATGAAAAAATCCGTTAACTTGGTTCAGAGTGGAATAGATACATAGGGTTTCATAACATACCACCAGGAAACTGAATAAATGTGCCTAAGTTTTAAAAAAGAACGAAGTGGACCGTTTACATTTGCGGTATTCACTTGCGCTGCTAGGAAATGAGGAGTTCAACATTTTTTCTAAGTAAACGGGAATAAATAACACCAGATCAACGCACGGAACATGACAGGACACTTGCCAGAGCTGAGAGGATGATGTTGTCAATAAATCAAAAGCAGCTCTGGTTTATTCCGATCATGTGATGTTCTGAGTGAGAATGACGTACAAACACCTCAAAGGCTTTGATAAGACCAAGTCGTTTCTGTGTTCATTTAGGCCTCAACCATTTTCTAGCAACGATGCAGATCGACTAACTATGAGAAACGAAGAGGAAATGTCCTCCTATTTAAAGGAGTTATCACTCGCATTATGCTCAGCCAACCAGTCGGACAAATCAGATACATCATTTTGGAAAACAGACAAGATAAAGTCAGACATACATTGTCACACTTACTAGACATTGATGACTGGTACATAGAAAGAGAACGCTCGTTTTGAAATACAGTTGTAATGCTCAGTAATGCTACCGTAAGACCCGTCGTTAATGATAACAGCAATCATTCTACTTTCACATATGTGATTCTGAATTGGCTGCTAAAGCCCAATCTTGGGTGGACAACTGTAACATGCATTTCAATGAAACCAAAGATCGGAATACTACAAAGTATCGTACAATGGGTCAAAATGTTAGCATAAGTCTCGCATGCGATTTGTGAGTCCAAACACATTTGTCATTATTTTATTGTATGAGTGATGCATGTTAAATGGAGCCGGGGTTTTTTCTCATTTTGTGCCTATCTAGAATTGCATTGACACACTGTTCCCACAGAAACCCGCTCCGTCCCATTCATTCTCCAGAGCAGTGGGAGGATGGGCCTCCGAATATCAGAACTACAATGTCTCTCTGAACTCATGCAAAAAGGATTACGAGTGTGGACATTACACTCAGGTAAGAAAGCATGCATATATCTTACAATTTCCCGCACCCTGATCACACTTTCTTTTTAACGAGCCCAGAGATAGTCATGGGCACTGAGCTGTTGTAATGGTTGATGGTCCCAGTCCGAAACCGGAGTTGAATAAACGAGGCTCAGTCCACGAAATCAAATTGAAGGATTCTTCCAGTTGGTGACAGTGGAAAATCACAACTGTTGGTCATGATTGACCGAGTTTGAGGGACTCTCGCTCGACGGTTTTTCTTCACGGTTTTATCGAATGAGCCATTCACAAATCATCTCAGTTATATTTCTGAGCATCAACATTTTGTCATCTGACTCCATCAAGAACAATGTGAACACTAGGAGATAATGAACAGTACCCTGTTGATGTGACTTCATGATGCTTGGGCCAGGCCCTGGCGAATGGTCAAACTATAGTTTTGATGGACGATATCTTCACAATTATGTCGACAGCATCCGATTACTGACACTATTCCTTGAATGGAAATTGGATGGAAAATAATCATTGTTAAACACATCCTGTGTCAGATTGTCACGAAAACCAACGTGGAAGCAAGATACTAATTGAGTAAAGGTTCCAAACCGAGTCAGTTTATCAACACGCCTCCAACCACGTATGTTGTTGAGTCAACAGTGTGAACATTGAAAAAATCAGTCCTAGCGAACTAAAGAAAAATGCTCAGTCGAGCAGACCCCACGATGCGACAATGCCACCGGAGGAGCACGTCTAAATTATTCTGTTTTTTAACAGTTCGTTTTCATGTCATGACAATACATTGTCAACTGTCGTAGTGTGTTTTCCCTCTTCTGATTAATGTTAACGGGCGCGTGTGGTAGGCACTGCAAGCAGAGCCCGATCACTCAGGTCGTCTGTAGAAAAACAGATCGTCGAATAGAAACTCGAGGGATCACAGAACCATCGATCCGGTTTCGTACATTATCGAAAGTTTGTCTTTCTATACGCTTAGTCAAATTCGTCTTATTGCTGTTTATTGCCAAGTTACGCATGCGACTCCGCACTCCTTCCCGTAGTTCTCAGTATATTCCGACTAGCGAACTGAATATTTTGTATATCAATTTCTTAAATTTCTCCGGAACAGAATGATTCTGAAATACGACTCAGTCGACCCATTATGAGTTCGTAAATCTAAGTTTTCTGTATCTGCATGTCTTTTGATCAAACCTATTTTGTGTCAGTTCAAGTAGTCACGTACACAGTCAGACAGCCACACACACACTGTTACTGACTGCCTACTGACTCATGCTTGTAAGCCAACAAGATAAGTTACATGTACGCACCTGGCATCTGACCACACCATTCATCCAGTCACATTTCTCTAGAAACCGGACAGTCGCGCATGGCAGGGCCGACTGCATGTGCAGCTTGCGCTTGCTCAGTTTTCCGTACTTGTTTGAGCGTGCGCCAAAGAACTGTTTCGCGCATTATCAATAATTTCCGAACACAACAACCTAGGTGATCAGTGAAAACAGCAGCCCCTATGATCACCCGACGAGCCTTGTACCGATATCTGGTAGTGTTGAATGGTATCATACTCTATCACCTCTGTAGTGGGAGGTTCCAGTCGTGATACTTTCGGTCAAGCCGGTCGAGGACAGCAACACACTACGTACTGGGGTTTGTTAACACACCTTCGTGGCCTTTTCAAATATTCCTCATGTGGTTCTACACTGCTCCAAGTCTGCGGGTCAGGCTGCTGGTTCTTCATAATAGGACAGTTGTCCTTTGGGGCTATGAGCTACGGCTCTTCCACAACACTCATGCCCATTTTTATAACAAAATAAGGCCAATAAGAATGTCCCGTAATAATATGTGACAAGGTCGATTGGGTGTCCACGAGCGTTTGGAAATTATCCTTTTCAAATACTAAGCATCGAAAAGAAAACTTTCTCATCACGACCGGATTCCAACAACCAACATTCATTGGAACATGTTTAATCGGACAACCCGGAAAAATTGCCTTATCACTTCCAATTCACATGTGTTGAAATAAACAAATGCCGTCATTCTCTTAGTAGTTAAACACTCCATGCGCTTTATATATTAAAAATAAAGTAAACGAACTCGATAAAATCCGGATTATCTCATGCCCAGACACACACATACACACACACACAAAAAAAATTCTTTTTGTCACTATCTTTGAACAGATGGTTTGGGCCAAATCAAAGGCAATAGCATGCGCCAAAAAAATGTGCTCTTCTGGCAATATACTCTTGGATTTGATAATGTGCAATTACGATCCAGCCTAAATTGATTCATATTACATTATCCGATTCAGATGAACTATTCTGTTGGGTTTAATTTTCCCCCATCAATTGTGTACGGTGAATGGAATTTGGAGACCTTTCGAGTTATACGTGTTTGTAATAGCAATCTGCAAACCATCCCGTACAAAACGTAACCCCTATAGATATGTAATGACCTGGAGACGATTTAGATTTCACATGTGAATTCAATAATAAAAGTTATTCAATACAAACACCACCAATTAGTACTTAGTTCTGGACGGTTCGTATATTGTTCAATGCTACTGAGCTGCTCGTTGTTTGTCCTCTTCCTCTGAAGACCACTGGTTTCCGCCGTTTGAAAAACATCTTCGACGGGTCTGCTTGTAAATGGGTGAATTCTAGCTCCCTCAGATAACCTGATGTCCGATGTTGCTCTAACCTCTAGGCCTGATAGACAAGCTGCGTCACATATTGTCTCTCACCTATCCTAACGATGTCTTACCGTGGTTTGCGGTCATTGAAACATTTGGCTTGTTACCCGTTACCTAGGTCATTCCGGCAATTTAGTTATTACCTAGTAATTTGGAGTGATAAAGATATATCATGATCCTTATTGGTATATATCAGTCAAGCACACAGTAGCTAGTATCCACAATCAGTATTTCTATTTGAATTTCGTAGAAGTGAAAAAATAATCAGATCCTGCAGTTCCCCTGATTATGCTTTATCTTGCTGGATTTTCCCAGGGGAGATGTTGAAGGGGAACGTCCTTACGAAGTGGACAAGAGCGGCCAATGCCCACCACCGGTAAAAACGACAACGGAGGCCACCATCACCACTAACACAAAAACGACAACGATAAAAAGATCGAGTGCATTGATTAACACCACGAATACAACTACTGCTGTGGAGACTACGAAACTGGCAACCACGACAAAACCATACAGTGGAGCACCAACCACTTTAGTGGCAATAAACAATGCAAGCACCAAATGTGCATCACCCATGTGCTATAAGTCTATCTGGATACAACTGAGCGTATCCGGGACATGTTGGCTCAAGATACCTCATGATTTATTGTGACTTGATCCACTCCTGTTCATTTGTTTCAGTGGACTTTCCCCAGTTGACCGATTCTGTTCAGTTTTCATGTTTTGAAATTATTGTCCCATTTCTTACTTCGATAACAATAAAAATCGCATGAAAACAGTGATCAAACAGGGTCGGGCACGGAGACACACGGGCATACGCACACAAGTTTTTCACTCACTAAACATGTATTTTAATCCAAGAGTCCCCTAACAATTTGTCGATTACTCTACATTCCAGCCTATTTCGTGCGCACCATCTTATGGTCTCACTCCATGCAGCGGGGTTTTATTGCTTACAATTCATGAGACTATGAAATGATGTGATTCAAACCATGGGCGTTTCCGGAGTTGTTTGGGCCTCGTGAAGCACGAAGCCTAACGGACTAACCAGAATCACTAATCACATGAACCACTGCATCCACCAATTACGTGTGAGTCAGCTGACAACTGACATTCATTATCATTGGACCGTGTGTGAGCTGGATTTTTCGTTTGGTTAGGACCAAGCTAGTGTGCATACATGAGGTGTGCTCATCACATCAGTAATGTACATTTAGATTTTTCCACATGATTTCGTATTGAGATCTAAAATAGATGGAGTCTCGGATTCGAAATCGTTGCGTAAAGAGACGATGATCGGTTTTTCAATAAAATATTGTATATTTAGGAAATGAGAAGAGAATTTCGGTTCGGGGCTCCATAAAAAACCCACATGGTATTTTTCGGTCGATACGGAGCTCTCTATAATTGCCGACCCGGAGGGAAGCCAACTGATCATCTCCGTCTTCCTCGAAGTCTCTTTCCCTGGTATATTGTGATAGGAAGTAAAATTTCTTTATTTTTACTTACAATTATATCACTAATTGGAATCTGGAAGCTAGACACACCAACACCTAGGGCATTTTTCCCGTTTCTGCTACCTGTCCACTTGACGTGACAATTGGTCAATTTCCGTTCAACCTGTGACCAAGAGCAAGATTTCAGTTGAGGTACATGCGTCATGGTCCAAGCAACACCAAAAGCCGAGGCGAATTCATCTACGGCTTGTATATACCTACCGTACAAGCCTGAATGGTAAACATCCCGTGGATTAGAGTTGAGTGAAATGGAGCTCGAAGTGAAGACAAGTTGGGGAAATGTACTTGTTACCAACAATGGCAGACGTGTGGTTACTGAAGTGTTTAGACTTGCACTCTACCACAAAGGGACTGATGTAAGATATGAAATACGTACAAAAAATTTTTGTCGGTATAGATCATCGTTCGATTATAGAAGTGATAACCATTCCGCAACGTTTACGGTACGGAGCCGGACCGTTGACGCGAAAGGAATCAAAATCACCAAGAGTAAACATTTCATCAGCAACATCAGTGTTGATCCGGGTTTATTGTAGCAAAATCAAACCCAGTTGATTGTACTGCCGATTATGGACGAAACATGTCAATTCCGCCAACTTTTCAGGCAATGATCAAGTAGTTGAAACTTGTGACAATTGCTTAGGACATAGTTGACAAAGCTTGCTTCGTTGGTTCAACTTTCAACCAGTTCGATGGTAATGGCGATGACAATTGTCTCCTTGTTAAATACGCCGATGGTAAGATTTTTGGAATGCCCAACTCTGGGAGCTCCGCTTTTCCCGTTTTACAACAAAGAGCAGCTTAGCCCGTCAACTGGCCTTCAGATCCAAATATAAGGGCGAATCACTCAGACTTGTTTGATACACTGTTTGACCCCCAGGAATTCCATCAATACTTCAACCTGATGGTATCCTATCCAAACATTGTCATCCTTGGAGAACCGATAAAATGTGCGCCCCCTGTCAAGCACCTCGGTATAATTATCAGCCGTGACCTTACCTGAGCAGATCACATCCTAGGTGCTTTTATAAAAGTTCGATGACTCAGCTTCTAACTGATAAGATACGAGCCTTTTTTTACTGCTTTCCACTTGGTAAAATGTTTTGTACTTCCATGCATTTTTCTACTGGTCCTATGCCTTTCCTCTCATATTCCTCGGAATGCTTGACAAGAATGTTTAGGTTATCGTCAGGTTTCTTCAACTCTTATCTCGACCTAGTGGCATCACTAGCGACCTGCTCATCCACTTTATCCAGACCCAACAACACAAGGCTTGTCTAACTTCCTCTCGTACGATCTTGAATGACAGCACTCAACCCCTTCATCCCGATCTTATTTGTATTTGCATGTGGTAATCTGTTCAGACATTTGCATAGACAGATATCCGCATTTCAGTCAAAAAGATTTACAGTTTGCAGTTTGGAAACAATATGATGAAAAAACAAAAAATGACATATAAAAATTCCCAAGAAATTCTGCCGATAATCGTGCTCGGTTTGTGAGGAATCGGCCTAGATAGGTTAATGTAAAGTTCTTGTAGATTGTAATACGAGAGGGAATGGATCGAAAGGAAGAATATGTAGAAGTGAGAGGGTTACTTTAGGGCAGATCACTGTGTAAAGGGTTAAAGCAATCTGCAAGACTTTTGCGAGCAAACGTTTCACATGCGGCCAGGTGTATTTCATACAGCTTAGCAGATTTTCGGGTGAGGATATAAAAGATACTCGACCAGCAACAAATAGACCTTGACGAAGAACTTTAAAATCTTTCTTCAGCAGGTTACAAAACAACAAGAGACCAGTAAATAAGGACAGGAAAAATATTGATAAATAAAAAGGGAATAATTCTGTTCAACATTGAAAAGCCTGAGATTTCGGATCAGTTAAGGTAGCCGGCGTAGTTTTATCACATAGTTTGGAATGTGAGATGAACTCCTTACATTTGCATCGATGGTAATTTCTAAGTATTTGACAGAACACACTCTGGTTAAGGTTTCCGTGAAAATGGCAGCTGGATCACAAGGATAAGCCGATTGCGGAATGGTAAATATGCATTCGAAGCGTTTGGAAAAATTTAAAGTTAAACCAAGTCTAACGGAGAAATCATAAATATGGCACATATTATGGTAGAATTTTATTGCTCGATAACACAGCGTTGTCGAAATCATTGGTAGGTTGTCGACGTTTCGGTTACCATGGTAACTTTTTCCAAGACTGCTTTTACAACCGAATGAAACTGGAGTGATACACTCCGAACCGATCTCGGTTCTGACAGATTATCGGAAATGTCTTTGAAGTCCCTGGTTACAGAAGCAGCTTGACGGAGGGCCACATTATCGATGTACTTAAACAGATGTGGAGGAGAACGGGATGAAAAATCACTAATGTGGGTGGAAAATAACTAAGGGGAAAGTAAAGCTTCCTGAGGCATACCCGAACTGTTCACCAAGTGTTTCGATGTTAAAAAACCCAATCGCGTGCATTGAAGTCTGCTGGTAAAATAATCAGACAGCCATGCTAGTTAAGGTGAGGGACAGCCGAAATCTTCCAGTTTAAGGAGTGGAAGAGTTCGCGGAATAGAATAAAAACCGAATGAGTTGTCTACAAAAGTGCATCCCACAGACTTCGCTAATCCATCCGAGGATTTTGTTGCATAGTGAACTAGGAAAGCGATAGCATCCACAGTGAACCTGTTTGATTTATAGACCAACTGTCAGGGTCCTTCTGAAGAGTTCGTACAGGAATTCAGCCTTTTAAGAATGGCAACTTTACACCAAAATCCGCCAGTGGATCGCAGTACAAACGCCTTATTGCTCGCACTAGAATTTACGAATCCTTTGTACAGTGGTTATGTAACAGCTGGATATTCACCTTTGGGTGCGTAAAGCATAGACTGGATCTTACTTGATACTGGAGCGAAATGTGTGTGTGTGTGATCGACATCGGCTCCGAGGGTTTGTTCTGATTTCTTGTTGGAGTGTTTTTATATTATCTGATCAAAAGGTATTCAGACGGTGAAATCCGGTTACCATAGACAGTGTTCAATCTTCATTGTTGTTGGTCTGTAAGATCACATGACTTTAGTGTGAAGGAAGGCAGCTTTTTCCAAGAGATTGTTATTGACACGAGCAGACAGTGTGGGGTTGCATTTTAGAGTCAGAAATCTACAAAGCGTGTTCAAACAAAACTGTGGAAACACTAAGTTAGTCAACAACCAAAGTGAACTGCTGTCCTGCCTAATACACTGAAAAAAATACAGGCAGTAGAAAGTCAGTATTTCGTAACAAAAGGAGAAGAAGCACCCAGGTCTACTGACAAAATGGCCCCAACGAAATTATAGCCCGAATCGACAATTGCACTGCACGCGTTGACTGAAGCCCTCTTCAGTGGCCACAAATGAACTCAGTTAAAATGTCATCGTCTGTGGTGGACATAAATGCACCACGACGCAAGTGAATAACATTGAGGGGCCTGTTAGGAATTGAACGCAAATGTGTGAATTAGTACAGTTTTGATTGATTCAACTGCATCGGTGACGCGAGCGGTGAGGTCTGGTGAACGGTGCACGCTGAAGACTGGAATGATGCGATAAGTCGAACATGACTCGCTAACGCTAGAAGAGTCTCGCAACACCTATCATTGATCGGCGAAGAAGGAAATCACAGCATCATATTAGAATGGATGTAACATTACCGTTTCAACATGAAGGGAAGGCGTTTTTGCTTCTGGTGAATCATACCCAAATCCACATGAAACCGTCAAGTATTTCGCAAGTAGTAATATGCAAATCACTACCGTATTGGTCAGTTCAGAAAACGGTTTCGAAGACTACATACGTAGTGAAACTAAAATGTCACTTCGATATTATGAAAAGCAATACGGGAGATGAAAATAGCTATTTTGGTGAGAAAGCATCAATAAAAGGGGAGATATACAAATAGGTGAAACGCAGAATGGCGCTAGCTTTCGAACTTGAATACGAATACAACGTAAT
This sequence comes from Fasciola hepatica, assembly GCA_948099385.1. Classification (NCBI taxonomy): domain Eukaryota; kingdom Metazoa; phylum Platyhelminthes; class Trematoda; order Plagiorchiida; family Fasciolidae; genus Fasciola; species Fasciola hepatica. The sequence continues at coordinate 2,050,870 of CANUEZ040000207.1, forward strand.
TCGCACAGACAATAGACAAAATGGACTATTCAGTGTTAACGCCAATCTTAGGAATTTAAAATATTCGATTCTGTACGGCTGAACGATGCCCGGAGTATACTGATCATTCGGGAAAGCTGAGTAAGATGGGGTGAAGATAGATTCAGAATACTCGATAGGGTCATGGGAGAGATCACTCTGTCTCGAAAAATTCACAGAGATCCAAAGATTAGAAGTTGCATTATTGAAGTCCTCTTTGGTTCGTACAGTATAACAAGTAGTTACGACATCAGTATATGTAATGACTGTTCCAAATGAGTCACAGGAGAAGATGCTCACTTGAGCATTGAAAAAGGGTGAAAGCAGGACAGGATGGTAAGCTCCAGATCCATTTAATAAGAAGCTGGACCAATTGCCGACAGATCCCAAGTTATAGATACATCCCGAAGAATAGTGTGTACATAATACTAATAAACTAGATGGACGACCAACTGGATCAGATTTCTGTGGTAAAAGTGAGCTTTGAATGAACCCATAGTTTGAAACGTGGCCCTGAAACATGCTCCCAACATATTCAGCAGAAGGTTTCAGCAATTTGCGGTTAGAACGAATTAGATGGCATTTATGAAGTCATTTTATTTGGCCGGTGTTTCGGTGTCGTGTTTGTGTTATACCTTAACTTAAAATTGAACATCAATGCTTCCACAATTCTGGTTTACAATACCAAGGTCAGATGTTGAGTGAGACAAGATGGTGAGAGCATCGTTAAAGGAGCACGACCGTCAGTGAGAAAACTGATCAGGTTCTGGAACATTTAAAATATTCAGTCGTTGGAGAAGGAACTTTTTATGGGATTAGGATTGGTAGCTACTGTCCTCCAACAATCCGGAGACATTTTTGGTTCAGATATTAGTTCGAAAGATCAGAGAGTATAGGGATGTGGGTAAACTCCTTTTGTGTGTATTCATTCACCTGGTCCTGTGGAACCAGGTATGTTGGCCGCACGACCAGGCCCTTATCCGAACGTGTTCGTGAACACCACCTGGCTTGGTTGAACACTGGAGCAATTAAGACAATTACGAGTGCTGTGTGTTCACACCTTGTTGAGTCAAACCATTCCGTAGAGGTGATAAACGCTTTTCGCACAATTCACAAAGTCCGGGGCAAGCAATCAAGACTTGTCAAGTGTCGCATCTTAGCCACAGCCGAAGCCGTGAACATTCGACTTTACAATCCTCCCCTGTGCGTTCGGAAACAATTTGTGCAAGCACTTAAACTTCCATGGCCCACTTCTTGTTCCCGAACACGTGTGCAACCACTCGAACATTCTTCGCTGTGATCAATTTCACATGCATACACTCACACACACACACGTGCACAGACTGATTTGGATGATCATCCCCTTTGTTGGTTTGAGTCATATTTAATGTTATGTATTGGTATGAATACGAATAACTGAAAACGAGCTTGTTCACCACGCTGTTTTGTTCTCAATGTGTTCTGTGGGATTCTTCGTACATTTCAAACTCAGATTTCTTTGTGCACTGTCGGGTTGGGTTCATCCGATCCTGATGATTTTCCGAGATTGAGGAGGAGCAGCTCTTTCTAGACGTTTACCTTGGGGATACAAAATGAAGGTTCTCGAGATGGACTATTTTCAAGAAATGCGGTGAAGAAAGGTCCCTCTGCTTTGTCGAATGACTTATTGAGCTCGTCTAGGTCAATAGGAACAGATTCGATTATGGATGAGTTGTTAGTTAAATCCCACAAGTGTTTCCGTTTGTCGCGAAGACTTATGTTGGCTAGGAGGGCACGCGTGTAGTTGGAATGGAAGCAAAGTAACTCAGTCTTTATTGATTTTTGTTACAATCTTGACAACTGGGAGATTATGATGTTTTGAAGGCGCATTCCTCTTTGCTTGAGGTGGGGAATTGACACACGATCAGGGCGCAAATGCAAAGTTTCAACTGGGCAGCAAAGATTGAAGTGAAAATGGAAAAATCCTATGATATGATCCCAGGAAACCAAAAGGTCGGTGTCTGAGAATGCAGAGAATTCTGTCTGGGAAACCGTTTTCCGTGGCCTCGCGTGAAGTGGGCAGGGTTCATATGACTGTAGATCTTGGGTAAGTTTTCGTTTATTGCTTGGTCAGAGGAGCCTAGGGGAGAGTGATGGGAAGTGGAAAGGGGACATGGTTTGTCAACTAGAAGAAAGTCCAGAATTGCGTCCATTCTAGTTGAAAAAGTAACAATGTTCGTCAAACCGAACGGATGAAGGAAGCTCACAACAGCTACGATGTTCAATGAGTTATCAGTTTAATCTACCAAAATGTGTGAGACTGAGTCAACAAATTCTAGGTGATCTGTCGCTGAATGTTGGGGGGGGGGAATATGTACATTCATCAGCAGAAGTGATCGAAAAGTGCTCAAAAACTTGGGTTTGCAAAAATGTATCAAGCAGCTAATGGAGATTGCGCAATAGATAAAATTATTTCTGACCCGTTTTCTTTAACGATTGTTTATATACGTGATAACTCCGCCACCTCGCTGGCGATGTGATGTAGGGCTATCCATGCGATATCCCGTAAAAACACCAAGTGTAACGATTTCCTCGCCAACGTCAATTTGGAGCCAGGTTTCTTGCAGAAGCATCACTCTGAGCTGGGAGTATTCTTTCGTCTCAACAAGATCCGACGGTACCGGGAAATTGCCCGGTAGAGATAGAGCATTGTTGCTGAATACAATGAGTAAGCTCACGATCCGAATAGTTTTTTGCATAGAGATACTTTCCAGCCTGCGCGGTGTCATCTTGGATGTGTTCTAGATCTTCTAAAAAATTCCTCCACCTATTGTGTACCATATGACCAAAAGAGGTCAGTCACGCGAGTGGTCCCCGCTACTGAGTTTTTACACTAAATAACGGGAACATTTTTTCTCGGATTAAGCAATACTTTATCGGCACAACAACTGATATGGTAACTATGGCGAGAAAAACAGCAAACCTGAAGATATGTGTACGGCTATATGATGAGTATTCCTTTCAAGATGGAACAGCGCGGTCATATTCAAAGGCCCCACCCCCACCATGTCGTGGTCACTGGAGATTTTGACCAAGTTGACGTTAGTTCTGTAAAGTGCCTCGCTCTAGGGTATATATTGAGCTCCTCTAAAAAGGACAATGTGGAGCTTGATCTCATCTATGTCAACGATGTCGATATTACCTCCATCTAAATAAGAGCCCCCTTATCTGGCTCTGGTCACTTTACCCCCAAAGGTCACCTCAATATTTTTTCCAAGTCACGCCATGTTGTACGTACCTGTTCTTCTGACCGCACGATTCTCCGTAGGCAGCTCGACGTAGAAAACCTGACACTGCTACAAAAAAAGGTTTGAGAAACTGATTTTTGTCACTTCGACAACCCATCTCTTTCAGTCTATTACGATCGTCTGTCAAGTTACTTGAAATTTCTTTACGATATTTGTTGATCACTAAAGTCATCTTATATCCGAGAAGATAGATAGAACTTGCCGATGTCACTGGAAATCATACATCAGTGAAGCAAATAAATACTTAATCCTTTCTGAAATCAAAAATGGATAGGCAGGATGTAGAAATTATGCTTGGAGACTCCAGTCATCACCAAATTCAGTACATGATGAAGAAGCTCTGTGGCATGGGATTCTTGAAGCAAGTAACCAAAAAGACGATTACGGCGCTAATTTAGATGTTTTTTACACTATAAACACTCAACAATGTGTTACGGGAATTAAATTTTGAGCGTAGCCTAGATGTGGATGCATTTTTGTCAGCCAAAGCTAATTGCCAACCGAGCTGAAAGGACGTATTTCAACCAACTGTCACTAAAGAGTGCACCTCACACTTACCCGAACCTCTTGCGGTACTTTCCGACGAATGCATCGAAGGAAGCACCACCGCTGCCTACCGGAGATCACCTTGTATCCCCCAAACACTCAGAAAGGAAATGAGCAAGCCCAATCACATTCTTTGTTGTTTTTCTGAAGTTGTTTTCGCCAAATTGCGTAAACATGGTAAATAGTGCATCGCTATCGAGGACGATTATCGATTTATATGCGAAACAAAAGCTGTAGAGTAGACGTCTTATCACATTCAGTCAACTCCATTTCACTCTCTCTAGATTGTACTGGAAGGCATTTTCTCATATTTTTTCTTTCTGACATAAGTGCTTTCAATTTTGTTGGAAGGTCTCTAGTAATATCGAAGTTACAAAACCCAAGCATACATTCAAGTATGTTGTCATTGCCTCATTGCCTCTCACTAATAAAATACGGTGTACAACACTGAATGGCATATCTGAGTCTCTCCAATGCAGGAGTACTTTGGGATGCCATTTTTTACCATTCTTCTGATTTTACATTTTCTACTTACTCAAAGCTTCTGACGACCTCTCAGTTGAATACATATGAGAAAACGGTCCAGCACATTGCAAATGGACAGCCCCGTCCGGTGAAGCAGACAACATGTGATCGGCTGACCAGAATCGCCGACGAGAGTGGAGCCAGTCAAGCGATCAATAAACCAATCAGCGGTTAACATTTGTGTGAACCCTCCAGAGCCGAATCAACCAAACCCTTTGTAACCACACAAACCACCCATAAGCGCCGTTTAGATCTATCAGTAGACCTACAAGCTTTTATGCGGGGTTTTGGTTATGGTCATTACATACCTTTGTACCAACAAATGGGACTGATTCGAAAGCAGAAATGCCCTCTCACCAGATTTAGTGAGGCAATTTGAAATAGTACTCCAATGGTATTACGGCTGGGATCAAATCTGAAAATAACTTCCAATTTTCTAAACAGAATGATTCCTAATCTTGTATTATCAATTGGTCCACGTCGTCACATTCATTTCACAAAGTACAAAACTGTTCTGCGACTGTTCTCCATCGCCAAACGAGGAAGTCTATCTTCAACTGAGAGTGGCTGTGCTTACCATGTTGACAACAAAGTTATACCCAAGATTCGGTCAGTTCAAATCCAGCTAAAGACCTCATCTGATCTAAGTACATACATAATTCGTTCAAAAAGATGTGATGGTTGTCGTTTATTATCCTTTGCTTCAGATTCTTACATGTTCTACGACATCTTACTAAAAATTTCGTATTTCCCACCTGTGATCTTTGAGGGCCTTCGAAAGATCGAGTTTAACACTGTGCACAGGTCCATCAAAGTTACATCACGATAGAGTAGTGTCTGCCGTTTTGGTGTGACCAATTTTACTACGGAACAACACTGTTTTGCCCGAAACACTCATCGGACTCGAATTATCGTGTGCACATGTAATAACCTGGGGGCATTTGCCCCCATCAGGTAGGTATAAATACATTTTTTACACCCGGACAGACTACCATCATTCATCTTCACTCCTCCGTCTCCTAATTTACAGCAGCAACCTCTTACTGATGTTTGGTGAACTCAGAAACACTTTGTTCCTACTCATTTTGCTATCTTTATTTGTCAAGGCTGCTCAAAATAAGTTAATAATTTATTCCTTACAATTGTCCAAATATAAAACACATTTATCGAAGCGAAAATTAACCAATGAGCATGGTACTTAAAACCCATCCACTGGGACAAAAAAAGGCATATTTTGAAAAGAATTCGAAATTTCGAATGTTGAATCCTGATGGAAAATTGCCCGCCTCATTGATTCATACCATATGCATACTCATTCTTGCCCCAAGAATTTGATCGCTGATCAGGGTGTCGGGGTACACCTGAAGGGAATAATAATAATGAATAATGAAGGTGAACTGCCAATGATTGCATACTTCAATTTGTGGGCAATCCGGCCACTATATAAGGTGTGTCCACCGAAAGTGGAACCACCCTCGGGAGGGTTACTTTTCTAAATATGCCACTGAGAATGACAACAGTATTTAACTGATTGTTTTGTCAGTGGGTTAATTTGTTTAGAAATTGTGTGTTTTGTGAGTTATTGGTTGTTTGATTTTATTGCAATCTACCGCTGATTGTCCAGTAAAGTATTGTTCAGAATTGAGAAGCACAATGCAACACAAATAGCCTATGAAGAGCGAAGAACTTCATTCAATCCAATTCGTACGCAAGCAATATTTAATATGAGAAAAATATAAAGGCGCGACCAGACGTGCTCGAGTTCTTCACAATCTCGAACAGGAATAAACATGACTGCTAAGTGGCCTGAGTTTATAATTTTTTGTGAGAAGTATGCACTTGCCGACAACACTGTTATCAGCTTCTGATGTACGTAGTACTGCAAGATCAGGTACGGAGGTCTGCCTCACTCCCCCACCTCCAGCCGGCTTGGATAACTGTACCAAAACCATCACCTTTCACTAGTGCACATAAAAATAAAGTAAATGCTTGTGAGTGTAATCTGTGGATAGAGTTGTAGCTATGTCCAGTTGAAAGCATCCCGATTCAATAAAATCCCCAATTATCCTCATTTTCCCAACGACGGGAGAAAATTCATTGTGATGAGAAGATTACTAAAATGCACGTGCAAATGGATTGCAAAACATTTCGCAGGCATCTGGAATTACTAGAAGAGAGAAGAACACTTAGTCAACTGAGTTTTTCACTTTGTTCTCGTCCAACGTGAAGCGAACTTTACGACACCGTCAGAGAAAGATTAAAAAACGGTCTCATGTTTATGTGGCACAACGAATTCGGAGCAAATTATCGAACTGTCAGCTGACCGGACGACCATAGGGTAAGACCATGCAAAATTTCAAGGCTTTATAATCGATATATGTGTTTCAGAAATTTGATTTGGACGTAGCTATAGAAGTTCAGCACTGAGTAAACAGTAGCACATTTGGTCACGACACAAATGAAGATCAGGGAACATCAAAATAGCCAAATGTCGGTTAGAATTTTGCAGTTTGAGGTGATTTCCAGAAGTAAGTTGTCGCAGTTGCACTGGGTGCTTGAATTTATATCTGAATTTGTCTTGATCGCTCCGGTGTGAGTCGACATGGAATGAGATAAAAGAGTATACGTCCATGGTACCAGTACTATATATAGATGATTAGATAGGAGTACCGGATTTGCATACCTGATGAACGGCAGCAACCATGAATCTCGTCATGTGCTTCAGAGAAACTTTTTCCACCCAAATGAAGATGGTAATTATATCAAAAATACCAAGCACGACAACAGCATCATCATTCTAAAGAATATCTTAGACTTGTACAAGACTATCTGCAAATCACAGTTATGGTTTCTCAAAGAACCCTTCTAAGCGGATTCCTATTTTTGTCGAACTGTTTATCTTAAAGTATGATCGACCAAAGTGAGCAATCTTCCTATTCATGGAGCATTCGATATGTGGATCGGAGAGCTCATGATCTACGAATGTGCAACAAACAAATATGCACGAATTCAAACATATGGTCACTGAACTCAAGTTGTTCGTTCTCACCTAATATTATCATCACATTTTGGGATGTATTCTGCATTATTCGGTTTATGACTGGTAATCTGAGACGAACACTTCACGAGAGAAAACTAGCGAGTTTCTGCTCTTGTAAACACACAGCCATCGTTAGATAAATTTGAAATGTCGATGGTTTTGATCCCTTAGTGAAAGACCAATCAGTTTCATTATAATCCATGAAATCTGTACCTGGATCGTATTTTCCACTCCGCAAGAAAAACTGTTTGCGTTTTTATCATTGCCTAGACATTTTACCACCTTTTCCTGCTTATTATTGCATCATGCCTGTTATATTCCTTACACGGATGGTATTCTCAAATCAATTTTTCCTCAAATGCATAAATATTTACAGGACTGATTTTATCAAGACTTGGAAGAACTCGAAGATTGACAAGTACAGAAACTTCATACCTAAACAAGACACAGCATCAGTTCCAAGGCACTCTCTTCGAGTGATCTAGTGTTGATGCTTGTATTGAGAGACTGGAAATCCCGCACTACCGGTCAAATCCGTTGTTCCCCGGCTCTCCGCTGCTGTCGACCCAGATGGAGCTTCCTACGTTCTTCTGTACACCTAGAGGTATGAGCAGTCATTACTAGTTCACATTGGAGTATAGGACCGCATTTCGGTCGGAGAGGCTTCATTTGTTCAACCTTAAGCCTCTCGCACATAATTTCAAAAATACATGCGAAAAAGGTCACGTTTGCCCAAAACTGGTCACAATTTGATAGTGGAATGTTGCAATTGGCTTTATATTATTATATCTACCTGAAATTCATCACACACGTGAGAGAAATGAAATAGAACTGTTGTAAAATTTTCGCCAAACAATGGCCGTTTTCAATACGAAACCCTGATAGTATGTCTCTATTATTTCCAACATGCCAATTTTGCTTCCAGCTGATGAGACATCATTCGGACAGTCTTATTAACACTTCGGTGTGCGTACGCGAACTGCACGAAAACCGATAAAATTCCGTGTCGAGGGCTACGGTTGAAAACTGTGGCCTGGAGTAAGTAAGATTTTACTGTGCTCAAAGTGTCCTGAAGTCAGCCCGGATGACCTGGTATCACCGCTTACGACTCAAAATATTACGCACCGGGTTCGAGTCCCGGATGGAATTGTTGTTGATTCACAAAGAGTGATAAATTATGTCTAATAATTACTGATTAGGCAGCACACTGCTAATAACTCATTTATAGGTAATTGCGTGACAACGAACGCGGCTACGTGAGAGGGAGCGAATGCAATGAGCCAAAGGAGACATGCAAACCACCTGATTGCATCCTTTGACTGAATAACGACTACCGCAAGTGGACCAGACCGCTGGAGTGCAAACTGGCGGTGTTGTTCTATTTTGGTTACGTCTGCTTTATTTATGGAAGTTACTCTGGTTATCCCGAGTCACGTACCTTTACCGTGGTATTATACTGGGATACAACAAGGTTCTATTTTGAAGGAGTCTACGAAAGAAAACCTGGAGACAAAATAGCCTCCACATTTTCTCCTCAAGCCCACCATGTACCATTTTGTTATTCACGGAATACTCTCTGACTTCGGTGCATTTCTGTTCCACTCATATGGAAAATCCCCCAACTTAATGTAACAAACAAATTATGACGGTCAATTATGTCTTTTTGTACAGATCTAAATCTACCTTTGTAGAGGACAACTATTATACTTCATGTATATCTCAGCATAGTCCAGTAATTTCAAGTCAATTCAGGTGAAATACTCACTTGTGCAGTCCTGGATAAAACAGGAAAACTGCATTACATTCGCTCGGGTGAAATCAAAACCAGTGAGTGGTGGTAACGAGCAGAATGACGGTGACCATCAGAAAGTCAATACAAAAAAGAATAAAGTATCTTCTACATATACACTTTGATATTCTTTTTCGCTTTCTGGCTGTTATTTTGAAGTCACAAATCGAGCAAAATGTGTGATAACAGAATGTGTACTTATTCCGTCAAAATTTTATTGCAATTGGAATTGGCCACGCTTCGTGCAGCTAAAATAACAAACCGATCGCAAAAAAAGAAAACAAAATGGAACCTGTTCCGCGAGTAAACCATTTGATAACACTCATTCACAACCATTCTCACTGAACGAAGGATTGTTCAGTATCATAATTTATAAATATTCTGTAACAAATATTGACGTATTATTACAAATGAGAGTGTGCGTGATCAACCCGAAGAACTCGGCAAGCAAATCAAGGCGAATAAGACAATAAAGCGCCATATTAGCGAAAATATGCCGAATTAAAGGGAGATTTGTTTGAATGATCCCGTGGTTGAATTGCGTACACTCATAACCCAGACAACGTATAGTTAGCTACTTTGTATTCACCTATACGATGATCAGTAAGATCGAGATTAGAAGAACGGAAATCAACTACTGGCTCTCTATGCTTCTTGGTCTTGTGGGACTAAGCTCTGCTAAGATCTTGTGAATAATTCGGAGAGCAAGCGACTTGTGTCAATTTGCTCTTACTCATAAAAGCTTCCTATAAGTTTTTTGATTGAGTTGTTCTCTATGCATGTGTCTTTACTCAGAAGCGCTTTGTCATCCGACCTCTGAGGTTTCGACACCGTCCCATTGGTGGAATCCTCAGTGCAACCTTTCTCAAAGGTTGTGAGATTCCTCAGTAGAAAACCTCTGTCTCAAGGTACCAGAACAAATTGCACTTGAACTTGTGTCAAACCGCAGTTAGTCTCAAATCACTAAATGTGAGGAGACTCCCCAATCAATTTCCACTAGTTATTGAAAGTATCAATGAAAGTCAAAAACCAATTGTTGTTCGTTTCGGTTTTGTCTGAAAAAATATCAGAAATAATTTTTTCAGTATTAAACAGAAAAAATATGTTTTTCACCTGGATCTTATTATTCTTTTGAGAACAATGGTGGTACATACGGAAAGGATTTTAGGATAGACAGGAAAAAGGGCAGAATTTCTATGTTGCATTGCGTGATGCCATGAAATTAGGGTGACCTGTTGGGAAGCAATTTGAGATAAAATAATTTGGTTTACCGTGAAGCTGGTTTTACCTGTGTTTATGAATGTGGCTTAGCTTTGAAAGAGTACTTACGAGAGAGGTGGGCCATCTCCTGTGGTAGGCCATTGCACAAGGAAGCTATTCTACAGAGAAAGAAGTATTGCCGTGAAAATTCCGCATAGTGTCTTATGATGACAAAGGAGGGATTCCATGTTCGAACGCATGACAAAATGTTCAAGCACTAAAGACAGGTCTCTCATAATGCGCCATAGTTCAAGAGGACAAACATAAAGTACAGAGAGACCTAGATGGTAAGGTCCACTGAGCCCCGACCAGGATTTCAACTCGTGGTGAACGATTGTGAGTCGAACATCTGGGCTGGCCCTCAATGATTCTTTGAACATATTCACTATATGATATTAGCACCATTCCGTCTCTGGCTTCGAAAGGTAGTACCGAGTTTCTGAAAAAGCGGTTGACTACTAAGATGCATGAATTCTCTGTGGGGTCCTACGTAAAACGTAAGCATTTCGGTGAAGAAACCACAGGTATTTCATGGAAATTCGTAGAGCCACCTGTATCTCTGTGTCATTCTCACTTCAAGATACCGCCTCCAGGGGAACGTGCTAATATTCTCAAGGTGGATCATTAGCTTGACGGTAAACTTCACACGGCTTTGTCTGTACTGTTTCGCAGGTTGTCCATAAACTCCCGATCTCTGTCTCAGGTGTGTGGAATTTTTTATAGTCCTACTGTTGGTCTTGAAATCAAACATACGGGATAATGCTACCTTTGCTGCCTAGCCATCAGCAGTTGATTGGGGTGGGAGGATAAATGTGTAGCCCTATTGCATCGATCTTCATTGCGTGCTTACTGCTGAGGACAAGCTGCTTGTAAACTTCTGGACAAATACTTATATAACTACTACTACTACTACTACTATTACCGTACTCTACTGAGCAGTCAGATCGGACCGCGTGTCAAACGGCTTTTTGTGGCTCAACCCGATTGCAAACTTGGTTTGCGCTTTTCAGTTGCACATAACCGCAACCATTTTTCATACACACAGCTAGTTGGTTACATGAAGCATCAAACTGTCATACACTTGAAGTTTTCCACCGTTTCACACGTGAGAAGGAAGGACTGATAGGACAAAAAATACTGATTGGGAACAAGGCGACTTACGCAACAGTTTCTCGTCTTTTATGGAGTATGATCACAATTTAAGGGAGGTAGTAGCTGTTGGTCGAATGATCGTCTTCAAATCAACGTATTATTTTCGGGCATCACGAACACCTGTTCTTTTCCCATCGTACAATTTGTCATGCATGCTTAAAATAAATACGTTTTCAGATCAATTACCATTTAGTCAACATTATATCACACACCTACCATGTTCACGATTGGCATTTATTATTGGAAATTTGGTTGGCTAGCGTTTTACAGATAAAGTTTAGCCACACCCGTCACTCAAGTAATGAGAACCAAAGTTACTTCAACTGTATGCCCACTTCACTGTACCTCACATGAAGCAAACACATCCTAAACGAATATTCTTCCTAATGCAATGCGTGCATGCATTGAAGAACAGTGAGCTGAGATAGAAATTAACTCCCAAACCCTAAGTGAAAAAGAATTGAACATGAAACATTCACATTATTTTCCGAAGAATACTAACTACGGCCTTCATTATCTTATCGTTTTGGATAAAGTCGGGTCATGGATAACACGTCACATTTCGCCGTCCAATGTAGTTGCTTCGTCCAACCCACACAGAGTGGTCACGTATACCGTCTACATAGAGGTATGTTGCTCCATTGCATCCAAACATTTATCCCGCGCTGAAGTATATAATTACAATGGAAAATAGCTAATTTTGTTTGGTTTTGTCAATCAGTAATGTCTATTTATTTTAGCAAAGGAAACAAACCTATGAATTAGTCATATGACACAAAATCGTAGAACAGTTTTACCAGTTGCATAGAGCCAAATTCCGCGGTACCGACCAGCTGATTACAAGGACTCATGGGTTATGCGTCAACTGAATTACTGTTACGGTGAAGCCTACTCCGGCAGGATGGATCACTACTTGACTTGGCGTCGGTCGATGCCCCTGCTACCCTAAACGCAATTCACAATGTTGTTGCGCAATTCAGTACGCCACTTACTACCAGTTGACACAGCAATTCTGATCATTGTAGGTCAGTCACCGCTTTGTGCACAAACATGTTTGACACGAAATATTCGTTCATTTTCATAGAATGCTGCCGACAGTGTACACAAAATGAGGCGCAGAACAATCGAAAACACTTTGCATTATGATACCGATGAATTTCTACAAATAGTCTTCACATTCGGTTCGCCCGCTCAGGCACGTCCCGTATGGAAAGCCTGCTGGGACGTTTTTCATTTTCGAAGTAAACGAATGGATGACAAACCTTGCCACAGTTTCCGCCTCCGATATTCCCACATATCGTTTTACGTACTGACGAGGATTTGATGGTTCCACCTGTTTATGCATAGATTCGAACCAATCTGGGATATCCCACAATTTGTATTTTACCGAACCGACACTTAAAGCATATGGTTTACCTTTGAGTTGTTCCACGATGAAACTGTTGTCAATCACAGTTTTTGACAGATAGTTCAAAACCTTTCAGTGCTTTCACATGAGTTCATATTAAAAATGTGAAATATTCCGTGTGTAGAATAAAATAAAACTGTTTATGTTGTCGGAATTGGTGATCATTTATTCGGTCAATGTGTAGAACTACTGCAAAAAGACAGATGAACGAAACACAAGGGTTGCATTCTCCCATGGGGGAAAGTCAAGCCAAATGAAATACAAAACGGCTCTCGACTAAAACCAGTATTTACTGACGCCTTTTGATAAATCTGGAAAACGGACCACATGACTAGGCAATTCTCCATTGTTGTTTACAGAAATGATATTTGGACGACATCATGCGTGCAATTAAATTCGCAGATCGAATAATTCAACGACTCAACAAGTTTTCTCCTCATTATTTCCATTAAAGATGGCGATATTTTTAGTTTTTATAACTGTTTCGTCTCATCGTCATCGATTCTTCGGTTATCGCGCTGATCATGAAAGCTATACTTACTACTGATTACTACTAACCATGAAAAGTTCAATCTGGGTGATGTCTATTTGTCTGAAAAATCCGGCAGAACAAAATGAGAATAATGAACGTGGTGAACAAGCTTGCTTTCAGTTATTCGGACTCATCCCAATGCCTATCAATATATTTTACTCATAAATAAGAAAGCGGAACGATGATCCAAGTCTGTATCCGGACATGCCTCTGTGCATGTGAAATTTATCATAGTGTGGAGTGTTCAAGTGGTTGCACTCGTGTTCGCGACCAAGGCGTGCCTCATATTTTGGTTTAGCTTTTGGTCACACACAACTTATGGAACTTTAAGAAACAGTGCTCGCGTGCTGTCAAGGGATGTAGTATGAAATAAGGGGATAATAACTGTAATATTCACAACCACTGGAGCTCGAGATTGTAGGTCTAGTCATCCCATTACCAGCATCCGCTATTATGATCTCCAAGCAGACAGGGGCTGCGCATGTCCCTCTTCGGTCGGTCTTGTGTAGTCCTTGACGTAACATCACGTACCGGGATCAAGCACTTCCCCCAAAACCTTTTTTTTGACAAGAACAGCTCGTGAACAGTGACCTTGACTTGAGGAGCTATACTAAGCCATCGTTGTCTCACTTGAAGTGGCACTATATAGGTGCTCGTCAATATTCTACAAACCAAGTCTGTAAGATATTGTGCCTGTTGCTATCGACTATGAAGAATACACTGTGTTTCCTCTCACACTGAAGACTTAACGTTCCGGAAGCTCAGCAGGAAAGCATACTCGTTTGAACGGGCATTATTTTTTACCGGCGTGATATTCATAAAACTAACCTCCTTCATGATGTTGGTGAAAACCTGATCCGTAAACAACTGCTGAACCAAGACTAGGGGCATTATTGGTCCCATTCACGAGTGCGGAAATAACTCCAGAAACTGGATGGTCTGCCCTGAACGTTAATAAACCGATGCACTGATGCGTAGCAGCTCTTTAGAAACTGGTTCTGTTACTAGGTCCTCTTAACAAGCCAAAGTTTAACGGCATCGGTTGGCGTTGTATCAGCAGATTCCAGAGGTACTCACATGAGAAGTAGCAGACAGGATAGCGCTTTCAGCCGTGCTTATGAATTCTATATTGAAGCACGAAGGCGATTGCTTCACAGGGGGCTTGTGAGCGAAATAGTAAATAGCATGGCACTTGGTAAAACTCAAACCCTTGGTGATGGGTCAGCAATCTAAGATTTAGAAATGGTCGACCCCCATTGGAATCTCTAGAACGACGGTCATCATCTCGTTTGGCAGCCCTTAAGTTGCTTGATTATTCTTACGGAAATATTTGAATAAATGAGAAGACTATCATTCGTGCTCAATTTATTCAACCACCGGGTTTGAAATGGAAGAACTGCATTTTCTTTAGCATAAAGAGCAAAAAGAAAAAGAAAAGTTCCAAGTTTCACAGTCAAGCGTTTAATTCACTGATAGAAAGACGAACGCGTCATAAATGCCGCTTTCCCGATTCGTTTATTTATTTAACTGTCTACCCTTCTGATCTGTTCACGTGGAGTTATATATATACATATATGCATATTTATTTACTGGGATCTAATTTGAATCGTCTGTAATGTCAATATACACTCTTCATTGATGAGTTCGCAAATGAACGACGACTGAACTCTGTTAGTTATTCGTTGCTAGGTCACTGCTAATCCAACGAGGCTGCATGTGCAAGTGCTCACATTCATCTTTGATAAACCAGTAGTGTTGGCGGGCATATTTATTCGTTTAGCTATTGTGGTATCATTTGTTCCGGTGATTTTCAATCATGCATCTCTGGATAACCAAAGATATGGATAAGAAATCTATTTACCACAGCTTTGCCATGGGGATCGGTATAATATGAGAATTTCTGCTTTGATGACTTTCAAATGTCACTAAAGTGGAACAATATCTCCGGCACAAAATTAGTTTTCTTTCACAAGTGTGAACTGGGCAAGCTTTTGAAGTATCGCTTTCCCATTGTTCTGCATGTATCACATTCGAACCCTTATTTATTCACTATGAATATAACAGAGCTGCTATTTTTCACATGCAGCAAATATTCATGGCAATTGACACCAGGACAAAGGAAATTGGACATGTGATGGGACCTCTTTGATCAGTCTCCACGAACGAATTTTTCACACGCTACCATGAGGCTAGCAATGCGCAGAATTTTTTGATCCACATAACTCTACAGGTTCCCTCACAAACCTGTTCTATTCCCACTGCACCATCAGGCCTATCTGTCGAATGATGTTCATATCCATAGGAATTCCAATATATCGCGTGTGGATGTCGACCACTATTTCCTTACCAAAAGACTAATCAACCGAACTGAACCACGGAGTAGATGATTGGTCGACTGACATTACCCAAATAAAAAAAATTAGCAACGCTCACCACGGATGTGGTGACCTAACTATAGCAGAATATCGTCTTCGTATCATTCTTACAAACGCGAGAATTGTGTGATCAAACACATGGTTATTAAATGGTTCTCCTCATATAAATTAAGTATATATATATATACAGTAGAACCAAAACGAGAATGAGCGTGTATTTAACTCCGTACACAAAGGGTAAGTTACAACTGCAAATATCAAGATCATGTCTGCGAGAATATTCGCAATCTCAATCATCATATTGTTGATCGGGACGCAGTCTCTGCATTCAGCGTGTCCCACAAATCTCGTTGAGGTCGCTCCCGACATTTGTATGTTGGTTATTAGATCAAAGGGATCTTTTTGTGAAGCCCATGAACTGTGTGAAACTGAAGGTCAAACACGTGGTATGCAATTGTTTGTACCAGGCAAAATGCCCAACTGATGCCGGCGATAGTTCCATCTACCAGCATTGTTTTCACTGGAATTTCCGCATTCCTAAATCGATCACTGAACAACCGGGAAGGTTGGCGGTACGCGGATCCTGGTTCGAGTTCGGATGATATCGATGCAAGTGACACGAGCATACCGTGGAGCCATGGGGAACCAAATGATATCTACAGTTCAATTGCCCTATTTTACTCGCTCAATTTTTGGGATGGTTTACAACTCAACTACCAATCAACCCACGTAGTTTGTCAGATGTCCAACGATTAAATAAATACGCCAATGGAAATGTTCAAGCATAACGGGCCATACCTAATATCTCCTCTATTGTTAACACACAACCACGCAATTGGCTGTTTTACCTTCACAAATGAGAGCACATTGGTTGCATGCTCCCTCAGGTAAATAGTAAATTATTGGGACTCTTCATTTTTGTATTTTTCTCTGCATCTCGTTCACTTCCATGCTGTTGCTTGAGCGTTTTGATGATATGAGTTCATTCATATATCGCATTGATTTCATCACATTTTTTTGTGTAACCTTTTTCACATTGATCGAGCACAAAATATTCACACACACACACACACACACACAAAACGGTTCAATAAAATATTCATACTGCCACCATGTGAGAAAGTGTATTATCTTGAAAACGCTTTTTAAAAATAAACTGCTTTCTCTTGACTTGATTCAAACCGAAAATGAATCCCTGATATTTTACCAATATTGCCAATTGTTATTGACTGAATTCGCCTTGTTTAGCTTCATCATAAAACACACTGTTTTGCATACACTCACTGTCGTTTACTAAAGACACATCGGTAAACAAATCAGTGGTCATACTATTCGAATTTGACATTTCGAAAGTGAAAATGAATCATAGCACTCTTGGTTTTGTCAAACGTCTTCTTCTTCTATTACAACACATCGGTAGGCCTTTGCGGACTATCACTTTACGTTGATTCCCTTCTACCCAAAATTATGTCCACTTTTGCAAGCACTTGGTTGCGTTTTGGAAGACCTAATGGATGACATGAGACTCCCCACATTTGATTGTCCTTTCTCTCATTGCCCTCACACGGACAGATTATCAAGAAGTAGCTGAACTGCAATCATTTCATGAATTTTTATGTGATATTACAAAAAAATATTGTCTAGAAGGGCATAGAATTCGTCGCTACGCTATTCCAGGGTAATCACTTATTTCATCAAATAGTGGTTCGCGTTTTATCGATTATTCATTCGCTCTATTCACACTGGACCGTCTGGGCTAAAATAGCTCAATTGGTGGAGCATCTGCTCGGTATGCGGATGTTCGTTGGTTCGTTTCCGGCTCGTGGCGTCCGACATTTCGATGGGGAAAATCCAAGGGGATTTCCATTACGCAGGATTTAGGCTCCCCGTGACAACAATACATTCTGTAAATAAATTCAGATGACGGTTCGCGTGCCCAATTTCATTTGGTAAAGTTATACATCGTGACCACTTAAAATCAATCAAACCGTCCTACTGATCCAAATGGTTAGTTTGGTCGATGTCAGCTTCCTAGAAGTTCAGGGAGACAGTTATATTGTTCGTCCGAAATACTATGGTCAAATTGAAAGTTCGACGTAAACGAATTCATCAAACCGTGTCCTCGGTGACTTTCACCTCATGTAATGCATATGCACGACCAAATAACTAAACAGATACCTAATCAGTATGGCAAAATATTTTCGTGAAGACTTTGACAGTTAAAACAGTTATCACCCTGGTTTAGTTGTTAGCCTGAAAGCCTTCGCTTTACGGAATCAAGAAATAAGTTAAACTCAACGAATCAGATTGACAGTGGTAGGTCATCACTTGTCCAGAATCGAGAAAACGATTGGGACCAGAGGATTTAGTTGTTGAAATATTCATTGGCTAAACGTTGTGTGAACCGACCGTGGCTAAATCAGCTAAGTGGGTTACAATCAGAACAGACCGCCCGAAGAGCCTCACGTCAGTGATAATTGAGCCAACATATATTCGTGCAAGGATTTTATCATGGTCACCGCGCATCTCTTACATAATTGATCTATTTTGTAAAAGTAAGCTCAAATGGTTTAGAGGCAGTAAAGTGCTCCTACTGGAGCTTTTGAGACGGATCAAACCAGATGTCTAGAACGACATAACCTATCATCTAATCTCCCATGTAAACAACATCATCAAACTGTAAAATAAGGCCAATCTCGATCTCAAATTATTTAATCCGGATTGTTAATAATTACTGGGCATCTTCCCACAGGGAACAGTTTTATTAGGTGATAAGAACAGTACCATCCATATATATTTGGTCCAATAGCTGGTGAATAAATGTATTGGAAGCACAAACGTGGTAGATGAGTCCCCAGAGGACTATCCAATTTGCGGTACCAAAGAAGTGAGGTTTCTGCAGCGGTTTTTATTCGCAATTATTTTGGTTATATACACAAGACATTGAGTTCATGAATCAGTCTGTTTCACGTTCATATCAAGAACAGTTTTTGCGGCAATAGTGGTCTAAATTCATTACTGAGGATATGTGTTCCCCGCGTCAATGAGTTCACTCATAGTGATAAAAGCTTCTCAATAGATTATGCATACTTATCGGATGTTTTCCGAAATTTTGATAGTGAAAGTATTTAAACCAATGTTAATCCAATTCAAACCACAAGTAAAGTGACTGTGCTCGTTGTTTTACAATAAATCAAATGTTGAGCAAAGACATTGATTAAAGCATTCACATGAGAAGCTATAAACCTTGACGGCCCACTTATCACCATCAGTTCGTTTAGTAAACAAGGCCTAATAAGTGGACTGTATGACGTTTTCAATGGATAATTGGATGACTGAGGCAAGTCGAAATTGCTGCCTCAAAACAATGATTTCCAAGAATAGCTACGGGTTTTATAAAAATCTCCTAGCTGATAAAATAAGCTGATAAAACGCATATGTCTAATTTCACGTGATCTCTCAGACTGATCGCTTTTGAATCCCGTGAATAAATTTGAATATTGGTTAAGTAAATGGACTATTTTATCTATAAATACTTGTGTATAATAATCGAAATTACATAGTATTTTACTGCTTTAAGGACCTTCCTCAGGTTAAAAGATTCAATTTTCAGTCATGAACAGACTCGAAAACCGACAGCGATTACTTTAGTATGAGATGAAAAAAGCAGTTGAAAACGACTGGTTTTGCCTCCGAGGTTCGTGGGAATTTATTATGCGAACTCCACACTTTGGCTCGCTTCTATGTAATGTACAACCTGATACTATCCTGATAAA
Organism: Fasciola hepatica; assembly: GCA_948099385.1. NCBI lineage: Eukaryota > Metazoa > Platyhelminthes > Trematoda > Plagiorchiida > Fasciolidae > Fasciola > Fasciola hepatica. The sequence continues at coordinate 2,070,578 of CANUEZ040000207.1, forward strand.
CTGATTATCTTTGGAACTTACTGTTGCATAAATAGAGAAGCTGGCTGGAAACCTGTGATAAACCATTTTCCCGGACCTATTGAAGCTCTAAGAAATGCTGCTGTAAGCTGAAGCGAATGCGTCCGGAATGCTTGCGGTTCGTGTTTGATAAGACTGTCTACACATAAATTGTAGTTCTTGTAGCACACACGTTACATATTGTGAAATTGGATTCTATGCCCAGACAGGCGACAATTTATGACAACAAGGGCAGGTGTACAACGAGGTATTTAAATATTCTACCTTCTTGTCGAATAGAGTACTGACAAGCTTCTGGTCGTATGGCTTACAATTCTGACTGTTATCTTCATCGAGATTTCAGGAACGGAGAAGCGATCGTACCCGTAACTGTAATACCGTTTCTGTGAGACTACAAATTGCATTGCTTACTACTGTGTGCTCCTGAATAACAGAGGAGAGGAGGAACGACAGTGTGCCAAAATTCATTAAAATCAGAGGACTTTTCGAGCAGGGGAATGCTGAAGACGTGGACTGATCCCTTCGATCTAGTACCAGCGACTACTTGCCATAAAGAATATCGCCAGCCAAGTTTTTCTAGTGGGGGTAAGTACCACTCCAAAGCTCCGTGTTGCGGATTTTGGTTTGTACCTCGTATTCGAGCAATACTACGCAGACATCAATATCCAAGCACCAAAATCTTCGCCTACCTTTTACCAGTAAAGACGATGTTCGTGAGTTCCACGGAAGAATAGACCAAAATTACGCAGTGTTAAGTCGACCTTTGAGAAACAACCGGAATTCGTCGTTGTCCCACAGATAATTTAGGTTGGCAACAATAGAGGGGAATTTCACTGAACGCGAAGATACCTACAACTTCATCTGACCTCCGGGTGAGACGTAACTGAACAAGTAACAAAACGTATCTACTTGCAGAACGGTGAGGCTCGTCTAGGAGTCTGAGGTGAGGGAAGGAAGACAAGTCAGGCGGGTGTAGTCAAACGGGTTAACATGGGTCACTTCTGTCTGAAAGGTCACGGGTGCAGGGTGTAGTAATAGAGAGCTAGGTAATACAACTCTGGACGCGTCCGGGTCGTCGTAAATCGGGAGTAGAAGAAGGTTGTTTAGTATGAGTTCTACCTTCGTCAGACAGGTAATCAGCGATTCCTCGGTCAATATCTGTTATTGTGATACAGCGCTGAGAATTCTTCTCACTGAGCGTATCATGCGCTCCCACAAATCTCCCCCGTGGCTCGCGTATGGGAAGTTGAAATACCTTTCAATCTCATATTGAACTTTGCTGTCCTCAGTACCTCCTGGGAATTGCCGCATTTTTACTTGTGCCCCTATAAGTTCCGACGTCGATCTCTGTGGACTCGTGTGGGACATCCGCGTCTGACCTCAAACTGGGAGAACGTTATGAGGAAAGAATAGATATTGAGAGAGTAAGCAACCTCTGTATGCACCGCTCGTGTTTTGAAACAGGTAAAGTGATCTCCTGAACATTTCTTGGTGACACAGACTTCACGGACGAAGGACGATCCAAAGTAGTTGACTACGGTGACTACGAATGGATGATCAGGTTTTGTGCGTGCAACTGGCAGCTCAGGCATAATTTGTACTACTGGTTCGCCCGATCGTACTTATGGCGGCAGCACCCTAGATAATCGTATACTTGTTCCGAGTTGCCGACAGTACATGTGCTAACCTCATGTGATCTTCCGACAAGTGATAATGACAGACAAAATTTTCTGTAGTTTTCTGCTGACTTGAAAGAATTATAGGCCTCATCTGGGTTGGTGTGGGATTGCCATGATTCATTCACCTACTAACCAGCAACAGTCCACTCCATAATGCAGGACATATATTGTGCACGGACGGACGTCATAGTATGGTCACCCCCACATCCTTGACCTGTTTCATCGCACCACCCAAAAATGTCGGAGAATGCCTGCTGCTTAAAAAGCAAAAGTAGAGCAGATTCAACCATCTCCAACTCATGAACCTTCAAAGTTGCTGTCAGTAATGCTTCCTTGGGTGTTTCGTTTGTTTTTATTCGAATGTGGTTCTGGAATCTTGCCAACAATGCGCGGACACTTTTCAGTTAATTCCAAGAGGAATAGTTTGATATCAGTCTCTCTAACGGATATACTGTCAAGGAAGTAGCTATGGCCGATTAGTATCCCCTTTGGTCAGGGTAAGGCGTATCCTCGACCGGGAACTAAGTTTCCGTGAGCGGCCAGTGATGTTCAGGTTCCCATAGGAATCTAGGGCCTCGTAACCCTTGACATAATTCATCAGATGCGCCACTAGTGAATCCTCGAGATGTTAATCAGCGGGATTATCTGCTGTCGGCACGTGCCTTCATTGAAAGACACTCGTGTTTTCATGTATGAACCATATGCGGTTGGCCATAAAGGTTTTGAATCTGTTTTTATTGATCCGAATGTAATGTAGTACAACGATAGAGTCCGTCCGGAGATGTACATCACCATCGAATTCTTTCATAGTTTATCGCAGAAGCTTCACTTGTACTTCACTACTACTAGCTCTAAGCGCGGTTTTGCAATTGGCTTCATCGGAGTACCTCTTGATTTTCACATTATGAAGCTACAATGAGCTGTACGCGTATCAACGGCATACCGCAGATACGCCACTGAGCCGTATCCTAGCTCGAAAGTGTCTGAGAATAAATGCAAGGTGGGATTAGCAACATCCAACTTGTCAGGCTTGAGGCGTCGCGCTACCCACAGGGATTCCACTGCTGATATTTCCAACTCCCACTTCTCTCATGCCAACTAGATGGACTCACTAAAGTGTTCATCCCACCCGCAATTGTTTTGGCAGAGTTTCCGTAGTAAAAGTGTTGGTAGAAGAAGCAGCGCAGCGAAGAATCCCAAGATATCATATAACGAGTACGTACAGGACAGGAAACCTATCATTTTGAACAGACGATTCCGAATGTTTACTTCAAAGTTAAAGCAATCATTGTCCACATATCAGTATAGGCCTTGTTTTTGTATCAATGAGTCAGTGGGATTTTTGCTGACCATTGTGAATATTCTTCACTCTGTGATATAGTTTTCATCAGTGATTCCTCTTTGTAGACCCACTTACTAAGTCTATACCCTCAGCACTCCATTAATCCTTGGAGTTGTTCAGCTAGCTTTACGGCTTCATCGACAAGTTCAACCGACACCAAGCAGTCTTTGACATAGAAATTGCTTTTCATAGCGTTTAGTATTTTCTTGCGAATTTGTTTTTCACTTTTTTTCTGCAAGATGTTTGAATGCAAATGCAGCACAAAACGATGAGGATGACGCCCCAAGCGGATGCACCTCCAGCTGGTATTTTTTCGTCGAATATCAGGTGTGGAATATAAGAAGATAGTCATCTGTGCACGAAAATTGAATGAATTCCAGCCATTAGACTTTTTGAGAGTTCTGTTTGAGAGTCAGTGCATTTCAGCATGAACAAGCTTAACTGTTTTGTGCTTACGTTTGGTTTTATATGTACCAAGATTGATGATTAACAAAATGACCATGGAAACACGACACAATAGGGCCATCTTGATTGCTCTGCGAAACATTCAAAAGGGGAATTTCATTTTGTTCATGGTGGTTCAGCATCTGTATTTCAGTTAGCAAAACTCCTTGGTCACATTGGGATGAAGGAACATGTTCCGTAGAATTGGTGTAAACAGGTATTCGTACCAAATTACTCAAGGGATATGAAGTATTTCATCAAAAGTGCAGATAAATATGTTTATGTAACATCTCAACTAACATGTTGGCCAAAATGGTCCTCCATTGCAACCTCACAAAAGTTTTCCTGCACAATCAAGCCGAATACACACATTGCCAAGGGTCTATTATTAAAATTCTCACTAACTGATATATACTACTGTTGTATCTGGTTGATCTCAAGCACAGTAAGTGGACAACCGATCAATATTTCTCTTGTGAATAGACACACGTCTGCTTTGCTTCGACCTTTAATCATACTGTAGCGCCAGACATACTGACTTATCAAATTTGCTATATACTGACTGGCCTTTCTCTCTTTTGAGCGTGACAGGGCGTGTAGTTTAGCTCTTTTTGCTAACTTGTTTGTCGTTTACTCGCTGGCTACCGCTGGATTATGTGTTTACGTTCGTAAAAATAAATGTAGTACCGATATTGCGCGTTCTAATACTAAATACGAACACAACAACTACAACATTATATTCACTTCCTTAAATCCAAAATCTAGTCAACTCTTGATCATAAAGCATCATTCAACTCAGTTTGTAGAAACTAATCCAGGCACTGCCTTTTCAAGAAAGGTGTGTCGAAGCAAATCATTTTTATCATATCACCTTTATAAAAGATTAGCTAAAACCGGGTTCTGGTCCAAAGTTTTATACTAATGGATTTTTCATCCTATTCAACCGTTGTACCTCATGCCAATTATCAGGCACGGAGAGAAGATACATAATGTGAGATGCGGGCATTTCCTTCACTCCTGTCGATGGCGTACGTGAAATATGTTAGTTTATTCATGACATGGTACGAATGTTACAATGGAAAAATGATGAAAGTGTTTAGCACAAAAAACTTAGCCATCCGCATGGTTTTTTTCAGCTAATAACAAGGAATGACGATTGTTTGCATTGGTTTTCTCTGCTTACAAATAGGGGATTTTAGGTCTTATTACATACAGCTTCACTTTACACCAGCAGCTTCGCATTGCGGTCGCGTAACCATACTCTGCATGAACGGATCTGTTTAACTCGATGACCTGTTTAAAGCAAATGCCTTGCGATGGCCGTTGTTGGATTTCTTGCCGGAATGTGTTCAAAGCAGTCCATCTGAGTCCATAAGTGCAAAAGCCTCTTCGGAGTGTGTTCAGTAACTCCTTAAGCCAAGTACCATTCTGTTCTGTCAATCTTCTTGTCAGCGCAACTGCAAGGAAACTCGTAGACTTGGTAAGTAACCGATAGAGATAGACTGAGCATTATTGTTAGATAAAATGACGGCACGAATATCGTCAACAGTTTCTCGGAAGGGCACTTTTGATAAAAAAGAGATTCAACATCCATCGGATAGGTTCTATGAGCATAGCTTTATGTAAATTGATAGAGGCACCAGTAAGATGTACACACCATTTTTATCAACATCTAGTTGACTGTTTTCGGTTCACATCCTGCCTTGATTCTTACATAGATAATAGGAATATAGTGAACAGACCCAAGGTTAAGGTCAACACATGTAGTGTTTTCGATGACTCATTTTCAAGCCACTACAATCATACTTATTTTCATTAGAGAATAAAAGGGTGATGGAAACAAGACAGTCAGTGGGTCTGTCACTCCGTTTGTTATTCGACCAGTTAGTCGGTCAGTCGATTGGATGGTAAAGGAGAGATGTAGAAATACTTAACTCGACAAAAAAATATGGTTGCACTTACGCTTAGTCAATAAACGATTCCCATCTGTGTTCGCAGTCCGATCAGATGAATATTACTGCTTTGATTTCGAAAATATCTGGACCAACAGAAATTAAGCAACATTGTGCATTTTCCACCATCACTGTCGATGTGGAGAGATTACTTCTGGTGACAGACTCCGAATGAGTTGGCGAAAATGAACAAAATTCAGATCTTTTCACAAATTCGTTAGTAGGTCACAAACATTAATATTCGTTTCCGCTTTGTAGTTTAGCAGTTCACACGTCTTAATTTTCTTTGGAGTTCACTTGATGCTCATTAGGTGTAGGTCATCTGGCGTGACATGGGGCGATTGGAAGCAGGGAAGTCACGCCATGAGAATACCAAGTAAAATGGTTTTTCATGACGGATATTGAGTAGATGGGTAGATCGTCTCAACAATGAAGTCCAACACTAGACTGGTGAGTCAGCATTTTCCTTATTCAAACATGATCGTCGAAGGCGTGTTTGGAAACAAATCTCTGAAACTGACAAAAGTGGTATGATTGCAGCAAAAATGCAGCCCATTGCAGATTCACTGCACATTTGTGGTGTCATCTTGTGGGAACATCGGAGCGAGTTGATCTTCCTGGACGGCACACTCACTGGCCAAGTTTATCTAGAAGTCCTGGTTCGACACATCTTGCCACTATTGAACACCACTACCAAATTGGTTTTCCAGCAGGAGCACCTGCCTGCATATCGTTCCCGTGTGGTATGTGAGTTTATGCGCATCATGGTACGAAGACGCTCCCGTGACCATCTCGATCACCCAATCTCAATCTAATAGAATATTTGTGGGATCAACTATGGGAGAAATCGTATCAGGGGCACCATTAAAAAATTATGCCTCAAGATGCTATCAGACGGTTGATAGCACGCATAAATCTACTGGTGAATACTCTCATTCCCTCCAAAGATGGTGTAGCAATCTGTTCGTGTTATTCCATTGTCCATGTTTAGCTACCGACTACTATTCCAGTAGTCAGACTCTATGACTGGAACACGCTTTCTCCCCTTTTCTCATTAGTCAATTCATCTGATCTTTGGTCAGACTGGTCGGCCATTTTGAATCTGATTATTTTCACTTCTGGAACACCCACAGCCGGGCTAGTCTGATTGGGACCGTTGGAAGTTCGACCTAAATGTAGGTTCCGCTTCTCTTATCGGTTCTTCATTGTTTACTGCGTGAGACATCGCTGACGTAATAATTTGTCCTTTACAGAACCACAAACAAGTACTATTTACCGAGACATTTGACTGTCTTCCAACGTTATATCAGCCTTGGGTGCGTCTGTTTGGGTGACAAGCCAATGAAGATCGCGAACCAGTGATTTGCCGTCTTCGGGTGGTTTTACTGTTCACTAAAGAGTGACCAATTGAGAAAAATTACTTTACGTAGTTCACAGAAAAAATTATCTGATTTCAAAAAAGATTTCACTAATGTACGATGTATTGAGTATTATCGTTTTCTTACAGGATGGGGGCTTTCAATCGGATAATTATGCATTTCATTTGCTTTCCTGTTTCGGAGTCATTGATGCGATGCCGTTTTGGAAACTTTCTGTTACAATCAAAAACTATTACACACGTTCGCTTTTAAAATGGTAGATTAGCTGTTCCGTATTCTATATTCTTCTGTTTATCGCCCGATTATTTGATTGCATCATATATAGCTGAAAATGGAGATATCTCCTTACATTCGGAACTAATTGAGGCGTTTGCAATTATGAACGTTTTGTTGCAACCCCAACAAAGTTCCACGACTCCAGCCTTTCTCGTCGCGTTTCGAATGACAGTACCTGAACGAGTTACGAAGAAAACATGACTGGAATTTGTGCGAACGGTGATTAGGTACTGATGAGTTAGGCAGTTACTTCAGTGCGGATTGTAATAGACTAGATGAAAAAGCTAACTCGGTCAAACGATCGCGCTCGATAGTCATTCCATTGTTTAAACAACTCTGCTTCTGACTGATTTAACATTGTTCCTGCCCGGAGTATGGATGTGAATAATGATATCTGCAATCTTTTTTTAAGATCAATGCATGTGAAAAGAAGCTTGCCTAATAATCTCTGTTTGACTGAAGCTCAGTGTCATTAATATCAAATATTTTCCACGTACTTTGGTATTCCGTACTTTTTCCGAAAAATTAAAAACAAGAGAATCCGGATTGATATTGCCATCCAGAAGTCCCTGCGACTACGCGGTTCTTTATAGAACTAATTGATTTTACCAGAATTTCTTTGCGATTTATTTTTTCGTAAAGCTAAGTAAGACAAAATATACCAACATTCTCCAAAGTTACTTGAGCTGATCCTTATGCAAATGATTTGCTTTCCACTGACCGAGTGACTCGGATTCACAACCCTGATCTTGTAATGTGAGCGGGTATTTTACAAGTACTTCAGAAGACAATAATTACAAATGTACAACGTGGACGTTTAACCAGAGTACTTCCTGGGGAGGTGGAATTCCACAACATCCTACTCAGATGCTTGTTGGCAAACAAAATAATGCAAATACCACAGTGCCTAATAAAGACGCATGGGGAAGCTCTTGTGAAAATTTCATGGCAAAGAAATATTTTTAAAGAATTTAACCAATATTTATTGTAGGATAATGGTTCTAGGTTGCCGCAGAATTCGACACGAAGTGTTTGTATTCAAATTATTCCTTCTGTGTATATGGAATGCTAATTTGGATGAAGTGGGATGAAGTCAGTGTTCCAGACGAGTTGCTGCCAAGCTTGGAAACTGAATTCGTTCTCATTTCATCCTTTGTGTTAACATGTCTGTCAATCGTGTTTTTGTTCTGTGAACATACCCTGGTATATGCTAGATGGGCACCCATGTTGCGGGTGGATGTTAACTCTCCAGAACATATTTAACAGGCTACAAGTTCAACCACCTTGACTGAAGGAAGCGCTGGTAACGATGCATCTAAATACTCCGAAATATATAGTGTAATCTAGTGCTTTTCGCACTTCCGTGGTCAAACACTCCTGTTGCATCGAAAGCCCTTTCAGGTAAGAGCATCTGGCCTGGTAAGCTTTGTTATTGTCACTTGAGTGTCCCAATGAATTTCATGAGATATCATACATTATTTTGTCTTCACTCTATGGAATATAAGAACGTCAGTAGCATAAACGACGGCAAACCGATAGTTGCTGAATGGGGCAGTTTTCAGGGTGATGGACACTTAAGTATCAAAGGGCTCACGCATCAATTCAACCCCCGTGTGCTATTCACCGTTCGGTTTTTTCGACCACGGTCTGAGCAAAATCCGGGTAATCGTGTTCATAGCTTGATGGCTACTTCTGAACATACAAACACATAACATAACTCAGTGGTTTGAAGTAATCTAATAACAAAAGACCGTGAATATACATCAAGTCTTTCGAATGGTTATCAGCGAACGTAAGCCGAGCTATACGAGACCGAGTCTTCAATAGCGCATCCAGCATTCAGCAATAGAACGGAAGCCTAGGCATAAGAAGGAACATATATTGTGGAAAAGCTCTTGGAGAACCCGAGTGCAAGCATGTCTGCAGAGAAGCAAGCAAGTTAGTTAGTAAGTAGGTGTGTGAATCTGAGTCACACGCCAGTTAAAACGCGAGCCGAGCATACAACTGGATCAAATAATTGCTGAGTACTGAGTACAACAATCAGTCAGCTTTTATAACACGGAAAATAGCTAATCAGAGAAGGCGCTCGGGATACTCAAATGGGAGATGGCTGGGCAGTGAGTTCAGATAATGACGGTGGAGACTGCACTGAAACATAAACTAGAAAAGCAAGCGAACCTGGCTTGATCTCAGAGTGACATGAAAGGTTGAATACTGCTCGTACAGTGCGGAAGATAATTTTGACAGAAGATTTCGCATAAAAACCGAGTGTACACCAAAGCAAGGAGTGGAAACACACATAAGTTTATGAATGAATCATAGAGGACGGCGTCAACATAGAGCAAGTAGTCTGGTTTTGCGAATGAAATGTGAAGCTCGTGGATCTCTGGATTAGAAAGCCAACAAAGCATGAATTGTGCACATAGACAAGCCTTTTATGAAGAAGGTAGGGGAACAATAAATTCGGTGTAGAAAGAGACGGACGAAATGGAGATCGAAATAAGATCGGAAATTTCACGAACATGTTGATTCAGTGGTAGACCAAACCGCAATAAATTAAAGATTTCGGTAAGCGCTATAAGGTTGTCATTTATTAACATGGAAGATAAGAATTAGAAGACTATCTCTATGGATCATCTAAGGCTTTTGGGCTTTATCGTTGTGGTCCACGAAATTCATGTAACGAGTGAGTATACGAAGGTAGATATAAGAGCACATCATAACAGCTAAGGCTCTTGTATTCACATGAGCCATTCCCCAATCTGATACCATTATTCGTAGTTCCATTCTTGCGTTGTTACAGTGACGATGATTCTGATTTGCAATTTTGGTTGCTACTGAGAAGTGGCAATGGGAGAACCGCAGTAATCCGTGGACCATTACTGGTTGTTCCAACTGTACTATATTCATTAAAGTCTCTCATGTTCAAGAGACCAAAGTGATCATACGACAATAAACCACAAACAAGTTAGCAATGAACACCGTGTTAGTGCGTGGTATACCAATGAGCAAATACTACATGAATAGAGTTTCGATTCGAATGTCTCCTTAAAGGAGCTGCCAAGTTGATCAATATGACCATTTTATTCATAACAAGCTAATCCATACCAGTCGATATACCAATGCCAGTACAACTGATTAACATCCGTGGTTCTGTTCCATCGTTTGAAGATCGAATAGGATATCACGGTAGTTCACCTTCTTCTCAAAAGGATAACGCTGCGAAAATCCTTTGACTTCTCCTCATCTCATTCCACAAACAGTGTATACTGTTTTAGAATAATCAAACGGAAGGAAAACGTAGTTTATTTATGAATTCATTTGAGTGTCACTTTCTCTCTCATGTCAGAGTTATATCAACATCTTTCGGAATTAACATCCAGTCGGCTCTTTGAGATGCCACTCTAATGAACCGGAAGTGCTGCGCACCCTTTTCTCGTTCGTGACCGCACCACTCTCTCGTCCTCCGAGCGTTGCACCATAATGTGCTCACTCAAAGACGCACGCGGACCAAATCTTCTTATGATCAGAGCTCAGAGCATCAGTGTCTATCTCATGGCCGTGTTAGGTAATGATTCGTTCATAAATAACACAACCAGTAAGCGGAGACAGGCCTCACAATTGGCCTACACGTTCAAATTGGGTAATGTGAGAGAAATACGTGAAATCACATTTTGATCACAGAATAATCGAGTGGGTAACAGTGGGAAACGAGAACTACATTGCGGTCACAATAATGCAAGTATATTGGAATTTCCATCGGCCTTCACAGTTGATGCACTGGGATTTAGAAAAATCTTCGGGCGATTCGAACGGTAGGCTGCAATTAGGCTAGTTCTTCGAGTAACAACTAGGTAACACTTCGGATATCGAAATACATGGGGTTGCAGATGCAAAGACATTTGGATGTGATTTCCTGGATTTTGTGTAACTAATAGTTTTCCACAAATTCCCTGTTTGTTGCCCTCGTACCAGCGGAATTTTGTGGTTTAATCAGACCTGTATGCAAACCAGGATTCGGATATCTGAATCCCGTGCGAACCCAATGAGTTCCCACATACTGGATGCACATCCCGGTGGCGGTAGCATGGGACAGTCATTGTTTTTGCTGAAACTGCAGTGGGGTAACAATAAGTTAAGTATGTTCAAATCTCAACCTTGATTATTTGATTGCGATCCTAGTAAATGATGACGACCATATATTCTTCTGATTTCATTTTAATAAATCTTCGCTGACTAACTAAATCCACCTGGATAAGGATTCTGGTATAATTTCCAATCGTTGTACCGTTGCATCTGCGTGAAACGGTTTGAGAACAATCGTCCAACTGGATGGGTATCGACATTGAAAACTCGGTCACATCTATCCATTCATCGAAGGCATAAACCAATGTGGCGTGCACAATGCTGAGTTTATGCTTTAACTAAACTTTTCACAATGAATCCATGCCTGATTATTTGAGCGATGGAAATAGGTCAAGAGCCAGTAATTTTAACATCGGCACGTTATGTTGTCAGTGCTGGCGCCTTTGCTTTTCACCTCAGGGACCATGTCACTAGAAATTTTGTATCGACGTTGATTCTCGTATAAGTGAAAATAGTTTTGATTTTGGTAGCACACGAAGAAGGATGTCGGCAGAATGGTCTGTTGATTCCACGTGCTTCTAATTAGTCATCAACTCCTAGTATATAGGACAACATAAAGGCCAGGAAGTGGAAAGACAACAGTTCATAGGCTCTTAGATTAGTCCAAAATACCATGGTGAAAATTACTTTGCAGTCCGATAGTTTTAGAGGAAATTCGTAGATAATCAGAAGCAACCCTTCCCATAACTTTCAAGACAGCAGACACGGGCGGAATATCGTCCGGACCCGGTGGTTTGGACAGCTAATTTCAAATAGGTCTTTGCTATTGTATTAGTATTCAGATATCAGAATTACAGGTTAACACAATGTATGCCACTGCATGTTCACGTGCTTAATGCACCCAGCGTGAATTCCGCTTGAAGTAAATGATCGGACTTAAGCCGCCTTATTTGACCAATGTGAGTGTTAACGCGTCTCTATGCACTGACTGAGCCTCTGCTCATGGAGATTCTCTTGTTGTGCTTTTGCAGACCAGACACGAGTAACTCACGGAAGATCACTGGTCTTTCAATACCACAATACGATTGACCCCGATCAAGAATCGGGAGAAATTGTTGTTTTGTTATCAGGGTTAAGTCAAACTGATAAGTAATTTACACCATTTGAGAGTATGTCGGCCTCTTTTATCCTTTCGTCCTTGCTATTCTCTTCAATCACGTTCCTTTTCTTAAAACGGCGAATTTACTGTAAACAATAAAATCCACTTTCAATGCAACACGCACGCGTATACATGCCGTAAATGGTCTCAGATACATGGTGCAATCTGTTGTTTCCCATTTTTATTATTCAAATTGCTCAGGGAAGCACCATTTCTATATGAATATGATTGCTAAAAAAATGGAGATGCTGAACAGTATGGACTGAAGCTAACGTTATTTTGCTGATTTTATCTAGAGAGCACAGCTTATGACTGTGTGTGTAATCAAACAACCCAGATCGCGCCTTTCCGGGTTTGGAATTTCTTGGTTTTAAAACATGTTTATTCTGAAAAGTAGTTTGAATGAATGTGGAATTTGAAGTAAAACATGGGAAGAGACAGAGCTCTCATCTCCTTGGGACTTAGTCAGCAAAGATCATGGCTGACTGAATCACAACGAAAGTACGATTGTTTGTATTTATCTGATCAGATGGGCTAGCAACATGTCCAGTGGTGAACAATATAAAACTATGTGATGGATCATGTCATTTTTTCGATATTAGTGAGTGAGGATAAAATAGATTTGAGATGACAGAAGATAAGCGCGCAGTTTTAACCCAGTCTGAAATCCTTGGGAAGTGAAATTTTAGACGAGAGCGAAAGATTCGATGTTGTTTGCTCTGGGGCTGTTCTCCTGTGAATACCAATGTGCTTGGTACCCGTACCTGATTCAATCCGATAACAACAATGAGATCTATCAATGGGCTCAGAAATCATTTTGCGTAGTAGGATAATAGAATTATCGTTGAGGGAAGAGAGCACACAGCGATTTCATCCAATTTGTTGGCATCCATCAGCATTCGCAAGGTGCATGTTAGCGGAACTTCAATAGAGCTATCTGATGCAATATGTCATTGTTCATTTGAATTTTTTCAGGTCAGCCCAAATTCAAAATCCCTCAAAACCCAGGCAGTACATGTGCAATGGAAGCCAGATAGGAACCTATCCATACGGGTGAAGGGTTATTTAGCTTCATTCTCCGGGTGATGAGAAACGTACGAGGACCACCAGGAGGTCAGAGGTGTCGCTGTAGTGCCCAACGAGGTACATCAATATGCATTTTGGCAACAATTTACTGGCTAATGGCGACCAGTTCCGAAAAAGGAGTGTGAACTTCTCAATATTTTGACAACTCTAAAAGTCAGCTTTGAGGTTTAGGTCTTTGAAATCCACACTCATCAATCCATTAACTTGGGGCTTTTTCTTGTGTTTACAAGAGAGTTAACTATAGTACTTCCTGAATCTGGCAAAGAAAAGGCAATTCTGTTCCGAGATTTCCAATCATGACTGATATAAATCACTGTCAGAAAATTAGTCTCTACTTAAACACAAAATGCACTTTGCCACCTGCTGTTTTCTTCGCGAAAAATAAAGTCAAGATTTTATGAGTGCCCTGTATGTGCAAATGTGTGTGAATACTTGATGGTTTCAATAACTTGAGGAAGATGGAGTTTGGAATTTTGGTTTTATTTTATCCTGAGAACCTCGAAAAAGTAAAATACATTTTTTTATTAGTTTTAAAGTAGTTGCTTTTGGTAATTTCTCATTCTCTCTCGATTTTGAAAGAGTTGTGGATGCCAAAAACAGGATATCACAACGGAAGATCACGCAGAGAATTATACATTTTCTTGAAATCTGCGGAACCGTTTAAACTGCCAGATATTATATGGTCTAAGTTTGCAAAAATATGTGAAGTCGTCAGGTCGATACAAAAATATTTAGGAAGGGTACTTGAAATTTCTTTCGGAGCATTACAGAGTTCGCTGTGGAATAGGAAGAAGAAGATCACGATGATGATCGACATTTCTTCCAACCTCAAGCACTACGATCTGGACGATCCTGTTGAAACTTCCTGAAAGTGAGAAGATTATTATGGATAAGAATGGTCATCTATGTTCGGGGAAACTGAATCTTTCTATCCAGTTCTAAAACGTGCGTTTGCAAAGAGATATGTCCCAGTTTGCCGATATCAGGCAGAATGTGAAATACAAAAAGAAGATCAGTGTTGAAAGCAAATCTAAAGTGTTCGATGGGTTTATTTTGAATAGGCATTCATCGTTGACCACTAAAATTTCAGTAGAGCAGAGCGATTGGGAGACGCTCACAACGCAGTTGGATGTGTCCAAACACTGACCAAATGAAGTGGAGAATCTCCGGTTGATATGCAGATTGTCAAATGAGGGCCGTAGAATAAAAAAGTCTGAAACAACCAGGTATGAAACAACATTATCAGAATATTTTTGATATATTGACATAGTAACGGGTAAGTCTCTGATGTAGATGGTAAATGACTAGTAGAACGGTATTCTATAAAACCCGTAGGTTAACCGCCGAACATGTGAAGACAATATTACTCATTTAAGTTTGCTTGATGCATTCATAAATCAAACTGGGTGATTCAAATCGGTAGATGTTGAAAGCAACAAATGTTTTTGAATCTACGATGAGATACTGACTGAGAGATGGAAGAAGTGTCTGAAACAGAATTGTAAGAAAAGATAGCCCATAAGTTCACAGAAGAAAACCAGAATGGATTTTCTAGACTTCGAAGAAAGTTGGTAGACACGGATGTTGTTTCCATAAAGACAATTCAAACCTCCAATTTAGTACAAGCTTGTAATGTCTATAAAAAACAGAAAATAATTGTATAATGGATTTAGTGAACCAGCGGAGCGACCACGGTGTGGACGCCAGTGAAGCCAGTCGTTGGTACATACATTAGCAAGTGCAATCGAAGTGTACCTTTGCCTCAGACCAATGATAGTGGTTCTGTATGAAGCGAGATTGCGTTGGTCAGCATGGTCTAAGCGTAAACGTGACTGATATCAACACTGTTTATGTCCTGTCATAATTGTGTATATGAATTTAAGAGGCAACGTACACTCATCCGGATGGGACCAAGCGAGCACCCATAGTATGCGTTTGGCTACTAAACGAAACGTCGACAAAGTAACACTTCCAGTTTTGATCCAATATATCGCGGCTTTGAAGTACGATATACGGTTAACTCTGTATTGTCAGCTGGATGTGATATATTATTTTAAATTTGGCACTTTGACCACTTTTGTTCCAATACTTATTTGAACATAGTTTTTTTCTTGGGGAGAGTTAGTTAACTTCTCTACTCATAGCGGTTTTCGAACAACTTTGAGCTCTGTATTCTTCAAATTTCTGTTTGCAATAATTTATATTACTCTATGTCCATTGATAGTTCCGCATGTCTCAACTTTCTGGACCGTTTCATTTCCACTCTAGTATCTATGATCAGCTTCTTCCTATCAATTACTTGCTCACGTTGTGATATATAACATGCAGCCAGTAATTTCCACTTCGGATGCTGTCAGTCAAACTGAGCGGGATTTTTGAAACAGAGAAATCACACATGGTATCGAGCTTTAGTAGGCACACGTTTCGTTCATTAAACCAGTCAGTTGGACAATCCTCAGCTTAGGTAAGGCTCACAACAGCTAGTACATGGCGAATAATATACCAGAAGATGATCCACGCAAAGACAGTCTATAGCCTCAAATGTGTTTCCGATCGTTGTGTTATCTGGTGATCCAGAAAAAATTCCAAACGTATAAATCGGAAGAAAATGCAGTTAATTTCTCTAGTTCAGAACAAAAACCCAGAAAAGATTACATTGTGAACAAACGAATATCGTGACACGAGACAATTGTATTTATCAGCAACCTTAGATGGGTGAACAGCAAGACCCCTCAACCGTCCCAGTTTCTCTTTTGGTAAGCATTGAACAACCTCCAGAAGTACACAACTGGAATGATCTAAGAGAGTGAGTGAGTATAGAAACAATCAGTGATTGATTGTGCAGATGAGAATGATAACACGTAATCACTCAATTACTATTCCACTCTTCTTATTTTCTCACGGTGTACCAAGAAAGTCTGTGGTTTGGGTGGTGCAAGACGACGACAACTATTGAGCATAAGCATCACACAAGGAGTATAAATAAGCTGAAGCTTCACTCTGATGAGGAAGATTTTAAACACTTGTCTACCAGTCGTGTATTTTCTAAGAACGATGGAAAGTTGGGTGTCTGGACTATGTTGTGTTTTCTTGGTTCTATATGAATCAAATGCCCAGGAGGTAGCGACACAAGAAGAACTGAATCAGAAGATGCTAGACTGGCACAACGAGTTCAGGAGAAAGGTGTTAAACTGTCAATTGAAAGGGCAACCTCAAGCCAACACAATGCCAGATATGGTAAGTTATATCCCATTCATGCAAAGATACCCAGTCATCTACCCACGTAGATGCACTCATTCAGTTTTGTAAATAAACCAGTTTAATTACGGGAGCCGATTCAAGTACAATGATTATTTTGAACGAAAATCTGATGTTATTAACTGACTCTCATAAAAATCCAGAAACAATTCCATTGACAGGCCTATTGGTTTCTCCTCTTGCAAACAGATCGAACACGGTAATAATACATTGAGTCCTTCTCTTTGTTACACCATGATCAATATTCTACTGTATCAAATGTCATCCTTTTTGATCAACCGTTTCTCCCTCCTCTGATACTAACTGAAATGTTCACAGTGCGAATCACCGACGAAAAATCAAAACTCTAGTAAACTTTCGTATTTCTGAATAAATTCAACACAAGTTTGACATAAACCACGCAATAAGTGGTGCAGATGTGCAAAAATGTAAACTTGATTTTGAATTTTGTATAGTTCTGATGTTTTGTTCTTGATAGCAGAGATGGGACAATAAGAGCTGTAACTGGAATTACCGTAATACTCGTAACCTCAATAAGCAAGTGTGATCGAATTTATACTTTTAGATTTACGATTCTGAATTGGCTGCAAAGGCGCTACAGTGGGCAAGCAATTGTACAGTTGGCCACGATGCAGACGCAGGTCGGGCTACCGACAAGTATCCATCCGCAGGTCAGAATTTCGCTGGAAATTACAAATTTCAACAGTAAGTCTTCTTGAGTGCTTAGAAGGAATACTATAAAATGAATGAGCAGTTCATGGCTGTTAAAGTGCAGAAGAAGAAGATGCCTCATATCACAACTGCCATACATCATCATCACTCTGTTTCATTTACTCTCCAGAGGATTCAACGCGTGGGTCAATGAAAATGTGGACTACAATTTCGACAGCAACTCTTGCAATTCTGGAAAAATGTGTGGCCATTACACTCAGGTAATCTCTTTTTCAAGTTTTGTGTCTTCACGAATCGATTTGTTGCACTCGTGTTTCATACCATCCCAAAAACTCGCAAAATGTATGCTTGTGTGATACTCGACATTTATAATCAAAACGGGAGATGGATGAACCAAATCTCAGCCCGAGAACCTGTTAGAATCCTAATTCAACGTGACAACGGGGTGTAATGGAGTTAGCGGCCATGTAAGACATGTAAGACACGTAAAACATTGATTATGTATATAGCAGCAGTTTTGGTGCTGTACAAATTTGGTCAAATTCAGAAAATTTCGTCTACTTTTGTTATCTCACAGGTGGTTTGGGCCAATTCAAAAGCACTAGGATGTGGCTACAAGAACTGTCTCAGCAAACCGAATTTCCCTTATGGTTATGCGATAGTGTGCAATTACGGCCCAGCGTAAGTCGATTCATATATTAAATATTTGATTCGGGAAAATTTTGTTCTCCGTTTCAGTTGAAGAAATAATATTGATGTGTGAACTAGGAAAACAAGATAGTTACATTTTCACATTGAGTTCATCCTCAGTTTAATACAGTTGAATTGGTTGGTAATAGAAAGAAACGTAATTGTGGGATAAACTTGATTTCATGTACTGTTGAAGAAACAGAGTGGGTAAGAAAGGAACATGGGGACGGATAAGCTCGGTCTTCCAAATACGGCTTACCACCGGACACCAACGTACTGTATTTTCACGTGAAATGTTTAGTCTTAAGTCAAGGTAGGTGAATCGTGAACCGATTCGGCAATAGGATACAGGTGTCGTGTGTGTCGATGGTTGTACACGTAAATAACATTATACATATAAACTTACACTTGCATGAACATATATATATATATATATATATATATATATATATATATATATATATATATATATAGAGAGAGAGAGAGAGAGAGAGAGAGCTGGTGGTTGTAGTGCGCGCCCCGTAGTCAGCACAACGTCAAATGGCTACCATTGAAGTTGGCTGGCTGTGAAACCAGTTCCCAATGTTTATCTTAGACTCGGCATTCAGAAAAGCACATGCTACATGCTCATGAGGGTCAAAATTTTCAGCAGTAGAAGTGCTAATATTGATGACAATTTCTGAACCCCTTTTACTCAGTATACTGTAACTGTACCATATTTCACCAAGAGGGTATGAAGGTGGACCAATGAAAAAATGAAGGCCGCAAAGGTCCCGGTACTTAAACCTGGTTCTTCAAGGTCTGTGGTCCGCTATGAAGACTGCTCGACCGCCATTGGTTGGTAGTTGACATGAACGACACAAGTTCTCACAGAACGCGGCTCATACGGAACAGAGTGGGAATAGGTATATTACTCGCAATTACTTCCAATTATTGTGTGGGATTGGGGAATCTTTGCTTAGCTGACTGTCCTTTGCACTCCATCTTTCACGCACAAACCTCAGCTCATCCCATCAACCTGCACTCGGAAGCATCATACTCAAACTTCAGTCTATTTAGAGCTCATCAGTGATGCTTATTCTCTGCTGCACTCAGGGTTTGAACCCGAACCTTTTCATTTCGAAGGCGTGTAAGTTGCTACTGCGCCACCCGGCCCTCCTCCAAGCTGATCCTTATTACCAAGTTGAACTTGTTCAAATGTCGTCCTCTATGACAGCCAAAAGTGCCCAACAGTCTTGAATTGAGACTAGGAATCGGTCCCGGTAACTCCAAGTGAATGCCTGGCGCTTCCGAGTGTAAGGTTGGTCGGGTGACCTGAGGTTTGTAGGTGAAAGGTGGAGTACAAAGAACATCCAGCCCAACAGAGTGGGAATCCACAATAAATTTTATTGTTTGCTGTTCAGTATGCTGATTTTGACGTAGTTGATAGACTGACCATTATTTTGTAAGTTTCTCAAAGGAAATTATAACGGTCAACGTCCTTATGAAAAAGGACAACACGATCAATGCCCGCCTGAAGGACAAACAACAACAACAACAACACCGACATCGGGAGCAGAAACCACAGATGACAAGACAACCAACAAAGGCAACTCACCCAGACTCCAATGGACTGTCTGGGCACAACTGTACGCAATAGGGACATGTTGGCTCACGATCTCCCAAGATCTCCTGTGATTTGTTCCACACCTGTTCCTCTGTTCCTCTTATCATGTTCTGACAATATTTTTCTGCGATAATAACAGCAATCCATTATTAATTGATACAGCACTAACAACTACCACCAATTAATCTCGAACACATTTGCTCAGTCATATGCAAGCCTGTCTACGACAGATATCGTGTGTTTGTTGTGATGCAATACACAAGATCACGTGTTCCCTCCACTTTTTCTTTTGTTTCCATTTTGCCTCGAGGTTTAAGTACCTGACCATTTCGGTTATAATTATCTACTGTATAATCGTTCACGTAATTGTTCGGTTTTGTTCAACTTCTGAAATGAGTCGAAATTTCTGATAATTTTTCCTAAAGAAAAAGCCACGGATTGTGATTCTTGCTTTCTCTATGTTCAGGATTTAAATCTGAGGCACTGATTAGGCCCTCCAAAATGCACATACAACATCGTATCCTGTCGATTAGATTACAAATACCAACCACAAACACAACTCAGATAAAATGTCCCTCACTTTGCACGTTATGGGCTTCATCTGACTAGCAATGCAGGCCTGAATAATAGACGGGAAAAGTTCTCCCTGATTCATTATTGTTTTGCTTTTCATCAACAATAAAAAAGCCAGTGGATTTCTCATTATTACAAGTTTCAGGCTCCTCGTGAAAAAAAAACATTCCTCGAATATATAGATCAATTTCCACTGGACGACATTCTGCCGTGTGCTTCTCTTCCAGTTATGAAGATCCCGAAAAAGCTAGCCGAGTGAATAAAAGCAGGGCAGTTTTTATATCACTGGAATAGTGGTTTGTGCGTCATTGGATAATTCATTTGTGCTATTCACACCCGACTGACCGGACTGCGGTAGACTAGCTAATAAAAAATTTGCCCGGCTTGCAAAATGCCGCCGGTATGGTTCGGGCTAGATGCTTTAGATTTTCGGATGTAATAAATGCAAGTTGATTTTCCATTGCATACCAAAGTGAGAGCAAACTAAAGATGATTCACAGAATAAGCAAGATGAATTAGGATTCAAAGCTGTCTCTGAACGTGCTTGTGAAACCGATTCTACTGAGGAATGGTCAGTTGATTCCACACGTGTTGGGGAACAATAATCGGGCCAAGGGAGTTTTAGTGGTTGCACAAATTGTCTCTGAGTACAAAGGGGAGGGGCACGGAGGTGAATAGTCACGGTTTCGACTAAGGTTAAGATGCGACGGCTGACATATCTTGGTAGCTTGTCCAAAACATTATAAATGGTAAGCAAGGAGTTCATCATCTCCACTGAGTGGTTTGATCCCATAAGGTGTGAGCATGCCTTGATCGAAATAGCCATAATTGTTCCTATGTTTAACCAATCTATATGCGTTTTACGAAAGTGACTGGATAAACCCCTGAACTTACGATCAATGAACCTAGTTCCGCAGAAAGGGGCTGAAGAATCTGGCAATGTGTTCTTCAAATGAAAGCACACAAAGAGTTTGAAGGAAAAAACGTTTCAACTGCTCAGCATGTACTGTTCTACTGACTGTTCCTAACAATCTTGGTTGAATGATCTCGGCTTCCGTATCACACCTGAGTGGCAATAAGTTGTATACAGACTTCTTTGCGGTCCTTGTTTCTTTTCCCCTCTCGCCATTTCTTTGCATCGTCTTGCCAGTAGATCGTTCAGGATAGTCATTGTGCACTAGAAAATTCCGCACAAGAAGAAGATCGTTTTCGCTGTCTTTCGTGCACACTTATCTTGCTCTTTTGGACAAGCGAAGTAATAGATTTCTCTTAATTTTGTTTAGTGCATTACTGCGAAACTAGATGTATTACCTGTTCCACATTGCGCTTCTATGCACCGATAACGGAACGGAGTAATCAAAACGAAGGTTCAGCACATTAGTCTCAATAACAAATTAATGAGCATACGGAACGTGGAAATCACTGACAGGACTTTGGCAAAACGATGTGCGCGCCGTAACGTCACGAGCTGGACCCAGCCAAAAGTGGTTTATCGGTTTGTCATTGGGGCTTGAACTAAGTTAGATGGAATTCAGACATTTACCTCTTCGAGTTTGTCAAGATAACCCCGGGGCTTGCCGTCAGAACGATCGATTGGTGGATCTGATTTCACGGTATAAAGTGGGTGACAAGGTGACAGTATAACGAGCTTGATAGGTAAGAGCCCCATTTGCTCGTAGTCATACCGGCTCCAAGTTCTATTAGGTAATCTTTTTAAAAGTATACAGTTATGTAACGGAAAATCCACTTGCAATTTTCACATCGAAAAGTCGATCCCTGTGAGCTAGAATCAAACCGGCGAAGCTAGCCCAGAGGTCGAAACCAGAAGAGTTTCTGTGCATCTTTGGAATACTGTATTTAGCGCCATCGATTTTTCTTTTGCGCTGTTCGCACCCGACTGTCGGCACGGAGACAGATCAGTTGGTAGAGCACCTGCCCAGTTCAATTTCCGCTCACGGCTTTCTGGTTTCAACGTAAAAAATGCAAGTGCATTTTCCATCAACTAAGACTTGAGCTCCTCGTGCCAGTAATACATTCCATGAATATACAGTTATCTTGGATCCGAAGCAGTAGTCTTGTATCTGCGTAATTCGTTTGAGTTGGTCTGCTTATGACAACAGCTATCGAGCGTATCATGGATGTTTATTCGTTGTTTCTGTACATGCTTTCAATACACGCACTTTAACTAAGACGAACAGAAAATCCACCGATATTTGCCTCAACTGATTCAGTTGTGCTTTATGTCCATTTGTCGGGTTTATGTAATGTTGTACGGTCCTAGCAAATATAGCACTGCTACTCTGAATTTTATTCCAGGGAAAGGATAAACCTGATTTCGGACTACATTGAACATCCTTGGTGAAAAACCAGCAGTAACCTCCAGTAAAAATACGTATCCTATCAACAAAACTACCACTAATATTCAGCATCGAAAAGTTGCCATGTTTCGAGATAACAACAGCGAAGAATAATTAATGAGCTCAGTGCATACATGGTCACTAGACTTTTTGTCGCACGTCACTACAAAACAGTGCGTGATCACGTCAATGCCTCTGACAACCGTGCGTTGTGCAGTTCACTCATCGCTCAATATATTGCAATGCATACGCTCCATCTGAGCTGCACATAGCTGCACTTCATCCTATGGAAACCGCTTCGTCGAAGGATCGATGTCCTCAGCTCCAACCAGGTGAGGCTCAATAATTCCAGCTGTCTAACCTTCCGCTTTATTCTTTTGCGGTCGTACTATGCTCACATAGCTCATCGATCTCATTCCAATACCTAAATTAATATCGTTTTTACCACATTCTTCCTTGTCCTTCATTCTCATGTCTCAAGCTTTTATGCACTAATGCCACTCACACCCACGCCTAAATCTCATGTAAGAACCCACCATTCTCATTTTTGTATCACTTCATTCATGAAACTGCATGCTGGCATGTAGCTTTTCAGCTCTATTGTCCCATTTCCGCTACGCATAGATTCCTCGTGCGCACTGTTCCGTCACGGATTTACCTGTCCTGTTGCCTCTGTTCTCCTATGCCTTCATCCTGTTTCATCTGTAGTAAAACGACCTGATTTGTCATCTCTCAACTGTTTCTCTTCGGTCCCACACTACTCCGACCAATTTGCCCCTTGGATACACTCAGTCTATTTGTCATTTTGGAGCATGCACTCACCGATTACATGTCAGAAGAAATCAAAGTTAGCTTTTACTAAAAGCACTCCGACTTCCCACGTAAAGTGAGTCGGTTTGAAATCGTGATTTTGGTAGGAGATGTGAATGTCACTATAGGAAGGCTGTCGTCGGACGGAGGCTCTTTTGGGCTTGATTCCAGTCGCTCCGTAACCTGGGAATGGTTTTTGCATCGTGCTCTGGAAATCGTTCACTGGTCGCCAGTACGCACTTCAGACGTTATAACAGACGATGAACCGTGTGGCCTCTATCCTCTTTGAGTCCACGGTGGATCCAAGTCGACCAAATCGCTATAATCTACAAATGGCGGAGTTGCATACAAGCCTGTCGACTGTAAGCAGTACCTCTGCTGGGTTTGATCACGCAGTATTTGCACTTAGCTCCCCATGTG
Organism: Fasciola hepatica; assembly: GCA_948099385.1. Taxonomy (NCBI): domain Eukaryota; kingdom Metazoa; phylum Platyhelminthes; class Trematoda; order Plagiorchiida; family Fasciolidae; genus Fasciola; species Fasciola hepatica. Next base: position 2,094,385 of record CANUEZ040000207.1, read on the forward strand.
CTTCGGTGGGCGTTCCAAAAGCACGTCGCAACGATGGTTGGATCTAAGCACACTTTCCAATCCATCTCAACTATCCGTCTTCTTAAAGGCGCTAGTTGAAGTCTAGAAAAAGCCCCAAGTAATAACCCAAGCAAGTTCTGATCGATTATTAAGAATGCTTTGCGTTTCGCTGGCCCAGTAGTTTGTGGCTGATTTCGTCGTGCAGTAATACCTTGGATTTCGGCTGATTATCTGTGATTTCCCAAAGCACGCCGGTAGATACCAGCTGAAGGAGCGTATACTGGTCCTCCTTCCAAAGTGATCCCTCCACTTTCACTTTGGTGGCTCGAATATGTTTTGCGAATGCCTGTCCATCGTCTATCTTTTCGCGCTCTCTTCATGCGTGTTGGATAAGGCTGGAGAAAGCGATGCGGCAGCCAGACCATGACCACCTGGTTGGGGTCCACGGGATGAGGATTTTCTTTGGTTAGAGACGTTGAGGGGAACCAATTAGAATGGGTCAGTGACTTGAATGCTCTATGGTTTGACTGTTGAACTTTCGTGCAGCATCACCGCAGAAATGCCAACTACACAACCGAAGTAAAAAGAACTCGGGGTGTTCAGTGGGCAACAAGAAAAGACAAAACGAATCGTGTAATATACCAACTACAACTTTTACATGTATATGGGTATCGCAACGTTTAATATCGCAATGAGAACTGTCATATCGGGGTTGGACGGTTTCGGAGGACCGTTGGCAGGTAGGATTTTTTTCTTTGGCTTATAGTACTGTCAAGTTCTCCCTTGGCTATTTTCAGTTTCTCCGGAGACAGACTTTTCGAGCAGGCAGCAGTAAGGCCCCATCTGGTCAAGATGTGGCGAGTCATTACACTTTTAGAGGGAGATAGGTGATTGGAGAGCTATTATTCAGAAAAGATGCATCCATTTTCAGTGCATATAAAGGCAATCAAAAACCAGTGAGAGAAATGGTTAAGGTTTTGCCTTGAACAGTTAGTGTGGTTGTAGCCACACAGTGTCCTATGTTTCAAATCAACAGCCAAACCAAACCGAGTCAAAAATTTGACGTTCAAGACCAATTGACTAACTTTGGTGAATGAAACTCGCTGGTGGCATTAGATGAAACCAAGATCGAGAGTGAGTCCGTGCCTACCGTATGTCTGGAGAATGTAGTTGTCGGCCGCTTGTTATGTGAGGGGATTTGGTCGAAGATGGCAGCTTTTACGAGTGTGTGGGGTAATGCTGATCTCTATGCGGATATCGACTTTTAACTGCAGCTTTGTTGCTTCCTCACGGATATTGAACAAGCAACTTCCGGTGGAGCAAGCTACAGCAATCGCCACTACTGGCTAGCTCCGCCTTTACCTTATGACTGCGAATGTTTGACTGCAAAATTGAGTATACGCATGGTATGGTGCATTTCCACGCGCACTCCTTTACTGGATGGTGGTATTTGTACATGCAAACTCCTTTGGACCAATCACGTTCTGGTCGAAAACGGGAAGAGGAACTTGACCATGGTTAGCGGTGCTTTCTGGAACAGCTGATAATGTTAATCCAAAGGTGCAGCGTAAGCAAATGCCATGTTAAAACATCAATCCGCTCGGACAAAGAGCACACCATGGAAGGGAAGGTGTTTGTGTGGTTGACAGAAGGCGTAATGAAACATTTGTTTATCTCATCCATCGTTTCTGCTAACTTCTGGACAGGAATGTTTGCCACTTGTATGATCAAGACAACCCTGGTGTTAACGGGAAGAGGATTTGCCCAGAGTGGATGAAGTGATGTCTCTCTATCCAGCTGGTGTAGGTTTAGTGATCGCAAAACGCGCAAGAGTTTATCGAGAGTGCGATTTCCTATTTCTATGCTGTTCAGTATTTGTTGCATACGGGATAAGCTGGAGGACGGTATACTATATGAAACTGCCATGTTAAGCTTGTACTTTGAGAAAAGTGCTCGTATCGGGTCTATTGGACCACCTACCGCGAAATCTGTCTCAGTTAGGTGTTGGGTGACAACGTAGATAAGTGTAGTGCCCTTTGAGGTGATCTCAAGAAAATGAGAATACGCTTTCACCTCAGTGAACTACGCTGATGGGTTTTGAAACCGAAAACAGAAAAATTGATGGCAATATTACCCGTCAGATTTGAAAAAGGCCAGAAAAACAAAGATAAAAATAACTATAACATTTTTTAATAGTAACAATAATAATGGTAATAATATTAATAATCACTTCTTATACTTAGATCAGTGTTACGCCAACCTTTTTTCCTTGACGGCACAGTAAGTAGAAGAAAAATTTCGCGACTCACCCATCCACCCGGCATACAATTTCATATATTGTGGCAATTCCAAAAAATAATTTGAATACTTTCCCTAGGGAATATTTTTATTCAAACAAAGCAAGAAAATTTAGTTCAATGAGAATTTTGAACATGTTTTTGAGAACGATGTTTTGCCAATCTTCGCTCCATGTTTGGCAATAAGACGCACGTCTCTGCATTGAGCTTCTGTGGTCGTTCGCGATTCTTGAATTTGAATTCCATCAAAGCTGAAAATCCAGATTCGCAGAGCAATGAAGAGCTGAAGGACATCAAGGACGTGACTGTTTTTCACCTAATTCTGGATCTTGGCTTCGAAGTGTGCTCGAAAACGACAATTTTCAGTCTCAGTTGCTATTGTGGGTAGCGGATTTCGGGGCAGAAACGTCCGGAGTGCAACTTATGTGGCTTACATTTTGTTATCAATGTCCACGTAAGGTATGTAAACTTACCATATGAACAGCTAATCTCAGAAAAAGCTCGCCACGGTTTCTATCCAGAAATTTGGACGTCGTCAGAGGTGTACCGCCACGTAGGTGCGTACGCCTAATTGTAATGTACACAGACTTTGAAGCATGCAACCACAATGAGCAATGTGCAATTCATTGAGAAAAGTGTGCACTATTTTCGCCAAACAACAAAACTTCATGTTATATGGAAAGCAGATGCAGTGGGATGCCGAGTAAGTTGAACAGTGTCACGGTTGTACAAAACAAATCGACAGTCAGATCAATTACCGATACAATGTGAATTTCTTCATGATCTGTAAGGAGATTGATGTAGCAATAAAACGAAGTGAGTATCAAACCGATCGGGTCAACCAATCGAGAATCAAAGACCAAAGCAAAGATCCCGAATACGTCGAAATCATCCCACAAGACAAGAAAGCCAGCAGATTGACAAAAAACCCAATGGAATTTTGGACGAACAACAAGATGGTCCATTTGAGTGGCCACCGACCGAGTCGTCAACCGGAGCAATCGACTCGAAGGAATAGAAAAGATGTGTAAAATATTCAAATTAACGGCTTTATGTACCTGGTCAGAATCGAGCCGAAACACTAAGGCCACCGGGGGACTGACGTTGCCACTACGTGGTCCGGAAACGTGAACATATAAATGGTTGCCCTCGTTTTACCAGTTTGATACGTTTGGCCGGTCAAATACAGTATGCCTCGCCAGTTTAGCTTTCTGCTCGACAACATGACCACGTTCACCGGCTGCGTAAAGCCGACTTTGGATCGTACAAAATGTTCTGGATAGCTGACTTCAGCGCATCATTCTATGCGGTTGTCTATGGGGATTTAACGGAACCAATCCTCCCCGGATGAATTTGTGAGGATTTCTGAGGATTTCCTTTAGCATAATAAAAAAGTCATCGTCATTTTGTGTTATTATGATTGACACAAATAATGCGAAAATTCTTGTATCCATTTCTGAAAACAGTCCGAGAGATGTACATTTCAAGGACGCTTACTGATGCTTTTTCAGAATTTTGTCTCATCATGTTGTCTCAAAATTTATTGACATATCCGTTCTGAGTCTTCCTTTCCTCATGATCACGAGAAAAGAACGAACTAGACGACTGTACCATCACAATATGAATTTGAAGTGAAGGTGGCACAATAAAATAAGTCGTGGGTGTTGTTTTTAGTTAATCCGTTACCGGAACCTAAACTGCCGTTGGAGGACGCGATGAACCATCGTTTTCGAATTGTTTTTTGTGGTTACATTCGTGAAATAAGACTTACGTGTTAACATATTGCCAGAAAGAAAGCATAGTGAATGATGGATGAAGTGAAGGATAACGATGCTAAGAATCGGAATGCAGGAAACTCGACGGAAATGTTTTTGCATTTCTTCCGAAAATAGTCAGTTCCACGCAATCTCACTTTATCCTTCTTACTTAGCGATTTTTCGTAAAATACATCAGGTGCTCGTACTGAACATTATGTACTGTTTCCATATGTATTGCTGTATTTGTTAACTATCTCATTTTTAGCTAAATGCACAAATTGAACCATGGCGCACTGTTATTTAATCGGGCGAAATTCATCTCAATCTCATCAATATAGTTTTGCGAAGTAATATTTGGTACGAGGGCAAAATAGCACTGCTGACATGTACCCCTTTCGGGGTATGATGCCCTAGATATTCGGTGCATGAGAAAATATGAGTATTTCGATGGAGTTGTCTAAATTCGCCAAAAACGACATCCCTCAATATATTGAATATTTATTCTAGCACACAAAATAACAACTCTCATCGTAATAAAATACAGTTTGTACATAATAACTATCCATCAATTTTCTTTGACTGATCACGGTTTGCTTGAGCACCTTAACCTTTACTTTATATTAGTTACTTCGAGTTTGAGTAGTATATTTGCATAACTGAAAGCCTTTAGATTTAGTTTGACTAAAACCGACATCCGACACCATGGTCTAGGATTGAAGACCGGATGTCAAGATGATAGCAAGGCTGTTCCTGAAATCTTCAAAACTAAGTAAGTCACTCACACGAAATCCTGTGTGGAACTCCAAATGGCAAGTATCCAATTTCGGATCCAATCCGTGGAATCGGATTGAATCACCAACGGACACCCGATACATCCGAAGACCCCGCAGCACCAAACAGTTGAGAACCGTGATAGTTACTACATGCGTGTCACCAAATATTGAATGAAAGCATCAGTTAACATAAAACATTAGTTTAGTCAATGACAGCACAGTATTTGCATAAACTTACTTATTGTTTTCATATGAATTTCCTAGCATCGAAGGCATGTGAAAAAGCCTATGCAAATCTATTGGTATGTTCCACACCGACTTAGGCAGGAGGTTTCATCAAAACGCCGTGCAAGTGGCCTCGTGTGAGACCTTCTTTCTTCTAGTGGTCAATACACACTATTCAACGAGCAGAACTAATTCACTGCAGAAGTGCATATTTCATAGAAATATCCAGAAAATTTCCTTGATCATTCAGCTGCATTCGACGTACCTACCCAAACACCCCATCGTGCATTCTTATCATGGGGGTCTGATTCAGTTGGTGAGCCAAGCACGTTATAGTCTTCAGTAATGCCAGCCAAACAGCATCCATCGCGTGTCCATTTAGAGTGATACATTCTGATGCACCTGTTCTGGTGTCATTCTTCTCCTGATGGTGGTACTCACGACATGCTAGCACATTCTTATAACTCTTCGTGTTGAAGATTCATGAATCATAAACGACTGTGAAGGATTCAAATCAGTGAATAGAAACGTTGAACTTGGAAAGATAGCCCAACAGAGCAACGGTGCACGATTAACATACGAATAGACTTAGATTTACCTCATCAGATGCAAGTTACAGATCACATTTTCACTATTGCAACTTTACCGGTATTATTGCTGTATAAATAGATTTAATTAGATGAAAACCCCACTACAGATGTTTTGAACACCATCTACATTGTTTTTCATGATTTCGACAACGATATATCTGATGAGAGAACAAGTTCTTTCGCAGTTGTAGGTGCCTAAATGTTGATAATCAATGAGACCGGTCGTGGGATATGTACCGGATACTGAGATTACTAAAACTACGAAGATCTTAGCCTTTGAAGTGCTCCTATGTGATCCATAGGTTCGATCAAACAATGATTTTCAAGCTACAAAATTAAATGACTGAAAATAACTTTTTTTAGATCCGGGCAAAGACAGACCAAATAGACCCCCAAATTAAATCGGTTACCTCCACTTGAAAGTGCACTTTTTTGCAGTTTTTCGAAGTTTTACAGAAAACCAGTGAGAATACGTAACAATTTTCCTTTTTGAAATCTGTGCTTTTCAAAAAACGTTTGCGTCGGTCACCTAGTACTTTATTATATAGTAACAGCGCTCACTACCCCGTTGACCCCGATCGTCCATCTCTGGTTCGATTACCAGAAGAGGCTTGATGAGTGTACAGTTTCGGTTGATTTCAACTAGACCGATCAAACAGCTGTCCAGTGCTATCATGGTTTCTAACTGCCGATTGCTATTTTAAAACAAAAATACACAAAAATGTGGGACGACAGAGTAAGGAATTCAGGTGTCCGACTGAGGCCGATAAAATGTTAACCCATCTCCAAAGAAGGTAAAGAGATTCTTCATCCAATGTTGAACCCGTGGGTGTATTACCACTGTCCGGATTATAGTTATTACCTTCCTCAATTGTTGTGACCCGCGACAAATGCAAATGCATACTGAGGCAAAAGGCATTAGGGGTCAACTTTGATGTGTCCCCATTCTTAAGATGAGGACGGAAAAAAGGCCACCTTACATGTGGACTGGGATTCAGCTAATCGTGTAAGGTAATGTCATGCTGATAATGAATTTCTCTTACACCCCGACGTCACCAATAGACAGCAATAGAAAGCAGTGAGGGCGATGGAAATGACGACCAATCCTAGATCGAGTAAAGCTAGAAATACGGTCTTATTGAAGGTGTGATTATGTTTGAAAATCTATTTCTATCTACCGGTCGAGAATCATATTAGCTGGCAGTCCAAATACGATGGTACACAGACCTTTCTCATTGTACATATGCAGTCAACGTTGGCCAGAAAAAAATTTCGTATTTGGAACACAGTATCTGACATTTACTAAAGATGATCAGTATACAAGGTTGGAATCAAACATTCCGTCTTACTTCTCATTGCCAGCTTTAGCTATGTGGTGATCTGCGGGCTAAACTTGGTGGAAGTCTAAAGATGAGTAATGTAAACAGTTTTCACTTGAGGACGACATTTGATGAAATCAGAAATTAGAGTTGACAAGTCTGGCAGGAATAAGCATGAACAATACTGAGAATTTTTAAAATTAATATATCACCACGTGGTTCAATAGAAATGTAGTTTTTGATGTAAGGTTTATTGGATACAACATTACCGAATTATTTTGACTATGTCACCTTCACATAAAGATCATATGGGGATTGTCCATTTCCAATTCATTCGCTTCACTTGATAATGAAGAAAGCTGCACTCAGAAATTGTGGTGAGATAAAATTCTGAGAACTCGTCAAACACGGGTTTCTATGATGGGTATTTCTCAGGTTGATTTCGTGAATGAATACACAACTTGTCTTATGATTCGTATAAAATATAGTGTCCTAAGAAGATGCAGTGGGTGAAAAAACTGTTTTATTTGGATAATCTTTTCAGCTTTTTTATAAAATTATTTCGAAAAACGAATAGAGCATATCGGGGGAGAGGACTTCCCGGTAAATTTCCGTTTTGTACTGCAAAGAAAGATGCAATGAAGTAAGCTGTCCGGAACAGTCTGCCCGATCCAAAGCCGACATTGTGGGCCCAGCAAACGTGGTCACGCGTTGAAATTGCGAAGGAATTCATTTTGTATCTGTTGTTGTTCTGGCTGTCGAGAAAAGTTGGATTTTTTGATACACATTAAAAGTTGAGCCATGATAAGGGCACTGTCAGCGAAATGCATTTCGTAGGCTTGCACTAGTTGAGTTAGTACGTATATGACCAGGCAAAAACCAAAATTATAAAGCGAATTGAGTGATTCATGTGAGATCCATGGGATTTGGGAGTTGGAACCAATGAGAAAGGTTTTTGCAGTTTGTCTTATTTGTTGGGAAAAATCGAACAGATACCAATAATCCAGTAGAAGGAGTACAAAATGCAGAATTCAATGTTACATGAATCTTGGTTGTACAAAATATAGACGCGATAGAATGTTGCGATTGGATGATTTACACTGATATCGAGCCAATTGTCCAAAAAGTTTGCATATTCGTGGATGTGGTGCTATCAGCTATGCTACCAACAGCTGAAGCAACCCAACTAATCTAGCCTGTTTATTCTGAACTAAAAAGACCGTCGGTAAGCTACATTTCTGAGTGTATTTCACTCCATAGTCAACGGAAACATTGACCTGGCACATGGCCTATCACTGTCCAAGTTAAGAGTATCTCCTGATCTTTCGTCTTTCTCAGTGAGTACACAAGTAGATAAATTTCTTCCCACATTTTAGACGACTTTACCATTGAGTTTGAATTGATCAGCTTGGAACGTTTTCTCACCAGACTTGATACACAACTATGGTTAGTCCTTACAAATAGACCCCAATCATTTACTGTTTAGAAATGTGCACTACTAAGTTGTTGTCACTGTATCTTGGAAATGTATCTGAAGACGTACATTTGGACTGTCAGTAAGCTGTGTTAGAAAAACCAATGGCAACAATGAATCGGATAAGTTATTCTCTTGATATTCTTATCAACTTAAGGGTCCTAGACACCTCAATCTATTTTTCAATGTTTTTCAAGCCACAACTATTCTGTCTTATGGGAAAATGTCACTTAAGCTTTGCTTTAATCATTGTTTCCCATTGAAAACTGTCTACGTCTAAATTGGTCAGTGTTTATCGTGCTCTAGCAGCTGCTTAGAAAGAAAGAGCAGGCTTGCAGCTGTGGACAAAGAAAGTCTTTCAGAAATTCACAAACGTGATCTAGTTCGAAGTTGAACGCCCGAATAAGTTGTACTCCGATACCATCTTAAGAAAGTCTAGTGTCGTGGCATGTGGATAGCTATAAAAAACCGGAGCCAGTAGCTCAAAAAACAAAAAAGAAATGACAACTTTGATGTTGTACAACTCAACTCTGATTTCAGCTCGAAACTGCAGTGTACCTTTATGCCAGTCCTCAACAACTCATCTTTATCACCACTAGGATCTTCCAATAGCTGTGCGAAGTGAAGGTAAATAGAACTTCTGGCCCACATGAGCTATCCCCTATCATACTCAAGAAGTGTGTTGGCACCCTATCTGTTCTAAAAGAGGTAAAATACCGGGTATTTGAGGTCTGACCAAAATAAAGCTTGTTTCCGAGGCAGAACCTGAGAACATCGTCCCATAGCCTTACCTTTGTTACACTCAGATGTTTCGATAGGCTTATGCTACCATGGACTAACATAAAGACTATCGAATAAGGCGAACCCAAGTATGATTATCGGTCTTCGCGCCCCACAAAAGATTTGGCTTCAAATTGGAAGATTCACACTGTCAAAATTGCTTTTAGAATAAAAAAACATTTTGTTGTCCTAATCGACCAACAATTCTCAGTCTGCTCTCCCTGAGTGGTACTGACCAATGAAGTCCGAAGGCTGACTACCCACTATTTCATTGAACAAAGACGTTTCACTTATTTAACCGGCAAAAGGTCCAGTCTTATTCCAGTTGACTCTGGTGTCGCCACTGTAGATTTTTTTTCTTCTGTTCGACCAAATATCTCTCTGCACTAAGCGCTGTTGACTTTCTTTCCTAGCAAACTGATTGCGGAGCAATATCTACCGAACGGGACACTTTTATAGCCGATGCCCTCGTAAACACCACAGATTTCACGCACGTCCATATGTTAGTCATCCCCTTCGGTTAGCCAGATTTACTTACGACAATCAGCCCTACTGTAGGCTTTATTACAGAGACAACCTCACTCGCTCAGGTCAACTGGGGCTTTTCAACTTGGTGGGTCCGAGGGGAACACATTTGTTTTTCCGAACCATAGTGTGCGCGAAATCTGGGTAACCGTGCTCACAGCCTGACAGCCTTTTCTGAACATATCAGGACATGCACTCAAGATGGAACTTTAGTCTGTGACCGATACCTGAATGAACTTGAAAAATTCAAACCAAAACAGATTCAAAACAGGAACTATTACTGGTTGTGCTACATTTGTACGTTAGCCACTGCCTCATAAAAATCAGGGTATTCGCTGACTATGGTAGCTGTGCGTAGGTATGCCAGATCAGATTCACTACTAGACGAACGGACTACTGTGTTTTTCGCTCAATCAGATTTAAATACCCATATGTATAGAGGAATTCTCATTCGACCCAAGAAAAGCGTACTTGGTGAGTGCTCTTGTTTTCGATCCTCCGGCGATGATATCAGGCAAATTACTTTTCGGCTCCAATGTACGTTCACTGTTCGCAACATTGTCGGATCTAAACCTTGTTCCTCTTTCTCACTTTCGTGTTCACATTTGTGAGATTTGCACACAAGAATCGTCAATAAAACCCATTTGTTATTAACTCACTCGAGCCAATAGAAGGCTTCAAGCTGTAGCGGTAGGAGAGGAATTCCATCAACAAAAGGCTAGAGGTGGGCTGATCACAGATGTCAACTCCATCTGAAGTGACAAGTCTCTGGTTGTTTACACGCACTCAGTGATTTGCGTGGATTGTTTAGGCTCGCAGAATCATCTCACATTATCTCGCCATGAAAGTACCGTTGCAGGAAACTTAAAAGCAGCTCAATTTAGCACATAGAAAAGAATTTCATCTCCCCATCACCAATTTTACCTTGTTTTTATTCTTAGTTAGATGAGAATGTGCACATCATAATAGATCATTTCAATTATCCTTCAACCGAACCACTCAGTTCAACTGACTCAACTGGACATTGTGTTTACCGTACCCAGAGGCAACTCTATTCTAGACAGGATTATCACCAACCATCTTGAATTATTCTCCCTTGTGTTATCTTGCCCCAACCAGTAACCCTTGTCTGCTTCTGCTGAGACTCCCGGTCTGCTTTTCAAAATCTATCATAGAAACTGTTCACATGATAACATTTTTATCATACGAAAGTCCCTTTTTGGTTTTCTTCAAATTTTCACTAGGTAGTAGTGTCAAGCTGTGGGTTTTGATGGTCAATTAAATCTTTGACAAAGTCAGTCCTCCAGAAACATTATTCATCCGTAAAGGCCGTGCTACTTCTCGTATATTGAAATTCTCAAGAAGACGGAAAAAATATTTCTGCAAAGCCAGATCTAGTTTGGGAGTAAGGTAATTCACTCTTCTGGTACGGAAAAGAATCAAAGGCATTGACTTGCTCTATGCTACTCGTTACCTATGCAGCCACCACAGTAATCGTTTACGGTAGACATTCGACGAAACGATTGAAGTTTTCCGCGGACCATGACAATACCAACAGTGCATTCATCCGCTCATCAAAAGGCTCTCCAAATATATTCACTCCAGAACACGGAGTGCACACAATCCCGTTCTCTACAGAAGAATTATTTAAGCTCCTTCTTGCTTTTGAAATAGCCTCAGATATTGGTCCTGTGGGTCTATCTTCATCACTTTTGGGACACTGCACTTTTGCTCTGACAGATATATTTACTCCTCTCAGACAAACCACTGGGAAAGCATTCTATTTCCGATTGCTGGAGACCAGTCATTACTGTTCCTGCATCTCAATCTTTTAATACTGGTGACATACCTGAACGCTTTCACCGCACTCCTGTAACTTAATCAGGTCTTGAACTTACAGAGCTTGCCATTATCAAACGTTTGAAGTCTTCTGTAAGCTCTCCCGTTGACCCCTTACAGTTTGCCTATACTCCGAATAGGTTCACAGTGGAGTCATCGCTTCCTTAGTACATCATATACACAAATCAATCGATCAGATTTGTGAGCGTGATGTACTAGTCTCGATAATGCACCCGGTTTGGTTTCTATTCCGTGGTCTCATTCTAGGTAACCTGAAAGCTTTCGATTGTCTCATACCTTTGTTGGCATGACTGTTTGATTAGTTTTCATAGAACTGTGGTAAATAAAATAAGGAGTGCTTCAGCTAGCTGCCCTTTCTTCTATATGCTTTCCAACCATGCTAGTGACCTTTTGTCCAGTTTTCCTGCACACTTGAATAAATATGCCAATGATGTGGGTCATTGACAGGCTGATTCTTTCACCCAGGATTTCACTAACGTTTCCAGTATTCTGTGCCGTATGTACGTTTGACCCCGTTCAACTTTTAATTCTTCCAAATGCTTCCAATGTATATTTACCCCTTCCCAACCAACTTGTCCTTGCGGTTCATTTGCCTTTTCCGCAGAACCTCTAACTCAGTCGATACAAATCCTGAGTGGCAATCTCACATTCCAAACCGTGTGAAAAATCTTCATCGGCTACATCATAAAATCCAAAAGCCCAGACATCGAATGTTCGTTAGAGTACTATTTTCCTTTCAGTTTGGTTATTGTAGGTCTAAGAATGATTCGAAATTCAACATCGAGGTCTGTCTGGTATCCGTCAGGTACCTGTTATGCCTTCAAACGAATTATCCGTTAAGTTGTGCGACTTACACCCAGCGACATATGAAACTTTTGACTACGAAACATTTCCAGGAAGCACCCACCCCTTACACGGGGATCCATCCAAGCGCAACTCGCTCGCCTCTACTTCTTCTTGTTTTCGATCCGTACCCTCTCGCATTGATATCCACATAAACACTACCGTCGGATATCCGGCACCTGTCCTCGCAAAAAGGCTCGCGTATAGGCTGAACTTCTGAGCAGTTTTGTCACGTTTTCGTTTTTTATTCACCACCCACCCCTGATTCAATCAGTTGACAAGTGTAATTTTTTTCTGAGTGGAATGTAAATGTCAGTCTATGTTCTGTACGAACATATATATATATATATATATATATATATATATATATATATATATATATATATATATATATATATATCGGGATCAGATAGCCAAAAATGATACACATCAACGAGAACTAAAAATATTCACTGCGATTTATTTTTCTTCGACTATCTCTTGAAAAACAATGTTTTATGGTTTTGATCACAGAGAAGATCAAAAAACTAAAGAGAGGGATATTTATGATCTCAAGTCCACATTTTCAGATGAACGGACACCGATCATACGATTGATCTCGCACTACTATCTAACTAGTTAATTATTCAATAAAGTTTATTTCACCAAAAGGTTTTCACGAGGCTGGACTCCGAGTGATTATGACTCCAGTCTGTCTGCAGGCATTCGCAACTGGAAGTCAGGCTGGATTATTCTGTGCTCAGATCTCGCCTCTGGCCGTCACTCGCAGGATCACGACATCCATGAAGCCGGCTCGTCCTGTGATAGGAGCTTGCCACATATAAGTAAAATAAGTTACCTATGAGTCGAAATTTGAAATCTTCAATGAAAATTGTTTTCCTTTTTCAGACTCAGACAAAATGGTTGTTGATATTTCTCAAAAGTAGAGACGTGAACTGTGAGCGGTAATCGATCTTTCTCGTTAGCGATGGTGAACTTTGCGGTATCGATCACACGACTGATTTCACTAAGATGTTAGTACAGTAAACTGCTCAATGGATTTTATTCCAACAGACAAATTTTAAGAGGCTAACGAATATTCGGGAATCGGATCAACTGTGGCCCAAGACACATTTTGAACCGTGAGAAAGTCGAGCCTTACTAATGTAATGCTTATCAGCACATTATTTTTGTGAAAATAATCAGATAGAAAACGAGTGAGCAGGTGAATCATACAGGTCTATTTTTGCATTGACCCACACACCTCATCTTAGTAAAAGCTTCCATACAACGAGGAAGTCATCCCAGTAAATTAGGGAATTTTCACCGATTTCAGAGTGTTACCCATCACATCAGCGACAAAGAATGGCAAATCCAAATCCCAGCTCATGAGTTTTGTGAAGGGTATCCTGTGAAATGAGAATTCATGTTGGCAACCACTAACACAGCAAACCAGATGCCGTCACATCTCTTATAAAATATACATCTTATCTTCAGTCGACCGAAAATGTAAACCTGGTAAAATTTGGTTTTCAGGGCTATAGTGATTTACTCAGTCACTATGAAAAGACACATTGCTTGCCATTTTGTCGACAACCGGTATGAGAACATCCATAGCGACATAGATATCCGATAGTCTCACAAACGATGGGCAGCATTTCCAATGATATCTTGCCCAGAACTTCTCAACATTGCTTTCAGCGACAAAATCCGTCGGCTGATTCCCATTCGGATTCCGTCTTTCACTCACAATCCCCAGGTGATCCGACTAACCCAAACTCGGAAGCACCCAACTTGTGTTTCATTCTTGTCAGAACTCTTCAGTGGCACGTATCCTCTGCCGCACCCAGGGTTTGAACTGGAATGCGTATGTGTTACCACCGCGCCACCCCGCTTCCGTCCGGGCCTATCAGAATCACCGAGTAAAGTTATGTTGGATGCCGTCCTCTATGACAGCCAGAAATACCCGGCAGCCTCGAATGGAGACATCGTATCTGTCCCGTTGACTCCAAGCGAATGTCTCTGACTAAATCAGGTCTTCTTCACAGAATGGTCCATCTTACTCACATTTGAACCTGTTTCGCTTCTTATATGCATACATAATGTATATCTTGCAATCACTCGCGAGTGGTGTCGAGGATTTGTGATACTTTGTTGGTTGGCTCTCAGTTGTAATTGATCTTTCAATTGGTGAGGGGAATTTGTGCGTGAGAAGTGAAGTACAAGGGAGATTCAGCCAGCACAGTTCCAAATATATGATAGGAATGCATATTTTTGAAAGACCGAGTGCTGTGCGATTCGGACTTAGATGGGATGTTGATTGCTCAAAGTTGGGAAAATTTGGTGTAACAAGCACATGTGGGTTGAATTGGTAGTTCTCCGTCACGATCAAAACGTCACTATCGATGTCACCTTTATTTCGCCTCAGTTTTCAAAAAATTGGATCCAGTTCGGTCCCTAGTCTCTCGTATGCAAAAGATGTGTTACAAGAAAACAGTGAGTGAGGAAGTAGGCTGGATAAGAAAGAAGCTACTGAACAATGAGGACCTGAAATGTTTCAATCAAAAGAACACATCGGAAGTACCCAAGCGACCACCGTCAAGAAGAAAGAATTCCACATACGGCTCCTTTTCAAAGGAGATGATGTTAAAATCGAACTGATAGTTCGGCGCCTAAGTGACCCAATCAACGACACATTTTCCTCCGCCACTTTGCGCCTCCACCTCACTATCCCGTCAGGGTTTTCTATGAATTTCAAAGACCAAGTGTAGGTCTTTCCCCACTCAGTGTTACACTATAGACTTGTTTCCTCAAGTTCGGCAGGCTATGCAGGAAAAGCGAAATAGCATCTGTATCAAAGAACACAATCCGGCTTGATCATGAACTAGAAGAAGCGTGACTGGTGCAATCGGAGAGCTCCTAGCCAACAAAGAGCACCAGGCCGACGACTAAACCTTCGAGAAAGTTTACAAAATACCTGTTGATTTGTCGAAGACCGTTCGTCAAATCCATTTGAAAACGGTGGAGACAATAGCGAATAGGTTGTTCGACTCTTTGCTTTGTTTCATACAGGCGATCCGGAAAAGGGTAGAAAATCTAGATGACCTCGACAGTGACGTTTCATTCGTGATGGAGAGCAAACAACCCATCCCAGATATACTGTCTACAACGGATTTTCCCAACTTTGAACAACCAAATTCCAAATCTCTTCCGAATCGCACGACACCTGCAACACTGATCAACCAATTCGGATTTGATACTGTAAACACTGCTTTTCCCGAAAAGTTTCATTCCTGTCAAATTCATGTAAATATATTAGCCAGAGGATGAAGTTATTGAAAGCGAGCTTGTTCTCCATTGTGCCCCTTTTCTGATGTTATTTACGAGTTATATGAAATAGCCGCAAAACGCAGTGATTCCTGGACCGTGGGCTGCCCTTACTAGACACGGAATCACGGACAAAACTATTTGTGAACCGATTCATGGACAGCTTGACACCACTCTTGTAATCGAAGTTTCATGAATGTATTCTAGTAGGTGAACTCGGTCCGTTATTTGGCCAGTTTTGGCGCTCCCTCAATCACCGCCGCCTTTGAGGAAGGCCCAGAATTTACGAAGAAAATATGCCAGAAATATCGCACTATGAGAATTCAACCATGATTGATGGGGCATTCGAAGCCGGAAAGCCAGACCAATGTTTGTCTTTGGATGCAGTGCTTATTGAGATTGTGCACGGCAAAGAAATCCAAGCACAAATTGTGATCATGACCGGGAAGACGTTTTCGTTGAGGGTAGGTGTGCAGTTGTTTCCTGATCCAATCCGTTGGTTAGTGAGGGAGTCAAACTCTGAGCCATTCAGATGAAGACCGTTAGCAACCCTCTTCTGAATACTGATGGATCGGCACAACGCGCAGTTCCTGTTGACATAGTAAAGATTATGTATGATCCTGTGATGTGATGCGAAACCAGATCTCCGATAAACTTCGATGTGAGAATCGATCTCTCTGTTTGAGACCTCCACACAAATGTCGGGTAGATACCTACCTCATCGGAATGGGGATGATAGTCCGCATGAATGGGCACATTCTTGTTAGAGAAAGACTGTGGTACAGTAGGTATATATATCACTGTAATAAGTTAATCACTGCCTCAAAACCGTGGCATTTTAAGCGAAAAGAAACTCAAGTTTGTCAAACGAACAGAGCCCAATGATCTGAGACAAGAATTAGAAACTGTGTGATTACTTCATCCAGACGAAGAAACACTGGATCATGGCTCACCATATATATCTTTCATGCAAATGACCAGTTCAGTTGTGGATTATTCATTTTGCTATTGTCCGAAACCATAAATGGAAATGAGATAAAAGCCAACTCACATCTGTTGTGAATAATGATATCAATAGTACTAGTAATAGTAGTGGTAGTGGCAGTAGTAATAGTAGAAATTAAATTAGTGTTATTCATGCGCGGTGAACATGCTACTTTCTGAATAAGTAAGCAGCTGGTTGCTCAAAAAGCAAATATGGACATTTGTGGATAAATAACGAACGCGGCTATGTCAAAGGAACCAGACACAATACGGTAACCGAGGGCATGCAAAACACGTGACTGCTCCTCCTTCTGGACAATGACTGCATTCAAGTAGACTTAACGGCCGGTATGCCTATAAGCATTGTTGTATCGATTGGTTAATTTTGGTGACAACGAAACGAGTGTTTCTCTCGACAACCTGCTGAATAGGCACGTCTTCCGGATTATATCAGTGGTAATGTTAGCAGTAAAAGTTGTGATATCAGTAGTAGTAGTAGTATGAGTAGTAGGTTTTTTTTCTGCTGCTGTCGTTCATTTTACTGCTGATGATCCATCGTAGTCTTTACTGGTTATGATTTCAACTCTTTCGTAATATAAGTGCACACTAGTGGTATTCTTCTTCTCCTTTCTCTCATAATAACATGTTTGTTTTTCGCACCAATTCACCGGTTTTTCTTTGAAGGTAATACCTCTTGCATTTAAACATGCTCAATCCAACTATGAATTTCTTCCTGTGTATTT
This sequence comes from Fasciola hepatica, assembly GCA_948099385.1. Taxonomy (NCBI): domain Eukaryota; kingdom Metazoa; phylum Platyhelminthes; class Trematoda; order Plagiorchiida; family Fasciolidae; genus Fasciola; species Fasciola hepatica. The sequence goes on from CANUEZ040000207.1 coordinate 2,111,861, forward strand.
ACGCTCACGGTATTCCTAAGAATCAGCATAGTCCAGTATGAGTTCACGATTTGCTGCATTATTGTACATTTTCGGATACCGTGTAATATATGAACCGAAACACAGCTTGAAATGTATTTCAAACCCGTGGAATTAGGATCTCGTAGTTGATTGATTGGACCATACTAGTAAAGATAATCCCTTCTAGCCGGCCGTATTAGTATTTAACTGTCCTCAGTTGACTTATATCATTTCTCCTCGTCACGACAATTGCTAATTGCTCAGATTCCATTCAGGTGACTTCGAATTGTTCCATTGTGGCTTTATTATATCACTTTCTGACATTTGCGATTATTTGTTTGACATCCTTCGACATTTCTGACATTCACACTTTCGTTTCACATCCCAAGCAACTCTGCATTGAACAGAAAGCTTGGAGTTTAACCTGTGAGGATGCAATTCCGTCATCTTCTTCCCGTTAAGTTCTGTCCGAATTCCCTGTAGTCATGTGTAAACTATGACTTCCAGGTAAATGATAATGCATTGGAATTAGAAAAGACACATTTGAGGTTGGAGGACCAGGAAGCAATCAGATGAATCACTGAAGTCAAAAGATGAGCAACAGCTGCCTTGAAATGCGATGGGATTACTGATATCACTGACTAAACAGATGAAGTCAGTGTTGACAAACTCGTTACTGTTACGCTCCCTATTATGGAAACGGAGGTTACGACTTCACTTTCAAGGTCTCGATGTGACTAGAAATCAGTAATGCGGATAGAAATTACGTGTTGAATAGGAAAGTACGATGATCTGTATGGTTGTTGAGAAGTCTGAGGCTGTCTGCTTGTCATTTATCACGCTATTTTTGAACTGATCGACGAAGAAATAGCATTGCACATTACAAGTGATGCTTAGCATTGCCTGCATTTCTTTCGTAAAGAGGATTATCGTCGTTGCCCTGGAAGGCTGCTTGCTATATCCAACAGTATGCGGGTATGTCCGGGTCAGAGGGATTCTGACGGAAATGTCCGAACAGCACCACATTATTTTAAGAGTATATCAGAAAATTTCACAGACAAAAGAAGGGGCTCAAGAATGATCCATTTGCCAGTCGCATGCCGTTGGATTGTGTTTACCAAGCCCCTGTATAACCATCGTGAGGATTTAGGCCGAAATTTTACACCACAACAGAATAAGTAGAAGAAAATTGAAACAAGTTTTGTGGTCAAACTTCTGCTGTCGATGGATTTTTGTGAGACGGCTTCATCGATGAGGGAGAATTGAGCTATAGATAGCCAGTAGAAATCGTGTAAATTCAACGAGGATCATTTGTATGTTTACTTACTGTGGAAAGATAAATCAGCGAGCGTTGAGCGTGTAGTGTCTTAATGACACGTGATTGATGATCCCGTTATATTTCTATTATTTCTCCCGATCGTATCCTTATATCGCGTGAATTCTGATACCATTTTTATCCTTCCTTCTCATCTGAACTTTGCTGCAAGTCTTTGAGTGACAGATACTTTATCACAAAAAGGTTTCATGATCTGCGTTAGTCGCGTTCGGCTGCGCTGCTTCTTAACTTGAATCGTTGCCGGTCGATTCACTCTTAGCTTTGTATGACTTTGTGATCGGCTACTGCTGTGGTTTATTATTTCTGAAAAGTAAATGGCGTTATTGATGTTTATATTCGTAATGTCACACCTTCATACTGAATGTCTTTGATTCTGATTGAGTTCGCTTTGTTCACTGCGCGTCACTCAACTAACCCGGTAAGGCAGTTACAAAGCGTAACCACTTTGATACACACAACTGTTTCACGTCTCTCAGTAGCCAATTGCACCGGGATGTCGACTTCAAGGGGGCAAACACCGGTGTCTTAAATGGACATTTGTGGATTAGTTATGTGATTCGTGTGTTTGGAAGTTTTAGCGATATTGTTTATGTTGATATTTGTCACATCACGTGGTGGTAAATCCAAAGAATCCGGCAATCATCAGAGTGCTTTTCGCTTACAATAACAAAATTAATGATGAATCAATAAACCAGCACTTGTTATCAGGTTCACACGCAGCTGTTAGTCTGACCGGGCTCCCATCACAGATAAGGCAACAATTCGTTGCACTATCTTCCATTATTAGGGATATGTTTGTACAGGTTCGGTACCTAAAATTGACTCAACACTTGAATTTGACGTGACAAAAATGCGACAGATCAAGATTTTATTGGGTAATCTCACATTTCGTACGAATGATCGGCTGCCCAATTTTGTTCGACGTATTTCCACTTCCGGTGTTCTCTATCTCCCCGGCCGTCATGGCCGGAAGTGCAATTATCTGCCCACCGCTGCGCTTGTTCGGCCAATTACTGGCCATAAACCCTTCAGAAACAACGAGATCTGTTCCCTATGTGAACTTGACCATTACCGTAAAATGAACAGGGAGGGAATTCTAAGATCCAGCAGTTATTTAATTTTCGCACATCACCTGTGTAGGTCTAAGTTATCTTGTGTGCTAGATCTTATTGGGAGGAGTTACACATAGAAAAACATCATCACTTTTGACAGTGGAGCTTTCCATGAAATACGACGTACTTGGTGCATTTCAATAACGAGTTCAAAAGATATTTTGGATGTAATTATTTAGTAAAGAATAACAACAACCACAACATCAACAAAAGCTTATGGATCCCTGTGATCAAACATGCATCATTGGTCGACAGTTGATTGACAACTAACGACGAATTAATCAGACAACTTTCAAACTATTTCTATCGCTCAATGAACCGTCCACGGCTTGTATCCTACATTATTACATACATGCACACAAAAACACATTTGCACACATGCATCCAGAGACACTTAAAAACGACAAACGTAAAGTAAATCTAAGCATGAGTTACCACCTATTATAGTCTGTTCTCACTCATCGACATAAGGACCCAGTCAGTTTCATGTATGAAGCGAGAGCGTTTAAAAGTAAAATCGCTAAGGGTAATGATGAACAGATATTACACACTTTACCGGAAGTGATAGTTATCTGACTGGGATATGGATTGGTTTTGTGACACCCTTGTGAACCGGATATTTGTTTCCTTCCGTTTAGATTTATTACATTTGCTATGCCATCAGTTTCACTGCAAAAGGCCAAAGCAGTCCCAAGGAAACAAAAAAAGTGAGTTGATCAACCCGATTGCAGACATTTTCGTGATGAACAATAGGCGTTAGTTAAACTATTTGGAAGCACTCATGTAACACTACACTGTTAGAGGTAATTTCGTTCTCATCGTCTCGGTTGGATGTTGCCATGTGGAATTCACCGCATAGTGGAGTGGGTGCTACTTACAGAATAAACCAGTGGTTTATCTCTCAAAATACACTGACGGATAATTTCGAAAATAATAATAAACCCGATTACGTCAGAGAGAGTGCCCTTCATAAGAATAAGAAAGGCCTGTGAACTGCAAGATTGTTCCATATACCAAAGCGTCATTCCAATGCAGCGTAGCAAACCCATTGTTCTTTGAGTGACTAACAGAATTCCAGGAGTGTGTTCGGCTCGCAATCGACAAATAACTCGCAAAAATCAAGGAGATAGCCTTAATAAAATGGGTTTCCTTTCATGGCCTTATTCGACAGTGTTTGGTATGCTACTCGTCCATATATAGCTTGTAATTAGAACCCAAATTGCTCGTGGCCATCTACGAAAACAAAAACAATTTGATGAAAATCTTGTTCTTCTCTGGTGCCAACTACATTGGCCGTGTCATCACATGCCAAACTGGACGTATTCGGGTATTTCACTGCAGTTGATCTCGTCGTGGACTACCAAGAAGCAAAGTGACCACAGTAAATGCCCGGTTGGATTATTCCCCCCAAATTAATTAACGCGTGTGGATCATTTGAGTCCATCTGTACAGCAACGGGACCGTGTGTTCGAACTAGTTCCAGCATCACCGTTATCCAAATCCAGGCGATTGCAAACCATCTGAACATCCCGCCTCCTGAGTAGTCAGGGCCCATTACTTGTCTTGATCGTCTGCTACCCATTGCATGACACTAAAGTAATCACATACATTGCTGATGAACAGTGTGATCTTCACTTCGAATTCTGTGTACATGGGCATCGTTTCCAAGGCATGTTGAGGAAGCTCTCTCAACCCTTTCAAAAATAAGTTGTTTCACATTATTGCGCTAGCTCAGAAAGAACACACACAAACAAGCGAACACTTGCTTCTGCTTCCATATGTGATAGAAAACAACATTAGATGATCAACAGCCAGAAAGGATTTCCAATAAACATTCTCGGTCAGTGGAAGACTTGAGGTGGAAATGATACCAAAACAAGTACTCACAATAAATGTTGTCATGGAATAAGATGATATACCAATTTTGGAAGCTCCTCGGATGCCGGCTGTCCAGGTACAGCACATTCTGAAATCCTTCGGATGGCTTCAATGTGCCACTTTATCATCAGTGTGTTAAAAGTGTTATCTTCGTGCGGCCATCTGGTGATATTTTTATCGGTTTTCACAAGTCATATTCCACTCGGAAGCTAAGCACCGTTTTCTATATATATACCTCGTTCCATCTCTTTCTCGCTCGGTGGTTCTGTGTGTTTGTATGTGTGTATTAGTATATGTACGTATGACAGAAATAATAACATATGGGTCATTGATAAATAAAATAACTCTCTCGAAGTACACCCCTCTTTCGTGTGTGGGAATTCTGAACCTACGATGTCGTCAGTTTGTGAACGACATTTCCCTTTACCTTTTGTTGTTGTTGTTGTTATGTTCATTTTGTGAATAGGACGGGAAAATTAGGATGAAACGAAGCACTCAACGGAGAACAAATTGAAGTGAAGAACTATATTGGGCACGCATTCCGCAGAATAGAAATTCAAGTGATGACGTGAACAGGTTCAAAAATGTGCTGAAATGTAAGAAAATATGAAAGAATGAGTGTGTCAGTGCACGAGAGATTTCACGCCTAAGTAAGACGAAAGTTGATAATATGGGAGACGTGTATGCAGATTTTTTGGATGCATCACGGCTTGTCGACCTCATTCTGTTTTGTGTGTTCCACTCTGTATGTTCTCGTGTATTTGTAGCACATAAAACGTCATAATCCGTGGGAGTGTGATCTAGAATTGATCTATCATCTATCTCGCGTCTGTATTTGCCGCTCTGCACAGAATGATCTAAACTACGAAGTTGTGCAACAGACACAGTGAAATAATTCACCAAAACGAAACAGAACTGATAACATCATTCTCATCACCACACACTGAATAAATGATCTCCAATATTCTGATCCAGATTGATTTGATTTGATGAAAATCCTTTTCGGCACTACTTTCTAATAGAAAGCTTTGTAAATGGAGTATTAAATACACAAAATAATCCCGTAATTGGTTGAAAAATTCGAACAAAAAAAGAGATCAAACAATCGGTATACGTTCATTACTAGATGCAAACATCATTCGCATAATTTCTGTGTGTTTGTTATCGAAAACGCCGATGATGGGCAACGGATTGTTGACAGTCATTCACCGTTGTGTATTCCAATATTCAAAACTGGACAGTAGATAAACATTTTCGAAACAAATACTACTAAATCTTCTACATTATTTTGACTTATATCTTAATTATTCAGAAATATCACACAACTGGCTCTTTAAGATCTTCTCCTGATTCGTCTGAAGGCCGGTGCATCAACCACCCATTTACACCTTTCGCATAAGTGTCCACGTCGTGCGCTCGTAGTCTGCGCATCGCACAATAATGTGCATCCTCAATTACGCACGTGGAAACTACCTTGTGGTGACCAGAGATAAGAGGCTGAGTAAATACCAAACGACCGGGCCTGGTGACTGAAGGACAATCATTACCAAGACCAGTAGATGCAGGCATGCATCTGTGTCAGCTCTACGCGTTTCAAGTGGGCGAAGTGGCCACAGAATGTGAAATGACATTGGGCTCACACACTGACTTCGAGGCTACCATTGGGAAACGATATTTGTAGTGCGGTTATAACAGAACAAATGTATCCGAATTTCAATCAGTCCTCACCGTTGTCCTGCAGTGATAAAACAAATTATCGGCACATACTCATGATACATTGCAGTTCAGTTCGGTGTTTGAGTGGCAGTTTGGTGACACTTTGAATGCCCACTTTTGTGGCTGGTTCAGTATAGGTATGTCTCACCCGTCCCGTCTTCCCTGTTACGATATGCGTGAGTCTCGTGTTACATACTCGAACAAGAGACGATAGTAAGGAGCTCATCATACTGACTCTGACAACGAAAGCCACTTTCAATCTACCAAAGTGGAATTCGACGTGGAATTCGATGATTCCAGACAAGCAATTTAAGTCAGTAGGGCCTTGTATGAGAGATGTTTGTCGCATTATTTTTGGGTCAAGCTATCGACTAACTACAATCTGGCCACATCCGAAAGCCATTAATTTCCCGTTGGTGGAGGGGAATGCATTCTAAAATGGTGCATCTGTGCAGCCAACTGTGGAGGCACAAGCGTCATCACTCACGCGATCCATACCAAATTAATCCACGGGTAACCGAAGATTTCGACCGAAGGCTAATTCCGTAGCTGACGTGTCAATATTAGGTTTATAAGCGGAACGCAAACCTCATACAAAGACCGGGAGAGTCTGTTTCCAATCAGAGCTGTCGGAAGCGGTAAGTGTTGCTGAGAACTGAAGAAGGAAATACTCAACCATACAGATGAATATCAGTTATACAACATTTACGGCATCCGATTAGTAACTGAAAGATCATTCAAGTATTTTAGAACCTGTAAGGATCGACCGATCATTTTCTGGCCATCACGGACGCGATGCACACTTGCACTCCCCAGAAAAAATTCGGTCATCTCAATATTATACCGGGACATTCCGATAGCTAAGTACATGGGAAACGGTATTTCATTCTAATACCCAATACCATCATCTTTGTGGCATGAATTGCATTCAAGCAAACAAATGAGTGATTTGCTCGTATTTGAACCTAATTCTTGTTCCCCGTCGTCTAAGGAAGCACCCAATACTACTGCTTAGTATCAGTTCTAATAATTTAGAAAAATAATGGACATGTTGGCAATAATATGCATGTATCATTTTTATCAATGTATACTACATATGAGGAGAGTACAACAACCAGGTAAAATCCCTATTCAGATTGCAGATGTCGACTCTACTAAGTAACCACAAACCACTTATCAAACGTAGCATTAAATTTGATAAGGCAAAGAACGTTAACTGAATAGTCCTCAAGATAGAACAACAGCGGTAAAAGCTAGACCGTTGCTGTTTGCTATTTTTGGCACGTCGGGCTTCTACGTGATCCATCCAGCCAGTGTTTATAGAAAAGAAGATATGACTACGTATCATGGGAATTGAGGATTTTCTGTTCACATAGCCTGATCGCCATATAAATATCAATATATTTAGGTTCTTTCTATTCTGCTAAACTGGATGTATTTCGAAATCTTATTTTGGTTACTACTGAGAAGTAGCCTCACGAGAACTGCCGCGATCCGTGAACCGTTGGTGATTGTTTCAATTGAACTAGATGCTTTGCTTCTTTGATTGCATTTCGGACTCCATCATGCACACACAGATCTTGAGTCATCCGATCAACGCTGCACTCGGAAATATCAGATTCGAGGGTCACCCTTATTGGAGCTCATCAATACTGCATATCCTACGCTGCGCCCAAGGTTTGAATTCGGGCCCTTTTTCTTAGGGCGGCGTGTATATTGCCACGCACCACACAGTGGCTGTCCAGGTTCATCTGAATTGCCGAATTAGGTGTTGTCACAACGTCGTCTTCCACGACAGCCAGCTGTGCCGGACAACTTCCGAGGAGACGAGGCCCTTGTACCGTTAAGTTCATGAACCAAACTCCAGTCTGGTGCTCTCGACTGCAATGTCGATCGGATCTCCTGAGTTGTGTGCGAGAAAGTTGGAGTTCGAAATACAGTCAGTCAAACAAACAGGTAATTGATAGATGTTGTGCTATTGGATGACACACTGCTGACCAAGTACTACATAAGTTGCTGTTCAACTCAAACTTTCTACAAGGGGCACAACTAAATTGATCAGCGTGATCAATTCGGTTACAGCGAATGAGTCCACTAAAAGTCCCCTCAATCTACACAGATAACCTCAAGCAAACACTTATAAGGTATCCATTGCAATTTTCTATGTCGGTCTTCTTCTTTGGCAAATAATGCGGCGCTACCTTTCCTAAGATAAATCAGAAAAGATCAAAATCTAAATGGCACCACCAATTTCAGTTGTATTACTAGACATTCGAACCTCAAGAGGTGTACCCATTCCGGAAGAGCACACTGTAAAGAAGTAGTCGGTGCAATCGATCAGTCACCTCTCTATCAGGTGGAGAACGACCACGAGAAGTCCAACCTCATCGACCATAAAATGCTTTCTAACCTTTCGTCATCAGATTGATTTCAGTTCAGCATTTCGATTCATTACACCGATTTGGAACCCAAAGCTGTTATCCTTATTCAAGACTGCGTTGATAAGGAGGCTTAGACCATCTCCCCCCCCCCCACTCATTTTGCACGCAGAAACTGTTCACTCAAAATGCGAGTTTATTTCGGCGTTAGCTAACCAGATATACTGAATTCTTCCGTGATTGGTTTGACACTATCTCCTCATGATACTGACAGCGTTAAAGGTCGCCGAATAATTCACCGCAAAACAATATGGGACTTTTGATCTCATACACTATGAAAAAAGTCTAGTTGTTTTGTTTCGTCTCCGCGAACCTAGTGGGGAAAAGTTTTTTTACCTTCGAATCATCTCAGTCTATTGACTCAGAAAACATTATTCATATTGGAAGAACACAGTCACCATCGCCAATCATTTGAACACAAATGAATTTGTGCAAACCTGCATCAGCACACCTCTCTTCCTAAAGATTGATTGGTGATACGACCAGCTTTCAGATGACGAAACTCCATTCTTGTGTCCTCGATCCCCCGCATTGTCCTACACGTACTCACTGGCTCAAGCATTGACACCGACGTACAGACTACTAATGAGTCTTGGTTATTCATCAACACGGATTCAGACCGTAGATTCACTCAATATAAAGTGACTGTCGAAACAATTGCACTGTTTAAATCTTGGTGAACGAACTGAATTATTGTGAACAAAGACTGAACAATTTGTGTGGTAATAACTCTAATGTGAACCATATATTTCATGTATTCCGTAGTAGTGTAAATTCATATTGCCATTTACTCCACAGTCCATGGCCCATCAGTTTGAGATGCTCACTCGCAATATTCACTCAGTCTCAACTATTTGCATCACGCATACCTATTATCGGTGTTGAAAATGTGATCATATTAGAGTTCGTTAGATTGTTCAGAAATAGGGAGAGATTTGTCCAAATCAGCGCAATACTTGTTTGCGTTGTAAAATTTGTGCGTTTTTAAATGTAACTCAGTCACGGTATGGTGACATGCATTTATGACATACACTCCACACCTCGTGGAGTTATTTTGACTATTACGCACACCGAAATTCGGGTAATCAGATGGCCAATACAACGTTGATTTGTTTCATGTTCACCTGTCAGTTGTACATGGAAGTCGAATAAGTATTTATTATAGGCCAACTTCGGACCGGTCGGACATAAATGAGATTTTTATTTGGTGAATACAAGTAGTCTGAGGTACACAACAGATAGAAAAGAATAATTTATTGGTTCAATTCGGGGACGTTTCTGTTGGACGCAATTTGACTTTGCTCACTGGGTTTGCACTTCCTTCTTTCGCGACTCCCCATGAATTTCCGACAGAAGTTCCCGGACAAGAGGTGTTACCCAATCTACCATGTAGAACGCGTCTTTACTTAAACCAACCTCTTATCTTCATCGGCAAACAAAGCGCCAGATTTGACGTTTCTGAGCTAAATGCCAAATTGAGCATGCTCAAAATAATTTTTTCTCAACATGTGAAACAATTATTCACGAGGACCTAACCCTCTATCATTTCTGCAATTCAGTGCTGGCCCAAATACACTTGGAACGGGTACCCACAGATGCAGATGAATTCCGTTGAGGATTTCCAGGATTGCATATTCAAAATGTTCCGTGGCACTCAGCCATGCCATTTTATGTTTTGAAACCAAAACTCGACAATCTGACTTATTCTACAGTGCCATAAATACTGAATGTTGATTTCACATCTCCAAGCAACATCGGAAGTAGGCCAAGACGAAATTGTGGATAGGAACGGTTGGCTGACAAAGAAACCAATGTAACAGAAACGGGACATTCAATGCCGAAAACATTACAAATTAGTAAGTGAGAACAAACAGAACGGAGTTGGGTCTTCAGACGAAGGTATGTTCTACGATGTGAGGGGTAACGACTAAGAGAGTCGTGAATGTACTAAATTGTGTTGAACAGTCCGCACAGTGTGTAGCACCTTTGAACTGAAACACGAAACGGGAAGAAATGGAATGATACTAAGAAGCGGAAATAGACATATGACCACGTTCAATTTGTGATAACACGCAGTAGATGCGCTTAGTTGGGATTGTTCGAAGTCAACGGCTCCACCAATAGTTGTCGGATTTCTTGCTCGGATATCACCCCAGACGTGAGTGATTAGGAGTCCAGCAGGCAAACGGTCAGTCTACTCGAGCTGGCTACTATTTTTGGCCTGCTTCATATGAGTTGTGCGTATTATCATGCATATTGTTCACTTCATTGGACATCAACAGATTTTCACGCACATAGCGATCGAATCCCTTGGTAGATGATACAGCCTAATAAGTTGACTTATGGGCAGTGCTAATGATTTTGACGAAGATGAAGCAGGTGCAAGTAATGGGAACACGTATTTCTGTATTCTGTGGTACCAACAGTATACATCCACAAAACGTCTTACCTACTGACTCCGTGATAGCAAAATTCTGTAAGGGATTCAGATCAGTATTTGAATTGGAGGTTGATTACAAAAAGCACAATACAGTTGAAGTAGTGAAAATAAATCTCGATTCCTCCGTTTACCTTTGTTTGAGCATTCGATTACCAAGGATCACAAATTTTGCTTTTCTCGTAGAATCATATTTCATTTGATCAATCTCCTTCAACTGGATTTTTGGTAGTGTCTACATGTATGTAATCGGCTTATCCCGTGCAATGGTTCCAGAAGAAGAAACGCACATTAGCTTGTAAATCTTTCCTGATGAGCAATCGATGGTTAAGTCATCGTTATTCAGTTGCTGGCCAATAGAATTTTGTCTAATCTCAATCGTTAACTTTATGCCTTCAGATGAACAAAATAAAATTCGTGGTGCTTCAAACGTCTAACGACCGCATACATTTACAAGTAGAACCGGTAAATACTGAGTCCTGTCACCTCTGATTTTCACATGGGAAGCAATTTTGTTGGAATTGTGGTGCGGATTTGGGACATTTTGCGAATCCGTACCGTCTTCCGTTGTGGGCAAAACACTCGACTGATTTTATATTCTCTCAATTGGTTGCCAACGCCTACAAAACCAATCGCATGATGTACACCCAACGCAATAGAGTTGTGATATAAGTGAATTAGTATAGAGACAAGGTAGGAATATCAAAGGAATTATCGATCTAAGAGGCTGCACCCGACTATACTCGAACGGGGCGGTTGGAAATATATCACAACTCGAAGAATCCTGAAGCTCTTGGACTTGGTTTACATTGTAGGTATCAATCTCAAACGGCTTTTCTAATAAAACAGATCAAGAAACGAGTGCTGAAGTATCTGTAGGAGGCTGACACTGCAGACGAGCTAAACTGTCCTAAAGTGTTCCGTCCAGTCATCGAGACGACACTGCTGATTGTGAATTAGCGAAACGTCAGGTTCACACATCGCTTAAATCACACCTAATGGCTCCCTGCATGTGACACGAATGAGGTAGAATAGCTTACGGGGATCTCCCATCCACGACGCACGTTGTGACCAACGGTATTCGTGATCACTGTGTAGACTTGCAATCAGAGTTTCATTATATTTCCTTCCAGCCAAGATTCACTCGTCTGACTTCAGCTTTCTATGACACGTTTTCACAGCAACACACCACATTCAAATAATCGGCATTTCAATAAGGTTTTGATGTGATCCAAATGGGAAAAGTCTTTGGCCTCGGCGGGATACGAACCCACACGTGGTCAACACCCTCGCTTTAGTACCGCGAGTGCTCTACCAGCTGAGCTACGAGGCCACGCCGGAGGACCTTCGACTTTCTGCATATGGATCACAGTAGACTTTTCACATTTGGATCACCTCAAAACATTATCAAAATCTGCCAGCCATCAATACATTTCAATAAGGATCAAGTGACTTTCCATCTTAACTACACTACCTATTTATTTCACTTCACACACACATACAATGGGGGGATTTTAATAATGGCACTCGTGTAGTACTACGTTGTGTGACTGACTGACGTTCGGCATGGTGGACTTTCAACTATTCTGTTCGTGGTTAGAATCTTGCTCCCACCGATGGTCCTATTCCCCATTTGGTAGTCTCAAGTTGACCTCAACCCCTTCCTGAAATTGTGTACCATTATTATACAATACCGTGAAGTGGATAAAAAGACACAATTATTAAAAAGATGCAATTTGAACACTGAACTTGTTAGTCGCATCCCTTGCGATTTTCTCCAGAAAAGGTATTTGCTATTTGACCTTAGTTGCTATGGGATCTGCAAAGCCTTACAAAAGTGATGTGTTACCAAGTCGCGTACGAGTCTGAGTTCTAGACTTCAAAACACTCCACTCGTTTCTATAGGATTCAACAGCAAGAATATGGACTTGGCTGAAGTAACTCGGCTTGCGAGTGATTCTATGCTACGAAAACCTACCACTATCGACTGACAATAGGCTCCATCGTAAATGATTACAACCCCACTCAGTTCTCTTAGTGTGCACAAGACTTTAGACAACTATTGGTTGCACTCTCAATTTGTATTATATCCATGCTTTGATTTCAATATTCACTACAGCCCGCTCATTCATGGCTCCAATGATGTGAATTGGTCGTTCTCATGACAACCCGTTCACCAAGGAACAATATTCCAAGATTTTTGTATAATATATATACATATATATATATATATATATTTATAATGATCGAAATTCGCTTTATTGATTCAGATGACGGAACGGTTTGCGGTCTCAAAATTTAACAATTTTCTAGCCTAAGATTTATACTGACTTTTGTTTCTATCATTATTCGAACGAACAAGTACCGGACTCACTGATTTATTGGTTATCAACCTCCCATCTAAGTTCCGACTGATGGTGCAAATACTGACAGCTTTTTCGTATTTTCCACTGATCCGCATTATGATTTCATCCACCGTGATCGGTACATCTCTAGGTATACACTTCAAAATTTCATTTAATGAAAAATTCAAAAAGCATTCCGCCTCTTCCTCTGTGGAGTTCGGAGTCAATTGACCATTTAGTGATCGTACCCAAGAATGAGCTGTTTTATGTTCGACTCCACAAATTGCAGCAACATTTTACCAATGTTCTCCCTCATTGTATGCATCAACGAATCGCGTGTGTAGTTCAAGTTCAAATGGTGCATACAAGGCTTGCTGATGTTGTAATTCACAGCCTCACAGACCCTCTTAACTAAGATAAACGGTGTACAATATACACGAATATTTACTGACCCTTTCAGTTGGAGGAAATTTGCCCGGTAAACGGATTCTTCACTTATCTCAGTGATTCGGATGAAGCATATTACGTGATAAGGTTGTGAGACATAGACTGTTGTGGTTGTGCAAAGAAAAAAGGAGATTGGAGCTGATAAAATATGAGGTATATGTCAATTTGCTGGCTTTCTCGACGAACTTCGTTTGGGTGACCGTTGACGCCCAACATATAAACCCACTACTCTTCACCACCTAAACGTGCATCCAATGTATAGAAGCCAATCAGGTACACTTACACGTCAGAATCAATCCACTAAGCCTCAGTTCATTTACGGATCTGAATCGATCACAGAATATTGCTTTCACGAAATCAGTAAGTAAGATGTCTGTGGATGTATACTGTTGGTCACAAAATACAAAATACGTGCTCTCAAATCTTGCACCCGCGAGTCTGTATATTTTGACTTCCGAAGTGTTGCCTAATTGCCACTCAAAGTTCGAACTGAACTGCAGTGTATTACTTGTATGTCCCGATAGTATTTTATAACCACAAGACAACGGTGAGGACTGATTGAAATTCGGGTACATTTGCTCTATTATAACCGCACTACAATTCCCTTTTCCCAACGATAATCTTGAAGTCACTGTGTGACACCAAAGTGGTTTCACGTTCACTGGCCAATTTGCCCACTTGGAACGAGTGAGCATATACGGAATACTTGGTCAGAGTTTGCTCAAAATTTCTCACTGAAAAACGGAACATTTCTTGCATATTTTCCCTCATTTCAAGGCTGAGCTGCAAGAGGTGCCATCCATCTGGGTCAGAATATTGAAGATCATTTATTCTGTGTGTGGTGATGAGAATGATGTCATCAGTTCTGTTTCGTTTTGGTAAATTATTCCACTGTGTCTGTTGCACAATTTCGTAATTTAAATCATTCTCTCCAGAGCGGCAAATACAGACGCGAGATAGATGATAGATCATTTCTAGATCCCACTTCCACAGAGTGATATGTCATATGCACAGTATGCGCACAAGCTCGCAAAGAATACATCACACAAAGAGAGAACGGGATCCACAAACCGAAATGCACACACAAAATCTGCATACACTCCTCCCATAGATTCAATTTTCGTCTTACTTAGGCGTGAAATCTCTTGTGCACTGAAATAATCATTCATTCGTATTTTCCTACATTTCCATACATTTTAGCATCCTTAAACCTCATTCCTTTAGATTATTATCTGCGGCATTCAAACTCTCTTGTTCCATCTTCTGATCGAACAATGGTTGGCATAAAATAGACTGCGTATCTAGGTTGCATTGAACTTCACTCAGTAAGCTGAATGATTTTGTTGTGGTCCACACAAATGATTTCTCTCCGGGAACCTGTCATTCGTATCTGATTTCTTCGAGTAGAGTACTGACGTAGGGTCCGTTGTGATAGACTGCTCCTTCTTTGATTTACTGGTTGGACAGTATTATTACAAACTTATCATGCTGTTCATATGCTCTTCCTTTCATTCTACGGAAGTCATTCACCTTCTCTGAATTGAACAATCTGTAAACGTCATAATCCTTGATCGTTGACACCATGTTTCGTAACATACATCTAATTATTATCACAATCACACGTCAGGGTTGTGAAATTATTTGAAATTGGAAAAGGCTACCAGGCCTTCCAGTGAATGATTATTCGGACTCGTAATGCTGCACAAAATGTAGCTTTTTGACTGGTTGCTTTATTAGTCCGAAGCGATTTCTTCTAGAAAGTGTTTTGACCAGATAGTTGTCGGAGTTTCTCACGGCTGGCTAGCCTCAACGGGTATGAAAGTAAAGCGGCTTATTCATGAACAAACAGTCTAGACAAGCCCAATCTCTGATGGGGAAAAAAGTGATATGGAGAGACATTATACTTTGGAATGTCAAATCAGATCTGTTCAGCTCACCAACCACGGTAAACAGTGGATATTCGGTTTGTCATGTCTTGAAATATGCAGTGGATGCATTAGAATAAATGATGCAACGTAAACAGATTTGTGGCGAATATGAACAACGATTATCTTGGAGTTTCATTGCATGTGCAGTAAAGTTACGTCCAGATTCTACTGTCCAATTCTTTAAATGTTCTCGCTCATTTTTCAAAATGGCTTGGAGATAACTGAGTTAACTTTTCAACCACCAGTATGTCAGTAGACACGAGAAAACCTCACGAATATTTGGGACAGCTAATCAGTCATGAAGTTTTGTAAGAAGGTGCAAACTCAAGCTGCAAATGAAGATAACATTTTGAGTAAATTCAGTGACATTTCTAGCCCCGGTGTGCTCTGAGGTGCAAAGTTTATCGGATAAAATCTCATTTGTGACATTTTGTTCACATGAACACATCGACGATGGCATCACGCACATCCACACTCAGAAGGAACTCACGGGCACTTGGTTTGCAAGCCCAAGAAAACTTTGCAGTTTGTTTATCACAAATTGTTCCCCGATCATTGGGCTAATCTCGGAATCTGTTGGGTACTTTTTAGCACGGGTGCTGCAGAATAATATCGTACTCCGGGGACCTGGCTTTGAAAATGCAGGCAAATTTCGTCGGATGTCTATCCGGGATGTGTCAAAACTACCTCCATTGGATTTATTGATTGGTTCATATTCACCTAAAAATCGCAGACTTCAAAAACCAGATTTGGAATCCTTGCTCAACCAAGATTGATCTCAACTGTATTTACGGTACAGTGAAATGTATATTCACGTATCTAGTGCGGGTAATGGACAATCTAAACGACACACAAATGGATAACAATGTTTATTAAGTGCACCAAATAAATCCCTTGATTCGTTAGTGATATGAGAAAGCTTTGCGTATTGTATGACGGTATAGATAGCCAGCACCACGTGACCAATTAGGGGTCAAATTCAAGCTTATCGGGTCAAAATGAATCGTTCAAGGTTGTGGGCAGTGTCGATAGTTAAAATGCACTCTATGCAGCAGGTAAGAATCCAAGAAACGTTTGTGAATAAGAAAGAGCTTTGAATTGATGATGCTTCAGATTACTATTCAAACAAGAACTTAAGTGGAACGCTGCTCAATAATGTGATGAGATTCAATACCGTTTGGAAGATCGACATCACTAAAATTCCCAGTGTTTCCCTAAAAAGAACATAAAAATGAGTAAAATGTGCAAAATAAATGTTGATGGACAGAAATGGTTGCATGAACCAGGCTTCGGCTCATCGATATGAGACAGCTGATACCACGGAGCAGAGTAAGAGAAAAAAATATTGAATAACGGTGTTAGGCCAATAAACGTGGTAAAGTTTGAGTGCACGTGGTCCTACTGCAGACTCTTGCAATTTCGCGAATAGCTCATCCACATATTGCACGAAAGTTTACTGGAAATAAATTTAACGACTTTTCTTGAAGGTGATTCCATAACAGTGGTTTTCCACAACAGACCCTGGATTTCTAGATTAGATTTGACAAGCAACAGTTATGAAATATGAAGGAATGGCAATACATCTATCTGTCGGTTTGCTCAACACGTGGGTTCTCATTAACATACCATGCAAAAGTACATCAAATCTGTTTAAAAATAACCAAAATATTATGTCTATTCTAGATGTAACAGCCAGTGGCCACAACTCCAAAAGCGTTGCGGTCTCCAACATAACTACGGAAACAACAGTATGTACAACTGTAGCGTATGTTCAAATTATAGTCCACGTTTTGCAAAGAGTATTTGTGGAAACTTTTGCAGATAGCCTAATATGTAACCATCAAGTACTCCGGCCATGACTTCCACCTAAAACGCTGCTGGTTCCAAAATGTTATGGAGAAATATTCATCAGAATTAACTTGGAGCCGTGAAGCGCGGCACGAATCATTCGATTCAGTGCATAACTCAACTAGATGATAGTCGTTGAAGAAAAAATCCCTTTGCGAAGCTTGATGTGAAGAAAATGGTCAGAACAAGTCACTAATTCATGACCTGTGTAATAATTCAGTAGCTTGCATGCCGCTTTTTTACTGTGCCAATCGCGTACGTCAAGAAGAAGAATCCCGATCCTGACGAATAGACAAAGACATTCTACTTGAAGCTGCGATCGCACTGAAACGGACCACATCTGAGGTTTTCCCTGGTAATTATTTAAACAGCTACCAATAAACCAAAATGGTCTCACTTTACTGTATATGCAAATTTGGAGCATTACCCTTCAATCCAGAGTAAATTGCATAGTTGAACGCAGTCTCCCCATCAAGGATCACACACTAGAACGTGAGACATTCAATAGGTATATGATTTATTATGAAAACTAACATAAGGTGGAAATAAGCTCGTTTTGAGCGACACATATTCCTATTCCATAAGAATAATGGTAAGTGAATAAAGCAAATAAGTCGGAATAGGGCTATACGTCAAAATTAATGGCAAAGGAGAGACTAAATTTCACATGAATGGCCCATATTTACATGCTTTTTTGTCCCACTTTCGGATGAGGGCATCGGAATCATTTCCGTCAACATCTCATACTACTTATATCTGATGTTGATAGTTTTAAAAGCCGCCATGTGATTCCAAAGGGATACAAAACTGAATGGTTCATGAAAACTTCGGAAGACAGTGAGTGCTTGAATAATTCGAAGCAAATCAAATGTAAGAGGCAAGTCCCCAATAATTGCGCCCAAGGGAAACCTGGACAGTAGATGCTACATTTTGCTTCATTGGGCTTCAGTGTGATCAACTCTTCACAATATAAATTGGTCAGGTATTCAGACCAGTTGCTCAAAGCAGTCAAACACTTATTGAGTCAGCTTTACGTGAAAAACAGTGTTGGACTGTATGGATTACATAAGAAAGGAAAAATAATTTGGAGCACTACCTTGAATTGAATGGGCGGAAGAAACGGTACTTTGGATGTTTCTGCCATGTACTCTACATGCTGTACTTTAATTTCCGTATCGAGTGAACCGGAAAAAGAAGGCATCGTATTGCTGACGATGCATTGTTATTCAGACTCTGCACTCAAGAACTTCATCTCATCATCTACTAATGTAATTTTATCGGTTCAGAATTTCTTCAAACAACCAGAATCATTATGAACATGTGAACAACTTCCATGATTGCAGCATAGTTTTGGAAATGTTTAGCCAAATATTGTCGGAAAATTGTGCGAAGTGAAAATTCTGGTTTGAATATTGGAAACGTATCGGGAAGAGTACGCTATTGGCCGTGTATTGGTTCCACTGCAAGAGTGGTTTTACATCACATAGCTATCAGACTGCGACTGAAATGTGGTCTTCGAAACGAAAATCCCGGTCTGTGGCACCGGTGTTCTTGTCGTAACACCCATTTATCTAACAAGAGTAATTTTCAAATGAGCAGATTTCAAATCACAATCTGTACAACTCGAAGGGCTTGATTCAGCGAATTCAGGTCATTACTCAAGAATGGTGGTGACTCCACAACAATATCAGTAATATCAAGCAAAGTGGGTGAAAAAACAAAGGTTGATGTTTGGAACAGGCGTTCAAAAACAAATGACTACAGCTTAAACGGGTATTGTGGGGTACGCCTCCATCAGGAATTTGATGCTGTTTCCTTGGATCTGAAGCAAATGAGCCCAAAAGTAAATCAACGCGATCAAGAAATGGTTCGAAAAGCTTGAGTTTTCCCCGCACTTCTACTTTTAAATACCTCGGTCAACTGTTGCGTCAAACATCTTTTACTTACAAAGGATAACCCGAGAGAAGTGGTTTACCGTCAAAAATTTCGGAAATGCTAATAATGCCAGCGAGGGAAAATGGGCCATACAGGTCGGAAATAGGGTGTTTCCAGTAAGTGACTTCAAGTCTGTTTAACGTTTCTTAAGGACTGGCACTTCGCCAATAGACGGTTTCATTTTTTTAGAAGGTAGTATGATAGTCAAGCAGGCAAACAATACTTCTTTGCCTGTATTTAACCAAAAGGAAGATTGCAGTGAACTAACAGGTCTGAGAGGTCAATCAATTTTCAGTTGTCGTCTGGACCTAATCGACAAAAATGTTTTATTATCAGACTAACCACTCAACAACAGGTGGGCCAAGGTGTGTGTGGACCAGAACTTCGATAAGACTACCACGCATAGTACATAAACTGTCTTTCTCTGCTAATAAATCGGGATGATTTGAGGGCAGCTGAGTATTTGCACTACGTTCAGGGAGACAGAACGAAACACTTTGCTAGTGAAAAGCGAAACGAAAGGTCAGACTCTCATTCCATATCATTCATCCTCACACTGTTTTGTTAATGACCGGAAAGCCACACGTGTCGTATATGGCAATCTCGGAGTAGAAATAATGTTAAGTAAACTAGAAGCTGGAATACGAGAATGAAGACAAGCATGTCTGTTGGAACAATCGTCGAATCCTGAACTCAATTAATTACGGATGTGGTTAGAAATTTTCATTATACGATTCAGCTGGATCCTCGGTCCAGTGCACTTCGTGACACCGTATGCCACATCAAAATTAGGGGCATTTTGACACATTTGTTTGTCCATTTGGAAAATGTATGTGACAACAGCACGCGACTAACCTATCGTTGTTACTTAGTTTTTGGCTACTGGCAATATTGTCAGTAGTAAAACCTGGAATACGACCAATGTGAGATGTCATCTGATTAGGCTACCGTAGGTTACCTTTCTCAAGGCACTTTACAATCAAATGTCTCTGAGGGTTCAGTTACCAGCCGAAAAGTGGAGCTATAATTATCCGTCTACAATGCCGCTGGGCTGAAATTACATATTCTCGTCTAACACGCCACATGGCATATCGGTTTTCAATACACTCCGTACCTCTTTCGGGCCTGACATACTGACCGAACGGTGCTTCCGTAATTCTCGAAGGTAAGCTTAGCAATTAGACTGTTTGATGACATATCAGTAACAAATTAAATCTTTTACCACTCCATTTTTTATATATAAAGAGTTCTACAAATAACTCATGGTCAATAATGCTCTACCAAGTGCTATAAACCAAAGGTTTGTGAGATGAAGTTACGGTTAGGACCGAATCTCATTCAAGGATGTCCATCCACAAGATTTCACTATTAAGCTGGAATAGAGGTAGTCGTTGTGACATGTTTGGTTCCAACAATCACGTAATTATTAACCGCAGACAGGAACTAACAACCATACTCTATGGATAATATATGCACACATATGGTGAAGCCATTGACCTGAAACCTAACAATATTCTTAATACTGAATTACAGACAATAGAGTTCCTCTTTTGTTCAATGACGATAGTTTAAGGTAAAACAAATCATATACTTAACCTAGTCTTTGAGATTTCTCAGTGACCTTCGAGTTACCACGGAATTAAATATACATGGTTCAATTGGCGTTATTTTTCACTGACTTTATGCTATGTGCTTGGAATCAGCAAATGTGTGCTACTGATTGCTAGCTTGTGTGAACAATGTGGATTCAATCCTAGTAGTTTTTTGCACCTCTTCTGAATAATTAATAAATTGCTTGTGTGTTATTCCAAACAGGCTTATTTTGAAGCAGAAACACAGATCAAACTAGCGGCAGCTGGTGAAGTCTTCCAATTCGGCATTGCTTTTTGTGCTCACTGGTGATGTTATCAGCGTGTGTTCTCGTCCCGTTGGAATCATCCTAATAATATACCTCATTGTGCAGTTATCATTTTTACACACTACCCGAAGTTCCCAAAATACCTCAGGCATTCCGTGTTATCAGGCTATGGTAGAGTTACGGAGAAATTATCCCGACAAGAGTTTGGCAGATATAAAATACTAAAGCGGAAACAAAGTGGCATTACTGAGAAGCATCCAGCCGGCTGACAGGTAATTTTAGGTCATTTAGACCACAAAATGTATCAAAACCCATTACCTTCTCAATCAAATAGCTTTCGCTGTTGGGAAAGAATACAGGTCTGGTGATTTTCGCAAAAGTGGCCGAATTTTCTGCATTGGAAATTAAGATACTGTAAGAAACGGAGTGAACTCGATAAATATCACTTTCACCGGATTGACCGTGGTTATCGGTATCGGAATTGCGGAAGCTGCCTAGTCGCTTACATCAAAAGATCCTGCAGCAAGTCTTCAGAAAAGTTATTGTTGTATAGTACTAAACAGATTGCTTGCTTTTCTATGGAATTAAAACCATGATTCCTAAGCGAATGTCGATCGATTATCCCTATGAATGTCAATATTTCACAACCTTCCTCATCAAATGACATTTCTGTATTCGCCGATATACTCACATCAGAAAAGGTAGAAACCATTGAAACCTTATTCGTCATAGCCTCTGGAGATTTTGACCAACTTGAGGTTAGTTTTAAAAGCTGCTTCGCTTTGTGATTATTTTGAGCTCGTATCCTCTTGGTGAATTTTCCGTCTCATTGATTTTTACCATTGGCTTACTTATTCTTGTTCCAAGAATTTAGTCGCTGACTACTTGAGATAGTTTTCCGCTCAAGAGAATTGCTTTACCGTACGCGTCGAGGTAAGACTGAGACGGAAATGTCTATTAAAGCGACCGGATAATTTTGAGAAGTGCCGACTACTGTAGTTCGTAAATCAGTGCATTTCTAGCTCGTACTTTTAGTAAAATTAACTTGGAGTACAAAGGGTTATTGTTATTTCTGCCCACTTTGCGGATGTGAGGGTTATTTCATAGGTCCGATTCGAAACGTAGGCCTCGCCAATTATGACCTGATTGATGCAAGCCTTCAACAGTCATGAGAGTGTTCTTATACGAAAACAACCGATCTTGTGAAAAACAATGGTGTAATACCAGGCAATCTGTGATTAGGTCTCTTGTGAAAGGAGCTGTTAGAAAGGTGCATCAAGATTCTTAGACAGAACGGGAGCTGTGAGCGATTCCAAGATTCACCGAGGCCATTTGTCGGGGAGTTGAATAGCTTTATCACGAGTGATTTTTCATCCTCCCAATTGTCTTTACTCATACGTGAAAAGAATGGACGACATCCGGTGTTTTGATTCATAATGAAACCCCTTCAATTTTATTTTCATGGTGCCAATACAAAAATACTGCATACAAAGAGGAGGGGAAAATGTTTGTCAAATAAGCTATGTAAACATTGGTAACGAAATTATCAAATTCAAAGCAGAATCCTGTGTCCACGTGTTCTCGTCACCGATGGTCCTGTTCCTTTTCCATGGGTCTTCAGTTTGCCATGATTCCCTATGAACACTTCATAAATTTGTGTAAGCTCGATGAAAAAGTAAAAGTACTATTGCGCCAGACTATGATTATGTGGGTGAGGGACTCGTGGATTACGAGGCCCGAATTCTTAGTTGTGGAAAGTGAAGTGCGTAAACTAGGTGTTATGTGTATTATTATTAGTCAAGTGCTAATGATTACATAAATTATTACATATAGTCTGTGGGCAGTCCAACCACAATATACGGTGCGTTCACCGGAAGTGGAACCATCCTCGGGAGAGTGGCCTTTCTGCAAATGCTACTGGAAACGATAGCAGTAGTTACCTGACTGTTTTGTCAGTAGGTTGACTTGTTTGGTGCTTGGATGGATTGTGAGTTGTTAGTTCGCTTGATCATATCACAATCTACCGCTGACTTACCAGTAAAGTACTGTTAAGAGTAAATAGACATTGCAACACAAATAGCCCATGAAGACAGAAGAACTCCACTTTATCCGGTTCAGACAACAAAATTGGATAATATGAAAAATAGAATGAAGACGCGACATGACGTGTTCGCGTTCCTCAAAATCTCCAACAGGAGTAAACAAGATTTGTAAGTCGCCCGAATTTCTAATTTATTGTGAGAAATTCGCACTGATTGACAACACC
This sequence comes from Fasciola hepatica, assembly GCA_948099385.1. NCBI lineage: Eukaryota > Metazoa > Platyhelminthes > Trematoda > Plagiorchiida > Fasciolidae > Fasciola > Fasciola hepatica. The sequence goes on from CANUEZ040000207.1 coordinate 2,135,405, forward strand.
ATCATCAAATTCTGATGTACATAGAGCTGCAAGGTCAGATACGGAGGTCTATCTGAACGTCCTTACCTCCAACCGGTTTGGTTAACTGTACCAAAACCATCACCTTCCACCAGTGAACACAAAAATGAACTAACTGAGAGTGTAATCTATGGATAGATTTGTAGCTAACATTGATTGAGAACATTATAATTGACTTAAACCTCCAATTTCACGATTTTTCCCACAACAGAGAAAAATCAATTCTGATGACAACCTTTTTGAATGGTGTAAATGCACGTGCAAAAGAATTACGAAAAAATTTAACAGGCAGCTGAAATTCCTAGAGGGATTGGACTTCTACAGTTTCTTCTCTCTTCGTGCAAATCAGAAAGCCGCGATACCGTAGGAGACAGATGAAATAAACAGGCTCGTGCTGAAGGTGCTTAACAAATTAGGAGCAAAAGCGTCGAACTGTCAGTTGACCGGACAAACATGGGCTAAGACCATGCCAAATTTCAAAGCCCCACGGTCAATATCCGTGTTTCAGAAAGTTTTATTGGACGTAGCTGTAGAAGCTCAGCATTGTGCGAACAGTGGCACTTTTGGTCACGACACAAACGAAGACCAGAAAACAACCAAATGGTAAAATGTTCATTACCATTTTTCAGTTGAAAATAATTTCCAGAAGTAAGTTATCGCAACTGCTTTAGGTGTTTAAATTTATCTCTAACTTTTTCTTAATTCCTGATATAAGTACTATCTACAAATGAATGGACCGGAGTCCCGGACACACATAATTGACTGACAGCAACAATCGCGAAAATGGTCATGTGCATACGAGAAACGTTTTCTACAGAAAGGTAGAGAGTAGCTAAACCAGAATTCTCAGGCTCGACGACAGCTTCGTCATTCTCAAGGTTAGCCTTCACTAACTGGTATAGAACCATCTTCGAATCCCCGTTATTCGTACTCAGGGGACTCTTCTAGGCGGAGCACAAATTAGATATTTATGAGTATTTATTCCCACTTGTGCTCAACTGTTCGTCTTTAGGTACGAACAACCAAGGTGATCGATTTTTATATTCGAAATCATCTGATGTGTGGATCGAGGAGCGCGTGAACCACGGATATGCAACTAATGAATGTGCACTAAGTCAAACGTTCGGCTCCTATACTCATATAGCTTATTGTCACTTACTATCATTATCCCACTTTCGAATGTATTCTGCAGTATGTGGTACATGACTGTTGATCTGTGACAGACACGCCACTGAATAGGACTAGATAGAGAGGGTAGCGATAAAAGTATAATTGCTTCCACCTTCCAGGAATTTCAAGTCTGCTGGGGTGAAAACATTATCATTGTCAGATGAGCTAGAAATGTGGAGGAATTTTGTACGTAATAGCAGTAAGTGATGGTTGAGGAGAACTCCATGGAAACCAGGATAATGACCACGATGACGATGAAGACAGTAGTTACCCGGATGGTAGCGATGCTGATGATGAAGACGATAAGGAAGATTAGGAAGACGATCATCATGTTGATCATGAACATGATGATTTGGATGATGACGTCCATAAAGATGATGACGATGAGGATGAAGATGATGGCTATGACGGTGATGATAAGAAGCAGGAGGAACATGATACGGATGGTGATGACTCGGATTATCATGAGGAGGATGCGGACGAAAACGATGAGAAAAAAGATGACGAAGATCATGACAATAAGAAATCACATAGTGATGAAGATGAATCGAAGGGTGAGCAAGATGATGGTATTATTGATGACGACCCCGATGATGTTCAGAAAATTGATGATCGCGACGGTGATATTAAAGACGACGACTCAGATGATGACGAATAGGATTCGAATGACTATCAAGATGACTTTGGTGATAAAAGAGCTGACGATGATAATAATGAAGATCACCGTCATATTGACGACGGTGATTACTGTGATGACGTGCAAACGAAAGAAGCTGATCATAATGATGATGATGACGATGACTCGGGTGATGACGGAAATGATGAAGGCTCGGATGAACGAAATAAAAATGATGATGATGACACGGATGATGATCATGAAGACTTGCATGATGATGAGGAATAGGATG